>CP097508.1:34157421-34332421 GCA_023547065.1 Musa troglodytarum
AGGATATTATCTTTCTTTTAATGATGGTAAACTCAACATATTATATAATTCAATAAAAGTTGGTTTTTAAATTCTGTGTAAAGATTTATATAAAATTAATTTAAATCCTGAGTTTGCAAAGATATTAATGCCCCTGCAATCAATTATTAGATTGAAATATAGTCTTAATGATAAGAAATCTTCTATATTGTGACACAAACGTTTGGAGCATATCTCGAAGAAAAGATTAATGAAGGATAATATTCTGAAAGATTTAGACTTCACTAATTTTGATATTTGTATAGATTGCATTAAAGGAAAGCAAACTAAGCAACATAAAAAAAAAAACCACATGATATAAAGAATGATGAATTTATTTTGAAACATATCCATAAAGTATCCTCAAGTGTCCACAAAGTATCGAATTTTTTTAGAATTTTTCAAACACATGTTATTTTAATGAAGAATATAACACATCCAAGAGGTATCCTAGAATTATTGCATTTGATATGTATCCAATATGAATAGGAGTAATTTAAAATGACTATGTAACCTAGGAGCTTGTTATAGATAAAATTTGTTATTAGATTAGAAATATGGTTCTTCAATTTACAGATATGGGTGAAACTTGGTGTTCAGTGTAACCATCATTATTTTAGTAGACCCCAGTTTGTCTATGGCATTCAAGGACCAAGGTCAAAAGCTAAAGATACCTGCGTTGCATATTATTAGTATTTCCCTCAGCTGCCTCTCATTTCACTAAAAAGCATAACTATTTAAGGTAAAAGGTACAGAAATACAAACTTGGTCACCAATAGAAGGAATAACTCGATTGACAATCCATTGTGCATCAACTACACCAATCTTTTCATGAGCAGGCTGCATGGAAAGCACACACATATAAAAAAGAAAAGAACCAGCATGATGGGATCAGCAACAGAAAATTTGTGAAACTCTTAAAATAGCATATAAATCACTCTTCCAATCAGTAATCATCATAGTTCGGTTAGATGGCATTTACAATCAGTAAATTGACTGGACACAAACATTTCTTGGATAAGCACCAGTTGTCAAAAGACTCAAAACTTAACTGACCTCAACACATCTTCCAAATGCAAAGTCCAGTCCCCATCCATGGACCAAATCATTCTAAGACAACAGAATACTCTTTTTGTTCATGATGAATATAGAAGTGACAAAAATAATAAATTTTTACATAAATGAAGGTTCAGAAAATATATTTAGTTACCTGAATCATATGCCAAACACAACGCCATGCATTCCTTGAAAAGACAGGAGCTTCGATTTCCACAAAGCTAAGAGAACATCAATGTCATGGATATAGCAAGTCAGTATCTTTCCAGTTTTTCTTTTTCTATTTCTCTGGAGTACAATGAATGGTAAACACTCCAAGCGATGAAAGATCTTACACTCAATAGGCACCTCAGAAACAAAAAATTGCATGCATGCATAATCAATGCACAAAAAGGAATCATACAAATAGTTGATAAGTGATTAAAGATCAGATAATGGGATAGAAACCATACGCAGCACATGGTGGCAAATGCGGGTCTGTACACCAACCAGGTTTCTCTACCATTTCTCTGAGAAAATGAGAGAATCATTAATATAAACAGAAACTTCACTTGTATGAAAGGTGCATATATACTTACAACAGAAAGAAATGTAGAAAATTATATTTAAAAAAATAATACTGGTCAACACAATCATACTTGTGAACTTCACTATCACTTCTCCTTTTAGTCATCTCCCATGTCAATCCTTTATTAGGATCTACACCTGGTTGTGAAATCTCCAAGCCATATTTTTTCACTAAGTGCAGATATCTGACATAAGAAAATTAGAGTAAGCTGCCACGTAGGTGTTCTGTCAGATAAGTTAGTGTTTAAGAGGGAAAAGAATTCTACTTCTCTGCATCAAAATGTTCAACTCCAATATCTTCATCCCAGATAAATATGTAATCATAAGCTGCTACAACATCTGGATGCAGAAAACGTTTTGCATACCACCTGATGATTATGAGAAATGAATGCCATTATTGAAATCATGACATGACATCAATTAAATTATTAACAAGATAAGTAATAGGAATATTAGAGGACGCCATGAATTCCTTTGGAAGAGTTGGCAGGTAACAAGAATGCAAGATCATGCCACAGAAGAAATTTTTGATACTTTGTTAAAAGAACCTCCAATGATTCTAACCATTTTGTTTGCTTCCTTATGCTGACATGAATCGCACGCTTGGACCACTCTAGTTCTTCCCATTCACTAGCCCGACCATCATAATGGAATAGCAAGATGGTGAAATCTTCAGAAAACTGTAAGAATAATATGATATAAAACACCAAATGGGAAAAAAATTGCATGTCTAAGAGGGGTACCACACTAAACCAACCTTCTTAAGTGCCATGTCAACATTTTTCCGTTGCTCAAATCCAACTGTAAAAGTCACAAGATATTTTGGCCGTGTTGTTAAATCCTACCAGCATATACAAAAGGAAATAAGTTCAGTAAACAAGTAATTTGAAAATTAAAATGCAGAGAAACAAAAAATAATCAACAGCTATGGTGTTTAAAAGGTAATAAACCTGTGAGATACAATTGTTTTATTGCTATTTTTATTCAGTTCTTCATGCAATGATGATCTCAGATCTAGAAGGGCAAACTTTAGATATCCACACTATTAAGCAACGTTTTTAATTTCGTATCATACCGGAGTTTCGAGTTCAGCTCAATATTATATATAAAAAAATTAAAAAAAACCACGGAACAAGTGGGAAACGCTCGGTTTCCCCGCGCGAACGGAGAGGCGACATCGCGTCGATTTCCCCATGCGAAGGGAAAGGTGACATTGCCGAGGCGACATCGCCTCGATTTCTCCACGGAAAAAAGCGACATCGCCGAGGCGACGTTGCTCAGTTTCCCAACACCAAAAAAGCGCGCTCAGTTTCCCCTTGGAAAAACACAGGGAAAGGCGTCGCCTTGGTGACGTCGCTCAGTTTCCCCGAGCGACAAAAAAAAAAGCGCTCGATTTCTTCTGTTGGGGAGAAGAAATAGCTTCTCCCCATGATGTCACCGTGCTGGATCTCTAGGTTTTCTTCTTTCTTTTCCATCTTTTTTCTTCTCTGTCACTGACCTCTTTCTTCTCCCTTACCGATCCGCCGATAGCAAATGGTCCGTGTATCGATCTGTTGACGGACCGATATGTACCACCCTTTACGGGCGGTATTATTCGAAATTAAAATCCTTGCTTTTAAGTTTCACATAAAGAACATAAGAACCATGCATAACAGCCACCAGGCATGCCCAATGATGATAGTTTCATGCAGCCATGATTTTGGTCTAATTCAACTCTTGTTTAGGTTAGTTCTAGTCTTTGTCTAGCCAAATACAGAGCAAGCCAAAGTAACTTGATCAATTCGGTCTTTTCTAGTTTTGCTAAGATTTTAGCTCATATTTGTTTCTTTTCTAATTTAAAGAGACCAGCAAATATCTCTATTATAGTTAGTTTCAGAATATAAAATTTTGAAGATCAATTCAAGCTTCCTCTTTTCACTATTAGTATCTTTTTCTTTTCTATTTAAATTGGTTACAGAAATCTCTTGATTTATTCTATTTAAAGCATTCGAGATTAAAGAAATTCAAAACAGTAAAGTCCGAGTGAGGAAGAAAATAACCAATTTCAGTGAAGTGGCACTCAAATTACTGTTACTGTTTATCTCATCAGTAAATGAACTTAAAGTCTTAGACTGCTATAGAGAAATGAACAATACTCAAATAGGTCTGTATTTGATTTATTTGTTTCTTTGTTTATTTGATGTAAGCAGTTATTATTATTAAAATAGAGTTAACTAAAGAAGATATATGCTTTCTGTGGCTCATCTCATGTGGGGATCAACTGCACTATGAAACACTTATCACAACCTTATTAGATTGTTAACCACATCTTTTGCCAATGGCAGATCAAAGTAAGCTTTGGATCCCTAATTCTTCAAAAGGTGGGATCATCATGTAGCATCAAACTGGTGTTGGAGCAGAAATATTCTTCCACGAAGTAATTGGAAGATAGTGGTAGATGTTAGTTTCAGAAATGATCAACTCACATGGCAAAGTTGACCCAATCTGATCCATTTTTCAAATGTTACCATGCCTAAAAACTGGATGCCCCTGGTGTGTCAGGACTGATTGCCCTTCCTTGTCTCACCTCTTTGAGAGTAGATTTTTCATGAGACAAATGATTCCATAACTAGTATATTTTTTTAGGAAATAGACATTAATCAAATTAGTCAAAGGAATTATTGTAGTAAATAACTGTTATGCATGTATATAAAAAACTCAACATGTCCACTTGTAGCTTTAATGATACTAATGGATGCTATTGTAGCTTCAATACTTCTCTAATTACCATGCCACTAAAGTTTGACTAAGAAGAATAAAAAAAAAACTTTATTTGAAGAAAGCACCAATAAAATTTGAGATTAGTTGTGTATTCTATGAGATCTCCATTCTCCATAATAACACTCTTAAGAGCTACTCTCTTTCTTCTCCTTTCCTTGATATTCTGTGTTCTCCATATTTCATAGTGGTAGATTTCAGGCATTACAAAACAGTAGCAGACTGCGTATCTCGTGCTTGCAGCTAATAACAGATATAATAAAAGAACCTCCATTTTGATTTTCCTCTTCTCTTCCCTAGTTCTTCCACACATTCCCTTTTCTTTTTCTTGTTTCGAGGCTAGTTATCAAATTGGCTAGAATTATCCAAATTAAACCAACTCCAGTCTAGTTCTAACTGTTTTTGACAAATTTCTGGCAATTGAAGCAAACTCAGATCTGTATCGGCCTTAGATGATATAGATACAGTTTGGGCATATCCATTCAGAATTGACCATATTGTGAACTATGAATATATTGTTAAGACTGTTTTTGATAGCTTTGGACAATCTAGTATATATATTTAACAATCAGTTTAAGAGGCATATTTTTTCAATTTGTGTTGCCTCCAAAATCAATCATTCCATGAAGTGCTAGAAACTTACTCATCTAGGTTCAGGGCTGATGCAGAAGCATATCGACCTGAACGAGGTGTTATGGACTGAACCGGAAGAAGGCTGCGGATGTGGAGCTGAAGTGTTGAGGTGGAGCTCCCGAAGTCCCTGCCCAAGAAGACTAACATCGGATTTCCCAATATGATCCATCTGATACTTAAGTTAGTGTGAGTTCCAAAGTTGGAATGGTCAGAGAGACTCTCTAATCTCCTATGGTTAGAGGGATTGCCAACATAGCGAATCCAATGCAACGGCAGCTAACATGATCAATCTGGCTAGATCAACCAATGATGTGGCTGATCTGGTATCATGACTACTAACCTGGTCGATCTGGCACAAAGGACACAGGCGTGGCCGATCTAGCACAACGAATTTTGTCATTTTGGGTTACACTGCATTCACATTGATGTCCATGTGTGGGTAAAAGTATGATTTTGCCTTTTATCAAAATGTATTTCTCAATCCTATTCATTATTTGAAAGATTAATAACAGAATTAAAATCAATTAGAGTATATGAACATGATCAAAATAATTGATCAATCCAGATTGATCGGACTCAGATTAACTGAGAATATAATTTTAAAAATGTATATAATACATAAAATACAAAAATTTGCAAATTTAGAATAAATTTGAAAAAAATAATATCATATGCTATAAAATTATTTAATCTCCAGAATATATCTATCTATCAGAAAACACAAATTATAAGAGGTCAAAATCTTCTTTATAACAAATTTAGTACTAACCATATCATACAAAAATATTGTGTATATATCATACAAAATCTTACACCGTATCCACATGCAACTTAAAGACAGAGATGAACCTGGCTGAGTTGTAATACCTTCTAATAAGCATGAAGTTTAAGTGTTAGATGAGACAAAATAAATAAAGAAATAAATTTGTTAAAAGATATAATTGCAAAGGTATCAGCTAGATTAGTTGGTAAAGACCTTGACAATTTAGCGCAAGGTCCTAAGCTCGAATCCTGCCTTCACCTCTTATCGTATGCATAAATAAATAATAAATAAATTTATTAAAAAAAATTTCATGGAGTTTTGGGATTGACATAATACTATAACATCTCCTTTCTCTGTGGTGGCATCTCTATCTCCTTCTCCTTATCTTCTCTCAATATAGTTTCCTCTCTGTTTTGTTTGACTGTGGACGATAAATACTGCAACTATGGTGGAAAATGTTAAATGTAGTGGTTGCAATGAATACCATATGTGATAGAAGTATCATCTTTCTGTTTTTCACAATCATAATTATAGGTTTCTTTTGCATCTTTCCATTGATTTTGGCTTCCCTAGTCTTTTCCTACCCTTCTCTTCTTTTTCTTCTTATGAGTTTGTCAAATCAGTAAAAATTGTCAAAATTGTCCAACCCTAATTGAAATCAATTGATTCTAGGTTATTTCAATTAATTTTGACTATAATGCCAAGAAATCAAACAAAATCAAAATCAGATCCTGGATAATAAGATACGGATTGGCAGAATCATAATGGAACTAAATGCTGCCACAAACTAAGTTCCTATTTTCGTTGGTCCATGGGTATGTCCCTGTTCAATGTACCTAAAATCTTAGAGATGAAAAACCAAAATTTATCTTTTGGTATAGTGAAGTGAACAATAATTGGTATAGTGAAGTGAATGGTAACTCAATAAGGGCCGTAAGGTTTATCTTTTTTTGTTTTGTATATGATGTGAACAATCATTAAAAAATGATGTATAAATAAACCTGATTTTCTTCTTTTAGAAGACAATAATGTATAAAAAAATTTAATAGTAAAAATTGATATTTCTTCGGCCAGTTTGTC
Source organism: Musa troglodytarum (assembly GCA_023547065.1). Taxonomy (NCBI): domain Eukaryota; kingdom Viridiplantae; phylum Streptophyta; class Magnoliopsida; order Zingiberales; family Musaceae; genus Musa; species Musa troglodytarum. The sequence goes on from CP097508.1 coordinate 34,164,296, forward strand.
ATGTAATCTTATTCGTTTTACCTCTGATTGTATTTTCATCCTACTTCTCTTCAATTCCTTCACACCATGGTCCTCTCTACACAACTATTTTTCATCCTTTTATCAAACAATTTGTTGGATATAACTGTTAAAGATGATGAATGCTGAAAGAACAAAGTATCCTTTGATATGGATCTAAGAAGGAAAAGAAGATTCTTCTCTATGAATATAGAAAAAAGAAGGTACTTATGCATGGATCCAAGCTCTTTATTCGGATAAATTTAAGCAACAAAAGGAGTGAAGAGAATTAATCACTAGGAGAAAAAGAGAACCGACAGAAATGAAGAATTAAAGAAAGATGATATTTCATATATGTTTTTATACCACAAAAAGGAAGGAAAACAATGGCCATATCTATATTACTTCTAATCAACCACTGCCTCGATAGTCTAAGAATTTGGCTTATGTTGGATAATTTCAATGAATTAACTAGAATTGATTTTTATAGGCATCTGATTCGACTTTTTCTGGACAGCAGCCAATGAAACCCCAATAAGGAAGACTCCATTGGTCATCTATTTGAATATGTTAAAATGAATTGCTAACTACAAAGTATCCACTTCAGCACAAAAAGGAAGACTCGATTAGAATATCACTACAGTTAAGAAAGAATCATCATGTATCTAATTATATATTAGGATAAAACATTGTAAAATATTTTAAAGAACTCATAGAACACTTTTATAGACTATAAAACACACATTAAATCTTATAGCAAAAAGCAGATGGGTGCTATCAGGCAAAATGTACCACTAAATCACATAAATTGTGTGTTGCCTGGACATTATATTTCTAGTGGTTTCATTAAATTCACATGCAGGCAGCCAGTTCTTACACAAGTAATTAAGAAGTCAAAATAACTTCAGATTAACAAACCTCCTCAGGATTGCCCCATAACCTGCGCAGATAAAAGTCCGTCTCAGCCACAACAATGCCAGGTGGTAATACCTCTGCACCATGAGGGTTTGATTCCACATATATCTGAAAAAAATAACGTGAAACAAGTTAAAGAAAAGCATTTCGAATGAACTTTTGGCAAGAATTATTGTCAATAGGGTAACAAAAATTTGAAGATTACTTTTACTGTATCCAGTAACTCTGCAGTGTGCATCAGGGTTGAGCTTAGCCAAAAGATATGACAACCAACTTAAAAGTAAGCCTTATTTTCTAACGATTAGTATGTGCAATGGATAGAGTTCAATCAATGCAAAACATAAGTATACGTGGATCCCAGAAGTAGATGATGAGAAAGGGGCTGAGAGCCATTGTGTCAATTCAAAGAATCTGTTAGAAAAATACCAGTTAAGTGCTGGAACATGCCAGTTGTGATAGCACAACATCAGCATAGTCTTCGCTTGCCATGACAACACATGCTGATGGTATTTCAGCAAGTGGTTTAAATAGGTGCCTAGGCGCTCGGGTGAGACAAGGTGAGGCCTGAGCGCCTCAAAGGTTAACCAGGCAGCGCCTATTTAAAATAACAATTCTTGGCTAAAAAGAAAAAAGAAGACCAAACAAGTTGAGCAGCATAAAGAAAGGAGAATCATAGGCTTCATATGTCAGGCTACATGAAAAATATAAGTGAAAAGATAAAGTAAATGTTCTCTTGAATGTCCTTATAATGAATCAAAATATTTCAAATATTAACTAATGAAGAAAAAATTGAACAAGCTTTGAATTCGCAAGATAAGTTTTCTGTCTTGAAAAGCAAAAACAGACTTGGTTTCACAAGCAATGTCCAAAAACAGACATTAGTATAGAAGTCATAATGTAATTGCTTTAGTGGAAAGTCACATTAAGTCATTTAAAATGATAAAGGATAAGTACCTTCAAAGGATCACCTGATCGATGCTTCTCACTAGATGACTTTCTAGTCATATGAGGATTAACAATTGTATCATACGATCTTGTATCCCCAGTGAAGTCCATTTCAACTGTAGATGAAATACTGGGGACGAGACTAAGCTGTTAATTCAAATATTATTAATGTTCATGTTAGAAATGTGCATATGCACATATATGTGACTAAATAAGTGAAAACAGCAAGAGAAACAGACCCTGATGCTAGAAAAGTTCGGAAATGAACAACCAACAAAGAATCCAAAGATGACTCCCAGGATAGTAGTTACAGTTAGCCTGATTCCTTCGCTTGACTTTTTCATTGATCCACTAAACAATAAGATCAGAAAGTTCTCATCATAAGACTTAGTGGATTGAAAAGGGAAAGAAATATGGAAGTGTAACTTAGCAACCAAAAATCTAACATTGTGGATGATAACAGTAAGGAAGAAATGAACCTGCGATAGTTGTTTCCCATCATGCTCCTGCTACTTAACTGACACAAACAGTCGTAATGATTTAGCCAATCAGAAATAGAAATTCAAATTAAAATTTCTGAAGAACATTATATATATATACGTGTGTGTGTGTATGTATGTATGTATGTATGTATGTATGTATGTATGTATGTATGTATGTATGTATGTATGTATGTATGTATGTATGTATGTATGTACATACCTGCTCAAAACAGAAGAAATAAGAAAAACAACCTCTGTAGACCAATAAATTCCTTGATTCAGTGGGCTACCATAGCCTAATAAGCTGCACCATCAGGATATTGGCATGAGACAGATGCAACAAGAAGAGATTTCATGTGGTGATTTCTGGATAATTTGCAGATATGTAAACATGCAATAAGCCAATATTAAAGGGATGAATATGTAAAACAGTATAACCTTCAACATAACTTGATAATACTAAAACCCGGTGTTTTGTTATGTTGGACCTACCATATGCCTGTTAAATGTGTGTGAATTTGGAATTTCAGGGAGCTATGCTATGCTGACTACAAAAAATAGACCAACAAAATATAACATCTAATAGATTCGGTATTCGACACTTGAGAAAATCACCCTCAGGTTTTCCCAGTAAAAGCAAAGGACAAGGGATGACTTTCAAACAAGATGTAGCAATGACATAATGATTATAAGTTTCTATGGGAGCATGAAGAGGACGGTTCCTAATATATGCTTAGAATTAGGCTGAAACCATTAAAGTGGATGTCAACAAGTTCATAAATTGTTTAAAACTTTAAATTGGGTAAACCAATCATTCGAGTGGAAAGAAATCTTTAAGGACAAAAGGTTATCAAGTCCTAATTACAGAACACCCAATCGTAAAGCCCGACATTAGGCTAGTCAAGACTACACTAAAACATGCATGCACTAGTTAATGATTTTCATTAGTTTGTTATGAAGCTAAGTGCTTATAATTTGATACCTTTTGCAACCTTTTGCTAATTGACATCTCCAAATATCACTTCCAACACAAATTAACCAAACAATAAACAATTATAGAATTTATTTCTCTAGATAATATCCATAGGCTACACATTTCAGATGTTGTATCCTCAGAGTATACAGAGGATACTTATTTGTTCATAACATAACCAGCTAACAATATGACCTCAAAGACTTCACATCTGTTTCGTTCTCTCAGTTACTTGAGATTAGGATCCAATCATGAAAGACATTATCCATGGTCAAAAATTCCAAGGTCTAAAATATAACCACCCAATCCAATAATGATCCAGATAGGTTCCAGCCCCAGAGTTCAATCGAATGATGCACATTTGGCATCGGACACAAATATGTCTTAATTTTTTTAACCTAAAAATTGAATTCTCCAACACTACCATTTAATTAAATCCGCAAGCTCATAAAGTTGTAATGTAACCATACATGATTCACGAGGAATCTAGCAAGTAATGTCATACGATAAACAAATGCAACTAGCAAAAGACGAAGATTACGACTTCTACGAATGATTTTATGCTCCTACACAAGCAAGTAAACTAGACACTAACATAAACAAAAAGAACTAATTTTATCAAACCATATAACAAAGACCAAAAAGAAAATTTTGACAGTTCGAGCACAAATAAATGTCAAACCAAAATCCTACGGCCATCAAACATGGATAACCATGAAGGCAACAAATTCCATCAAATAAAGAAATAAAATCAAAAGAAGGAAGAAGAAGTTACGAAGTTCATACAATAATTGATGAAGACAATATGGGACCAGGAATCGCGCGAATCCTCTCGCTGAAAGAACGAGAACTGCCGGCTGCGAAATGGAGGAAGCATGGAAGTAGCGGAAGAAACGAAATGCCGCAAACCAGAGTTGAAGGATCCTCCATCCTACCAACATATGTCGAAGATTTGAGGATGACGACTGGTAGACGGCGAGCAGCAATTCAGCGCGATGGCGTCTTTCTTCGCTTTCCTCTCCATTTTTTTTATGTTGATCCTCTTCAAGCGGCACGGATGCAATAATCCGTGCAATTCGCCATTTGAGCCCTCCATCTCTGCCGCCATCACATCTCGACGCGCTGTTCTGAAACAAGCACCAGCGCCGGCTGACGGATCAAGGACGTGGTTGTGGCAGACCAACAATGCATTAATGGATGGACAGGATGCGAGGATTGAAGTGATGGAGGGCTGAGATGGGGCGTTGGGTTTGAAGAACGGGACATATGAAATCTTTTTTTTTTCATTAAAATCATAAAATGTAGTTATAGAACATTTAACCATTCGATCGAATCGAAAGACAGAAATTTTATTAATTTTATTATTTGAAATTTAAGAACACTCAAGTACCCTCAAATTCTTATTTATTATCAAAGATATTTGACTTTGTCATAAGAATAAAGGAAAGAAAAATACTATTATGTTTGTTATCATGCTCTTAACATGTTTGTGCGGATCAAATCATTTTCTTTCTTTATATTATATAAGTTATTCATATATTTTATATTTTTAACAAAATACATATTTTTTACTTTTTATAAAAAAATATTAAACCTACCATTCAACAATGTGAACTGACTTGGCCCGATGTTTGATTAGTTCTGGTAATTATGATTCAGATCTCTTTGGGAAATTTATAATACTCCCAAAGTTTTATGTCCCTCGAAATATTGGATTGTGCATTTGTTTGTTAATTGCGATTTTTGGAGTATAGAAAACTGTAACACTCGTTCAAAAACGTGCAATCGTACATTCTAAACATCGTTTTGAGCCACTCTCTAATTAGATGGTATGTGACTCTTCCACGTATGCCCCTGGTTCCTTTCTTTGAATTAAGAAGTTAGATGCAAAAATCATACCTTTTCGAAGCTCTCAAGGTTTTACAAAAATTCAATTGGAATTTATATTTAGTTCCGGTTATTCTCCATGCCAAATGTTTGTGTTAGAAGTGATAGTTCTGCATCTCTTGAGAAAAATATATGAGATAAAATAAAGTTTGATGGACATCACCAGCAAAAACTGACGTCAGGCAGGGTAAGACCACTTTTTGAGATAAAAAAATATTTTTTTTTGCATATAATAATGCCTAAAGACTTTTATTTATAGAGAAAATGAAGTGAATATTATTGGAATAGGAAATATCCCAATTAATGTCGATTAACCCAAAATATTAATAATATGATGTCAATTAATTTAAACAAAAGAAGATATTCCGATATTGAATAATTGAAGTTTCTCAATACTGATTATCTGCTTAAAATACAACCAACTTCAAAGTATAACATCAACCATGGGAAAGGAATACAAAGAAGATCATGAAAGAATACTATGGTTCGGGATTGTTCATCTCAAACATAAACAACCCCAACATATAGCACAGAAAATTCATATATTTCTTCAGACAAAACAGGAACACCACCTTCATATTTGGGGGCAGCGTTAATTTCACTAGGTGTCAATCAACAAGGCCACCTTTGCCAACCTCAAATAATCTGAATGTGCAAATATCATGAAAACCGACTCCACTGACCATTGAAATATGTAACCGAAAACTGAGTTACAGTATGCCAAATTTGACCAAAGGCTATTAGAGACCACAGTGCAATATACATGATTTGAAAGAGTATTATAATGTACAAGTTCTCTCTTCTTCTTTTACCATAACAAGGACTAAAGATTTAAGACAAACCGATGATCAGGAGCAAGCCAAGTGCTGCTACCTGTGATACGCAAAAATGGTTGTCACAAAAAGGGTAATACTAAAAAGAGCTTTCCGGGAGATCAAGAAGAGTGATTGTAGCTTATAAAATTGTCCCATATCAGTTTCACTGCATCCTGAACCATCATCGTGAGAGAGCTAGACTCCATGCTCTCCTCCTGCAAAGACAATCAGAATGTCACACAATGTAGGTCAACATCACTGTGCACCTAACCTACAAAGAACTAAATTTTTTAGGACGAAATGTCTTGTAATACTTGATCATCACTCTTACTCATGGTGGTAAGAGAAGAGGTTTCCTACAGTTAATTGACATGGATTGCAAAATCAGTTTCCCAGTCCATAAAATTAATCAGCTAAAACATTCATGCGATGGAACCAATTGATGTTGCTAGCTATGAAAAATTAACTGTTGTATTCTAATAAGCGGGTCACTACAAAAAAGCTGCTCTTGTAAGGATTAAAAAGAACTGACAAATGAGACTGGAAAGAGGCAAGGGAAATAAGCACCCCCACTTATCTAGGTATGAAGAAAGGGGCATTATTTTGAAGTATTAAAACAAAAATAGCAAAACTTCCTATCAATAATTGTAGAAATTTAGAAAATTGCAACAAAAGAAGGATATTTTATATTTAATAGTCAGGATTAGGAACAAACTATCAACTGCTCAGATATCCCAGTCAGCTTCAATGACACTTCATTGGAAACTTCCCCAACTGATGTCCTGTGATCAAATCGATCAGCAAATCTGAACTTAATCCTTATATTCTGACTTCTAAAAACTTTGTATTTGGTGTGCCAAACACCAACAATGTTGAATTTTTCATCGATAGCTTCCTTCCCAAGAGGCCATCTCAAGCCTCCTTTCACATCTTGGTCTATAACTGCATCAGATATTAGCCTGTTTATGCCTTTTTTTTCTTCATCCTGAAACAACACATTTTATCATATCAGTAAATACAAATGTCAATTGACTAACTGAAAATTGAAACTTACATTTAGAGTTTTCAAGATCCTTTTAGTACTAAGCATAAGTCTCACATCAAGATCCTTCGGAAGGCATGATATATCTACCACGAGGTGCCTCACTTGGTTTAGCTCAATCTAAAAATTTGAAAAGCAGAACCGTTAGTTTCAATGATGACATTTGATTCTTAAATCTTCATATAAACAAATAAAAATCCAATGAATGAGTCTCCAACAATCTGGCATATAGAGAGGTCAACGTATACAGCCGTATCACTACATGCAAAATGACTATGTTCACTATTCAAATTTTATACACTAGGCTTCCACCAAAAAAGGACAAGGGATTAGATTTCATGTCTACATTATTAATGTAAATATTCAAGCAAACAACAAAAATTGTCAATTAAACATTGTCCAAATGTGTAATGACAACATGTTCGAAGGAAATTGACAATAATTTCAGCTCTGGAACCTGAACATGATTAACATCCTAGACTGACCTTGTGATAAGGATTAAAAGTAGGGTCTGTTATTATCATCCCTCAAAAATTTTCAATGGGAACTAGATCCTCTCAGAGGAGACATCACCTAAGGGACTCGAGGGGAAACATTCCAATCGTTACATCCCTGAAGAGACTTGGTTGGAACGACCATAACAAGAGGTCTTGAAAGTCCTGCCTATTCAGTCGATCAAACAATGGCATTAAGACAAATAAAAGTTACTTGACAGTCTTTTAATCATTCATTTCTTAAAATCTCAAATTCAGTGAAGCAAGATCCACAAAAAGCCTTTAATTAAAAGCCTTTGAATTGCTATTGGAATGCAATTTAGTTAAGAAGGTTGGCTTGACTAGAAACTAAGCTGAAGTTCAACCATCTCAGGTGTACCTTACCCTCCACCAAGCTGCCTCTTTCCCTAGTAAACCTAATAAAGAGGATTGAAAGCATATTCCATTGACTTATCAATGGAAACTCATCATACAATAACCAATGTGGTACAGTCACAGCATAACATATGAATGGTAAGAATTAGATTATTATATTTACCATAGAACTCACATGGAAGGAAAAAGGACTTGCAGATGAAATCAAATACAGAAGAAATGGGTTTTTGGTTTGTAGGAATGAATTAATAAACTTGGTTCCAAATCAGGATCACCTAGAATAAATAAAACATTGGTGTCAATAGTTATAAGCATCCATTAATCTTCTTTGGTTTCCAACTGTTCATCCTTTAAATTTCAGAAAAGGTTATAAGAATAAGCCCCACTAGAAGATATTCAAGGCTTCAAATTACAGAATTTATACAAAAAAGATAGTCAAGGGAAACAGATAATAGGATAGCAATTCACCATATTACATAGTAATCCATCATATGTTACTAGATTAGCTTCGTGTACAGTGAATATGGATATTCCTGATGTGATGTGAGTTGTCAAATTTAAAGATTCAAAAGTAACGATGACTTCAAAATGATGCAAGGTACATGTTCCTTTAATTACTAACAAACTCAACATAATACTTGACACTTCATAACAACTAATGAAATCATAAATTAGTACGAAGGAAATATTCCAATATGAAACTTCTGTGTATAAATATATATACGAGAAAATTAACAAAGATTGCCATAACATAATATTAATCACCTAGTGCAAATGGTTGAAGAAGCATGACTAAAAAATGGGGAGCACAAGTGCTGGATGATTCTAAAAGTTTACAATAATAAGAATCTTTACCTTATGAATCTCAAGGCCTCCACCTTCTACAACTGTACACTTGCATGAAATACAAGAGCCAGGCCGACCCTTGTCAATCACCTGAAGTAGAGAAAAAAAAAAGTTAATATTTCAGAAGAAAAAGGATACAAATTCTTAAACATTGAGGGGAAAAAATATATTGTGGCAGACTTCCCTTTAAACTATCAAGAAATATGGTGCAGCAACTTGTATGCGACATATATACCTTCACATGGTAATGTTCTTTCTCAGAATCAAAATCAAATCCAAGCTTCAGTAAATCTCGTTGCTGAAGTTCTTCAACATGCTCATTTGGTAGATTTGTGTAAAATGATTTATGCACTTGACCTCTAATATCTGCTTCAGCAATTGCAGCTTTCTTTAGGGAGTCGAGGCAACTTGAAGATTCCCTGTGTTAAAAAAGGGAGGATGAACTTTGGCTGCTACACATATTTGATTGTTATAATAACTTAGAAAAGCACATGATGGATAATATAATTTGTTTAAAAAGCAAAATAATGCATAAAATACATTATCTGAAAGAAAAGAATGTGAATTTTTCTACGGGAAATCAAACTTGTATCAACAGGGCGATATATGTTAGTACTAGAAAACAGGGGGGAAAAAAGGAAAGTACTGCTATACTGTTGGCTAGTTCCAATCAGATTGAAATGTAGTTGACTAGTTCCAACCAGATTGAAATGATCAGAAACACACACTTCTGAAAGGTGCACGATCGAAGGAAAATTAGCAAAAAAAAAAAAAAAAAAAGACAACATGTACTCAAACATGTCACTTATGGACCTGCCAACAAGAGAGAGAGTACCCATGGAAAAACACTTTGCCAACCCTCGCCACGAATGACAGCTTAATCTCCTCATTCTCCGAAGCCAGGTCGCCCCTCGCACTGGTGGCGGTAGCCAACAGATCGGGCTCGATCCTCTTGGCGATCTCCGCCCACGGCGGCGGATCCTCCCCGGAGGGCACGGGCAGGGGATCCCCGCCAACGGCGAGCACCAAAGGCATCGAGCCATTCTTCCGCTCCACTATCTCGCAGGGGAAGGGCTCCAGGCGGAGGCCGGCGTGGTTGAGGCGGCCGCCGATGGTCCACCAGCGGGAGATGGATCGTGCGGCATAGACGATCTGGCCGCGGCCATGGTTGGAGTCGGTCCTCCCGGTCCGGCGGTGGGCGGAGGAGCCGCTCAGTGTCAGGGACTGGTCGAAGTGGCGGGAGAGAGAAGGAGGCAGCGGGGTGGGCTTGTTGACGGCGCCGGAGTGGCGCTTATGGGGTGGTATGTACGCCATATCTCATAAACCATTCGAACGAGAGCCGGAATGAGAGCGTGGAAACGACGCGGCTCCCCTTTCACGGGAAAAAGGGGTGTGCGGAAGACGAGCCATCTGCGCGCAGAAGTCTACATAATTGTTATTGATATATTAGTTTAATTATTTTAAAAGTATAATTAAAAAACCCTGTTTTTATTTTTTATTTTCTCCGGTAGAATGTCACAACATTAGTTTGAGCAATTTATATTAAAAAAATTTATGAATCGACTTTTATCAGATGAGGCTCAATATTTGATTTTATCAGGAGTTTTTTTTTTACTTTCATCAAAGCATTCCTAATAAAATTATAAAAATATGAGGATTTTCTTCTCATTAAACTTAATATAGGTTTTTAAAAGTTTAATTGATTCTTTCAAGATGAATATGATTAAAGTGATTGGCTATCAAATTTAGCTTAATTGAACCCAAGATTATCTTTTGATTTTTCACAGGTCACCCCTCACCTTCACTCCACCTACTCCTCCCATTTTACCTTTTTATTCCTCCACCTCCTCGTACTCCTCCTGCTCCTTCTCCCCTTTTACTTTCTCCTGCTTCTCTCAGTCGACCTCTAGGGTCTTCTCATGCTCTTACTCCATCGTCTCTTTTTTACTTTTTTTTTTCTTTCTTTTTTTTTATCTTTAATCTCCTCATCATCTTCCTCTATCTCTCTCTGTATCATCTCTCTCCTCTTCTTTTCTTCTCTTCTTCTCTATCTCATAATTTATCTAGAAATGTCATTACACTTGAGTTATACTCATTCACAGAATATTTTAAAAAATATATTAATTTTTATATAGAAGTAGTCTAGATTTATCATAAAACTAGAAAACTTGAGTAATCTTAAAAAATATATTATTTTTTATATAAAAATTATCTTAAATTTGACATAAAACTTTAAAAACATAAGTGATACTTTAAAATATATTAAATTCTATATAAAATTATCCTAAGTTACCTAGAAAAATCATTACACTCAAGTTATATTCATTCACAGAATATATATTAAAATATATATTAATTTCTATATAAATTTATCATAAATTCATCACAAAACTAATACAATACCATATGCTTCTTATTTCCTATGTTGACTTAGTTATACTCAAAATTAAACTAAGTTATACTCGGTCACCTAACTTATTTTAAAATTAATATTTTTATTTCTAGATGATTTGAGGATAATTAATTATCAAAACTTTGATAATTCTATTTAAAAATATATTATTTTTTATTTCAAAATAAATTTAAATAAAAATTAATATATTTTAAATATATTCTATAAAATAAGTATAATTCGAATGTAACTCAATTATAATTTGAGTGCAACCTAAGTGTAACAGAAATTTACTAGGTAAAGGAGGAGACTAAAAAAGAAGACGGAGGGAAATAGTAGAGAGGAGAGGAAGAGGAAGACAGGTAAGAAACAATGAAGAGGTGGAGGAAGAGAAAGTCAAAGCAAAGGTGGAGTTTCTATAGTAAGAGGCAGAGGTAGATTAAGAGATAGAGTGGGAGAAGGAAGCAAAGAGGGAGAGGAAGGAGGTGGTGGAGTGAGAGGAGGAGGTAGAGTGAGAAAGAGGAGATAGTGGAGGTGGTTGGGGTGGAGAGAGAAGGTAAGGTGAGAGAAAGAGGCGATAGTGGAGGTGGTTGTCAAGTGGCAGGAGAAGAAAAGATTGTTAGGAAAACTCGGGTAGCATCACAAGTGCAGCGAAAAATAAAAAATAAAATTTTAATATTTTTATAAAAAAAATTTCTTATAATCGTACGAAGATTAATACGTAAAAATTATAAAATAAAAAAACTATATATATGTAAAAAAAGTATTAGCTAAGGAGATCGTATATCTCTATAAACCTACAAATCTATGTAAGAGGATGAAGAAGGTAACTATCCTTCTTGATCCACATGATAATGATTGCGAAAATGCTCCTCAAATTACTGCACAATCTTATTTCCATGCGTACTATACGATTAAAGAGTCGACCCTTCTTGTTTTCCGTACACCCCAAACTAAGACTGTCAACTAAGGAGGAGAAGAAGAGATGAGTATAGGAGATGGTAGCCAAAAAGGATCTAGCTTATGGCTCATTAGTTTTCTTATATTTATAAAGGTTCCTATAAACTTACCCTAATGAATCTTACCTTATTTGGTACTGGATCTCCATCCAACTACTCAAGCCTCTTGAATCAATAGATCTCTACCCAATAATCTCTCATCGGCTCTTATTAGATCTTATCCATATGATCCAATAATTTAGGGGCTTATTGGATATCTAATAAGATAGGAGCTCCAACGAATATCTATTCGAATATTTACTCATCACAATACCTACTATATGTGTGTGACACTCTAGGCCCAATATTGAGCTGAGCTGGTCATGAGTCATATCTATCAAAACTCCTTCTGACTCAGTGAATTATTATCTCCATAATTCACTCGACTCATCAACTACGAACGTACTATGTCACTACATTGTAGTCCCTAGACGATACAAGAGAATTCAATCCATTAGACCTGTCTATTTTCAATTATCGTGTATCTATAGTCCTTTATTCATCTAATATCCCAGAGACCATATACCGAGCATGGTGTTGTTTTCTATTCAACAAAATCTACTCAAGCCTCGCTCTAATCGAATTATCCTGGAGAATTCTTTCTCTCTCAATCTGAATCACCTTGGTTAGGGATTTGCTTGGACAAGAATACATAGGATATTCCTCTCATGACACCAAGAACGAATAATCCTCTATTGATACTCAATTTCCCTCGTAAGGTTGGTTGTCACTCTCGATGATCGGTTGTGCTAGACTTAAAACTTCTAGGCCTATAAATTTGGTATTAGATTGGAGTACTTATACAGGACATCCTTGGTGTCTTAAGTTTAAGGACCAGATATATAACTGGGATGACAGAGTTACTATTTGACAATGAGGTATCATCAACCATCCAACATTCTATGAGTGGATCAATCAGTAAACTCATTCTCCAATGAGCACTTGCATTATATCCCTAGTGCCCCCATACGAACAACTATGAGACCAGCTGCCTCCATCATATGGACGGGTATACAACACACTAGTTTGTCTGGTTATCTCGATGTCCCTCTCGAATAACCTAATAACTAGGATTATCTAAGATTTGAGTTTGAAGGCGAATTGGTCTCATTATCGTGATCTCATCACGATCCGATTCCTATTGCACAGATCCATATGCATCACAATATATGTAACATATAATATAGAACAAAAAAATAAATAAATAAATAAATAATAAGCAAAAAGAGTTGTATCATGTAGCATATGTCATCACTCACGTGATTGGGTTGCAGGGCACCTATGACTAACAATCTTCCACTTGACCTGAAGTCAATCACCTATGTGTAGATCCTCATCAGACCCATGTGATACTTAAAGACAATATGAGATAATGGTTTCGTTAGTGGATCTGCGATATTATCTTTGGATGAAACTCTTTCCACTGCGACATCTCCTAGGTCAATCTATCTGATCAAGTGAAACCTCGTCAGAACGTGCTTCAACTTCTAATGAGACATGAGTTCCTTCGCTTGAGCAATCGCCCCATTATTATCGCAATATAAGGGAATTGACTCCTAGATCTATAATGAACTTCTTCATCTAGACTCCTCATTTATTATCTCTATCGCAGCAATATACTCAACCTCTATGGTCAATAGTAATATCTTACTTGAAAGTCTTCTAGCATACTACTCCACCATTCAGGGTGAACACATACCTTGAGTTAAACTTACTATCATGGACATCAGACTGTAAACTCTAATCCATGTAGCCCTCAACCTTGAGGCTACTTCCTTCATATACTAGTAAAATATCATTAGTCTCCTTTAAGTATTTAAGGATACATTTTATTGCCTTCCAGTGTTTTAAACATAAATCTGCATCATATATGCTCGTAACACTTAGAGCATACACTATATAGGTCTGGTACATAGCATAGCATAGCATGCATGATAGAACCTACCACTAAGACATAGTGTATCCAATCCATGTCTATCTGTTCTTCAGAAGTCTTTGAGAATATACTCTTAGAAAGTGATATCTAATGTCTCACCGGGATGAGACATCTTTTAAAATTTTCCAAATTAAACCTTTTGATAATGGTGTTTATATACCAAGACTGGGACAAGTCAAGCATCCTCTTGGATCTCTCTATAGATCTGAATCAACAACATATTGGATCTTTCCTCTAAGTCCTTTATAGAGAAATGTCTAGATAGCAAAGCCTGTACTATATAGAGCATTCCTACATCATTCCTAATGATTAGGATGTCATTTATAAATAGCACCAAGAAGATAATAGCACTCTCGTTTACCTTCCTAGACACACAATGCTCATCTTCATTCTTAACAAAGTCATAAAATCTGATCACCTCATCAAATCTTGTGTTCTAACTTTAGGAAGCTTACTTTAGTTCATAAATGAACTTAAGTAACCTGTACACCTTATATGGACTCATTTTGGATACGAATCCCTCAGGTTGTATCATATACATTTTCTCCTCGAGGTTGTCATTAAGAAACGTAGTTTTCATGCCCATCTACCAGATCTTATAATTATAGTATGCTACAATAACCAATATAATTCATTTTAGCATAGTTATAGCTGAGAAGGTTTCATCATAGTCAACACATTATCTTTGATGATACCACTTAGCAACTAGCATTATTTTATAAGTTTTCACCTTTCTATCTACTTCGATCTTCTTTTTAAAGGTCCATTTGCAACCAATGGGTACGATACCTTCAAGTGCATCAACTATGTTACAAACCTTATTAGAGTATATGGAATCTATCCCAAAAATCATGGCTTCTTACCACTTTCCGGAGTCAACACTCGTAATAGCCTCCACATAGGTCTGAGGACAATATCCTCAATATCATCTCCTCTAATATGTCTCACATATCTCTCACGATGATGGGTTACTCTATCGGACCTACGTAAAGTCAAAACTTATGTGCTAGGTGCTAGTTACAAGTGTCCTATAAGCCGATCACGTGAGTGATGACACCTGTAATACGTTGCATCAATCACTTTGCTTATGATTATTAATATTTTCTCACATTATCTAGATGTATATTGTGATGTTCTTGGATCTGTGCAATAAAAATTAGATCATAATGAGATCACGATAATGAGACCGATTCACCTTTAAACACAGACCCTAAATAATCTCGGTCATAGGTTACTCGAGAGGGATATCAAGATAACCGGATAGACTAGTGTGTTGTGTACCCATCCATATGATGGAGGTGGCTGGTCTCATAGCTACTCGTGTGGGGACACTAAGGATACAGTACAGGTGCTCATTGAAGAATGAGTTCACTGATTGATTCGCTTACGAAATGTTGGATGGTTATTGATACCTTACGTTAGATAACGATTTCGTAGTCCCAGTAGTGTATCTGGTCCTTAGACTTAAGATATTATAGATGTCTTATATAAGTACTCCATTCTTTAACGTTGGACCTACAGGTTTGGAAAGTTTCAGATTTGGTACAATCGGTCCTCGGGAATGGTAGCCAACATTACGAAGGTAATTGAGTGTCAATAGAGGATCATCCACTCTCGGTATCATGAGAGAAATATCTCATATGTTCTTGCTCAAGCAAATCCCTAGCCAGGGTCATTCGAATTGAGAGAGAAAGAGTTCTCCGGGAGAATCCGATTAGAGCGAGACTTGACTGGAAACCGTATGAGCCTGACAGCATCATGCCCAATATACGATCTCTGAGATATTAGATGGATGAGGGACTATAGATACATGGTAACTAAGGACATATAAGTCCAAAGGATTGGATTCCCTTGTATCGTCTGGGGATTGTAGCGTAGTGGCCTAGTACGTCCATAATTGATGAATCGAGTGAATTATTATGTACATAATAATTTACTGAGTCAGAAGGAGTTCTGACAAGTATGACTCACGGTCAACCCGATATTGGGCCTAGAGGGTCACACACATATGGTAGGTGTTACAATGAGAAGAGGTTCGGATATGAGATATCCGTCGGAACCCCTATCTTATTGGATATCCAATAAGCCATTGTATTATTGGATCTCATAAATGAGATCCAATAAGAGCTAGATTATTGGGTGGAGACCCATTAATCTAATAGGCTTAGGTAATTGGATAGAGATCCAATACCCAATAGGGCTAGATCCATTAGGGTTGATAGGAGGCCTCTATAAATAGGAGGGAACCAAAGGCCCATAGGCTAGGGTTTTTCTTGGTAGCCACCTCCTGTTCTCCTCTCTCTAGAGAGGAGCGTAGTCCCTACCATATGAATACCGCTAAAGAGGAGGACGCTTGACCTTCTTCATCCACCCTACAGATCTGTAGGAATTCAGGTATATACGATCTCCCTAGGTACTTTCTTTTTACACAGTTTTCAAATTCGCGGATTTGTTTTTCACGCACCGATCTTCGCACGATGACAGAACCTTTCGTGAAAATCCAGGATTTTTATTTTCTGTTCTTCCACTGCACATGAGATGTCGCCCCCTGGATTTCCAACAGTGGTATCAGAGCTAGGTTGTTCGTGCGAAGATCAAATTTTAACTGCGTGTGATGTGTTTTGGATGCGCTTTTAATGTCAAAATCATTGACGTAATAGCGAAAAAGGGCAATAATTGTTGTTGCCCTCGCAGGTTGGCCGTGGCCTAGCCACCCACAGGCAGGGGCCGTAGGTGGCCAGAGGCCGACAACTCCGTGCTTGCGCGCTAGCGCAAGGCACGACCTAGCCACCCGATAACAGGGGTCGCAAGCGGCCAAAGGCTGGCGGTTGTGCTTGCGGCAGCTCTATGCTTGCGGGCAGGCATTACACCAACGCGTAGGCAACCGCACTATGGGCGGCGCTTGCATGCAGCACACCCGTAAGCAAGCCACTCACAACCGCATCGAGAGGAGCGCCCACAAGGGCTGCGGGTGATTGCCGTCGCGGGCACATCGCCCGCAGGGACGCTCGCTTGTAAGGGCGGCGGCCACTTGCAAGGGATAGCATCGCGCGCGAAATCGCCTACAGGTCGCGGGCTATGGTTGTCGCCGGCAGGGTGGCGACGGCCACAACATAGCAAAGCAGGGAGAGGGAATTAGGGTTTTTGGTAAAAGATAGTTTTGCCCCTTTGAATTTTTAAAATTCTAATTTTGTCCCTTTTGGTCGAATGACCAAAATGCCCTTCAGAATTCAAAAAATTTTCTATATATACTTGTTTTCAGAAAATATTAGTTAATTAAAATATTTAATTAACTATTATTATTTATCTAGTAGACCTATATAATAACATATACATGTGATATATGATATAGACAAATAATCATGGACCGTGTGATGTGATGTATGTGTATAATGTGATCATTGTTATTGGGTCCAACGAGTCTCTATTTTTCTCGTTTATTGTCGGGCCTGTATGCTTGTAATTATATTATAATTATACAAAGAGGTGCAATGAGAGCATAGAAGCAATAGCGGGACCCATGAGGCCGAGAAACCCGATCCGATGCATGGAGATGCGTTTAGGTGTCGACGGAACCGACGAAGCAAGATGGACGATCACAATGCATGGAGATGCACCAATGCACACATAGATCTTGATGTGAGTGATTGGGGCCATTGGCTCAGGCTTGATCACATTAGGATGTGGTCCATGATCATTTGGTGTGATTACTCATGTGATGTGTGATTGCTTATACACATACTATATATATATATATATATATATATATATATATATATATATATATATATATATATATATATATATATATATATATATATTATTTATGTGACATCGTATAAGGAGATATATCTAAAATCCCCTCTCTATATATATTAAATGTTATTTAGACAATATAGATCAATTAAATCCCCTCCATCGCATATAAAGGTAACCATTTGCAGTATAGGTTGAGTTGGTCGAGTCTCTCGAGACTTATCTATATCGTGATTCAATATCTTATCTACGACATAGAGATGACACCGGTGACCTGAGGACATGGTATGCTTGGTTGAGTCTCTCGATGGTATATCATCGAATCAGACTCATCTTGTAATGTTGGTGATAAATTAATCGAACATAATGGTTGGTCGAGTCTCTCGAGACCATGGTGGTTCGGAGGTCGAACAGGACGAGAATCATAAGGAGTTATGATTGACAATAGTTGCCTACCTTTTGGGCTTAGTGTAATTGGTCGAGTCCCTCGAGGTTACATTAAGATACTGATTGGATCTCGATCCTCACTAGAAGTCTACCGGAGACTTCCGTTTCACGTGCTGAGGGTGTCGCGTTACTCGCTAGAAAAATAGTGGGAGTACATCAAGATAGAAGTCAATATCTTGATTATTTATATTTCTGCAAAATCTATATGTTATTTATGCTACATCTTTATTTTTAAAAATATCGCTTTTAGACTCTCTGCATAGTATACTTGATACCATCCACCTCTGACAGAAATCATCAACTTAGTAACCATACACCCCGATAGCTAAAGAAGTATGATACATATTGAATATGAAGTAAGGGGAAACTATTCTAATCACTTATCAATAGAAAATTGATGAAATAATTAGAATAACATTTTGAATTCCCTTAAGACGCCACAAACTAACAAGTTTGAGAAGTCAAAGGAAAAACAAAGATTTAGTTTTGAACGCCACGAGCAGAAAAACCTAATAAGTTCTAAAGTTCATGTAAGAACTTAAAAATAAAACACTCACCGATATTGAATAATTGTTATACTTCTCAAATTGTCTATCTTACAATGGGAGTCAACCTCATTTATATAGTATGAGGCTAAGTACAAAGGGAATGAATGCATTAAATAACATTCATATTCCTAATTCATGAATTTTGGCAAACATGACTAAATGGACTTTTATTCTTCAAAATGAGGTCTTCAAATTTGTCCTTCTCTCTTCATGATCATGTTGACCATTTTAGGCTCTTCTTGTAACCATAGAACCTTGACTAAGTCTTGACTAGCTTGATCCTTCTAAATATTTTTCAATAAATAAGGTAAAGCTTCTTTCATCCTCTTAACTTTAGCTCTTGTTATTGGTCCTCCATGAATAATTAAAGGGTCTTTAATAGAATTTTGATCAACTTGCTGGTTCATATCATTCCCCCTTTCCTCGAAAAGATTTGTCCTCGAATCAGTGCCTCCATCACCTATATTAAACAAACATAAATTAAAAACATTGAATGTTGCATTAATATTGCCATACTCACCTGGTAATTCCAGCTTGTATGCATTGTCATTGATTTTTTTAAGGACTTGAAATGGACCATCTCCTCTTGGCATTAGTTTAGACTTCCTATGACTAAGAAATATTTCCTTCCTTAAGTGTACCCAAACCCAATCACCAGGTTCAAATACTACTTACTTTCGGCCTTTGTTGTGTTGTTTATCATACTGTAGAGTTTTTTTTTCAATTTGTGTCCGAACTTTTTCATGTAATGCTTTGACAAAATCAGTTTTTTGCTTACCATCCAAATTGGTCTTTTCCAATGGTAAAGGTAGCAAATCCATAGGAGTTAATGGATTGAACCCATATACAACTTCAAATGGGGCAAACATTCCTCCTAATTTTTCAAATTCTTTTGAATTATGACCCTCAAAAGTGTTGATAAAGTTCGATTTACCACCTCTATTTATTCATCTGTTTGTGGATGACAAGTGGTTAAATACAACAGTCTTGTACCCAACTTACTCCAAGTGTTTTCCAAAAGTGACTAAGGAACTTCACATCTCTATCACTCACAATTGTCCTTGGAATGCCATGTAATCTCATAATTTTTTTGAAAAACAACCCCGCAACATGTGTTGCATCATCTGTTTTGTAGCAAGGAATGAAATGTGTCATCTTGCTAAACCTATCAATAATAACAAAAATAAAATCTCTTTTTTCTTTTGACCTAGGTAAACCTAAGATAAAGTCCATGGATATATCAACCCAAGGTTCACTAGCTATAGGAAGGGGTGTATACAACCCATGAGGCATTACTTTAGATTTAGCTTATTTACAAGTGATGCATTTTTCACATAATCGTTCAACATCTCTTTTCATGTGTGGCCAGAAAAAATGATCACTTAACACATCTAAAGTTTTTCTAACTCTAAAATGTCTCATTAAGCCTCCACTATGTGCTTCTCTCACAAGTAATTCTCTCAATGAACATTGAGGAACACATAGTTTGTTTTCTTTGAAAAGAAAACTATCATGCCTAAAGAACTTATCAAAACCCCCTTTCTCACATACCCCATAAACATTAGCAAAATCATAGTCAGAATTGTATAAATCTTTAATGTATTCAAAACCCAATAATTCTACATCAAGTTTAGATATTAGAGCATACATTCTAGAGAGAGCATCGGTGACCACATTTTCCTTACCTCGTTTGTACTTAATGATGTATGGAAAGGATTCAATAAACTCCACTCATTTTGCATGCCTACGACTTAGCTTTCCTTGTCCTTTGAGATATTTCAAAGACTCATGATCGGTGTGTATAATGAATTCCTTGTACCAAAGATAGTGCTGTTATGTCTCTAACACTCTTACCAGAGCATAAAATTCCTTATCATATATCGGATAGTTAAGACTTGCTCCACTTAGCTTCTCACCAAATAATGCAATGGGTCTGCCTTCTTGCATTAAGACTCCTCCAATACCTATTCCACTCGTATCACACTCAATCTCAAAAGTTTTAGCAAAGTTAGGTAAAGCAAGCAATGGTGCTGAACTGAGTTTGTCTTTAAGCAAGTTAAAAGCATCATTTTGTTGTTTACCCCATCTGAATCTTATATTCTTTTTTATGCATTCAATGCAATAATTGTAGAAAAATCTTTAATGAATCTTCTATAAAAGCTAGCAAGACCATGAAAACTTCTAACATCACTAACACTAGTGGGTTTTGGCCACTCCTTAATAACTTTTACTTTTTCTTGATCAACATGTATTCCTTTATCGTTTATAACATATCCAAGAAAAGTAATTTCATTAGTGCAAAAAGTGCATTTCTGTATATTAGCATATAACTTCTCTTTTCTAAGCACATCAAAAATAACTTTAAAATGTGTTACATGCTTATCTAAACTTTTGCTATACACAAGTATATCATCAAAATAAACCACTATAAACTTTCCAATGTAAGCACACAAAATATGGTTCATCAATCTTATAAAAATGCTAGGTGCGTTAGCTAGGCCAAAAGGCATCACTAACCATTCATATAAACCATGTTTAGTTTTGAAACCTATTTTTCATTCATCACCTTCACGCATTCTTATTTGATGATATTCAGATTTCAAATCAATTTTTGAAAATAGATAAGAACCATTTAATTCATCTAACATGTCATCTAGCCTAGGAATAGGATGTCGATACTTTATCATGATTTTGTTGATGGCTTTGTAATCAACACACATTCTCCAAGATCCATCCTTTTTTGGTACCAAAAGAATAGGAACTACACATGGACTCATGCTTTCTCACACATACCCTTTTTTCATAAGCTCATTGACTTGCTTTTAGATTTCCTTGGTCTCTTCAGGGTTGCATCTATAAGCTAGTCTATTTGGTATGCTTGCACCTGGAATAAAATCAATTTGATGCTCAATTCCTTTAATTGGTAGTAAATCATTGGGAACTTCTTCGAGAAAGATATCCTCATTTTCCTACAAAAGATCAACAATAACACTAGGCAAACTTTTATCAATTTTGTTAGAAGAAATCAAAATGTCCTTGTACATACGTACAAGTAAGGGTTGCCTCATGGTTAAAGCTTTTTTTACATCACTCATTTTCATATAAACACTCATTTTTCTTTCACTCAAGCCTTCATTGTTTTCTCTCCCCTTATGTTTCCCAATACTCTCATTTTTATCACTCATTTCATTTTTTTCCTTTTTCTCTCTTTCTTGCTCCCTCCCGAAAGTTTTGATTAATGAAGACTCAAGCTCCTCATATTGTTGTTTTATGCGCATCTGGTCTTCAAGAATTATCTTCGGAGGCAAAGATCCAAGCTGATATTTCTGTCTATCCATGATCAAGGAATAACGATTCTTGAACCTATCGTGTACCCCACAATCATATTGCCATGGTCTCCCCAACATGTGACCAACATACATAGGTACCACATCACACCAAACTTCATCCTTATATCTACCAATTGAAAAAGAAACTAACACTTACTAGTTTACCTTTACTATACCACTATCATTCAACCATTATAACTTGTAAGGTTTTGGATGTTTGATAGTAGGCAATTTCAGTTTCTTTACGAGCAAGATACTTGTCACATTTGTACAACTTCCTCTATCAACAATCGTATTACACAACTTGTTAGCAATCAAACAATGAGTATGAAATAGATTTTCACGTTGTTCACCATATTCATCATTTTTACTTTGCAAACTAAGTGTGCGTTAAATAACTAAAATTTCACCTTTAGCATACTCGATATCACTAGCATTCTCTGGAATGTCATCATCATCCTCTCTTTCATTTTTCGATTCCATAATCTCATCCCTTATGATCATAACTCTCTTATTAGAACATTCACATACTACATGTCTATGCCCAAGACACTTAAAACACTTAATACCTCTATTTTGATTAAGTTGATTCTCATCTTTAACCTTGTTGCCTAATTCATTTTTGCCTTTAATTTCATCAATTTTAGGCTTTACAATGGGTATATCATCGTTTTTACTCTAATTCGGTTTCCAAGAAGAAGAAGAACTCGAATAATGTATTGAATCATACCTTATGTCTTTTCTTTTGAGTTGCCTCTCAATCATCATGGCCATATTCACCATATCCTCAATCTCCATATAATGTTGCAACTCCACAAGATCAGCAATGTTCTTATTTAATCCACTCAAGAATCGAGCTATAGTAGCCTCACGGTCTTCCTCCACATTAGCCCTTATCATGGCTATCTTCATCTCCTTGTGATATTCATCAACACTCATGAAACCTTGTGTCAAAGTTTACAACCGTTGATGCAAATCCCGATAGTAATGGCTTGGGATGAATCTCCTCCTCATGATTTATTTCATCTCCAACCAATTCTCTACATGCATTTCACCATTTCTACGCCTGTCTTTACATAATTGATCCCATCAAATTATAACATAATCACAAAATTCAACAACAGCTAATTTTATCTTTTTCTCTTCGGAGTAGTTGTGACATTCAAATATTAGCTCTACTTTTCGTTCCCACTCCAAATAAGCATCTGAATTATTCTTTCCTTGAAAAAGAGAAATTTTCATTTTGATGTTGCCTATGTTTCTGTCCACACCATCAAAATGTCCTCTCCTAGTTTGTCTCCTAGGATTAATATCTTGACCAATTAGAGTGACTTGGTCATCGTCGATGTCATCTCCACCATCATATTCATCGAGGATGAAGGTTGTCTCCTGCGCCGTGATTCATCTTGCTATCCATTAATTATATCATCATGTCTTTCTAGATGATCTTTTACATCTCCTATCACTTTGAACATACGTTCAAATTATTGTTGCATTGTTTGAAGCAAAATATCATTTGATGAAGAACTCGCTTCTTTATCTTTAGACATGTTTGCAATATGAAAAACAAAGTTAGAGCAACCTCACCAACACTCCCTCACGTGTTTCACTCAAGATTTGATTCACTCCACTCGTGTTTTCACACAACGTTTGGCTTTTCTCGATATTGATCTCATCACTCTTGCCTTTTACCTCTCTTGTTTTGTTCTTTGAGTTCTTAGATTAGTTAAAAAAACTTAAACAAACAATTCAGATTGTAACAATTCAAGGGTATTGAAATTAGATAAAAAAAACAAACAAAATGTAAGTCAATTTAAAGGTGTGTGTAATGATGCACTACAATCATAAGCAAAGATT
Source organism: Musa troglodytarum (assembly GCA_023547065.1). Lineage (NCBI taxonomy): Eukaryota > Viridiplantae > Streptophyta > Magnoliopsida > Zingiberales > Musaceae > Musa > Musa troglodytarum. Next base: position 34,188,330 of record CP097508.1, read on the forward strand.
TGAATACATGTATCAAATGAATAAAAAAAAATTTCTGAAATGAAAAAAAGATTTTCAAACCTGAAACAAGAATTCAAAATAATGAAGATAAAATTCTATAATTTTACAAGAAGTCCCTGAATTCACAATATTTTCTTTTTAATTTTGATATCTTTCTTTCTTTCTTTTTTTTTAACCTTTGATCTTCTCCTCTCTCTTTTTTTTATCTTTGATTTTCACTCCTTTTTTTCTTTTGATTTTCTCTCTCTTTTATACTTTTGATTTTCTCTCTCTCTCTCTCTCTCTTTATTTTCACCCTTTTTTTACTTTCTGCTCTCTTTTTTTTAATGATAAAGTGAGGAAAAAAATAAAGAATAAATAGTAATAACACAAGAAACATAATAATAAAGAGGAAGGAATAATAAAAATTATAGATATCGTGATAAAAGAAGAATAAGAGAATAAGAAAAAACTAAAAGAAAATAAATAAATGGATAAGCCAACCTCAAACTTGAGCCGTGCTCTGATACCAAATAATGAAAATCATCAACTTAGCAACCATACACCCCGATAGCTAAAAAGTTATGATACATATGGAATGCAAATTGACACCCTCCAACGAATTGAAACAAGGCGGATTGTTCAAGAATGAAGGGGAAACTATTCTAATCACTTATCAATAGAAAATTGATGAAATAATTAGAATAGCACTTTGAATTCCCTTAAGACGCCGCAAACTAACAAGTTTGATAAGTCAAAGGAAAAGCAAAGATTTGGTTTTGAACACCATAAGCAAAAAAGCCTGATAAATTCTAAAGTTCATGCAAGAACTTGAAAACAAAACACTCACTAGTGTTGAAGAATTGTTATACTTCTCAAATTGTTTATTTTACAATAGGAGTCAGCCTTATTTATATAGTATAAAGCTAAGTACAAAGGGAATGAAAGTATTAAATAACATTCATATTCCTAATTCATGAATTTTGGCAAACATGGCTGAATGGACTTTTATTCTTCATGATGAGGTCTTCAAATTTGTCCTTCTCTCTTCATGATGATATTGATCATTTTAGGCTCTTCTTGCAACCATAGAACCTTGACAGAGTCTTGACTAGCTTAATCCTTCCAAATGTTTTCCAATAAATAAGTTAAAGCTTCTTTCATCCTCTTAGCTTTAGCTCTTGTTATTGATCCTCCATGAATAATTAAAGGATCTTTAATAGAATTTTAATCAACTTGCTGATTCATATCAACCTCACTGGTCAAAACTATGCAAACTGACTCTGTAACATGAGAATAGTTCTCACAGCAAAGAAAATCACATATGTCCTTGAAATAGTGATGCCTATGCCCAAGGAAGGAGCAAGTGAGGATGAGATCACTCGCTACATGAAGAACACAGATGACTCCACTCTTGCTCAGTATTACATGTTGAGCTCCATGACTCCCAAGTTATAGAGATAACATGAAAAGATAGATGTCAGATCCATACTCTACATCTCCACAAATTATTTGAGAAATAGAGAAGAACTCAACAATATGAGATATCGAAGACTCTCTTCCACAGCAAGATGATTGAGGGGACACTAGTTCAGAACCGTGTCCTTAAGATGATTAAGTGGATGGAGAAACTCATAGGTCTAGGAATGGTCCTAGAGGATAGCCTGTGTGTAGATCTTGTGATATAATCTCTTTTTAGATTTCTTTTCACAGTTTTCTATGCTGGAAAGACCAGAAAGAAAAGAAAGACAGATAAGTCCCTTAAGAAGGGTAAGAGCAAGGGCAGATTGGGTAAAGTAAAGGTTGCTAAGAAGACTCAAAAAAGGACAAAAGCTAGTGCTTCCATTACGGCAAAAATGGGCACTAAAAGAGGAACTACAAAGAGTACATTGCAGAGAAGGCGAAACAAAAGCTTAGAAAAGCTTCAGATATACATTCATGATTAGTCTCTATCTATCATACTCATATGATAATACATAGGTATTGGACACCGATAGCGTTTATCATATCTGTAAACAAGACCTAGGAGATTGATGAGAGATAAGATGCACCTTAAGATGGGCAATGAAGCAAGAGTTGCTCCTATTGCTATTAGCGAGGTCACCCTACATTTATCTGTTTAAGCTGCTATTGCATTAGATGCATCTTATTTTATTTTTTTCCATCATCAAAAACGTTATTTTTATTTTATGTTTGACATTAAATAGTTATAAAGTAGTTTTTGAGAATAATAGTTGTTCAACTATTGAGGATGATAAGATCATCACAAGATGAACATTGCATAATAGTTTGATTATACTAGAAACTACTCCATATATCATGAGTGTAAGTGAGTTCAGGAGGAAACAAGATGAGGTGAACAGTGCATACCTATGACAATATAGGCTAGGTCATATCCATGAGGGAAGGATTCAAAAGTTGTTGACAGATGGATACCTAGATCCATTTGACCGAGTCATATGCGACTTCCGAACCTTGCTTTCGTAGAAAGATGACAAACTCTCCATTTAGCGGAATTGAAGAAAGAGCCACTGAGTTGTTAGTACTAATACATAGTGATGTATGTGGTCCTATTACAGCTCAGGCCATCAGTGGTTATTTCTACTTCATTATTTTCACTAACGATTTCTCTAAGTACGGACATGTGTACTTGATGAAGTACAAGTCCAAAGCCTTCGAAAAATCCAAGGAGTATAAGAATAAAGTAGAAGTTCAGACTGGAAAGAGTATCAAGACTCTTCGATCAGATCGAGGAGGTGAGTTACTTGAGTACAGAGTTCACCCAGTTCCTCAAGGAACAGGGGATTTTGTCCCAATGGACACCTCCTTATACACCCTAGCTCAATGGTGTATCCGAAAGGAGGAATCGCACACTGTTAGACATGTTATAGTGCATGATGAGTTTTACCAACCTACCCATCTAATTCTGAGGATTTGCCCTAGAGTCCGCAGCTTACCTTCTGAACATAGTTCTAACTAAGTTAGTAGTGTCTACACCATATGAGATATGGAAAGGAAAGCCCGATTTTAAAGTTGTTAAGATTTGAGGCTGTCCTGCCCACGTTAAAAGATACAAGTCCGACAAGTTGGAATCTAGAATGGAACGATGCAAGTTTGTGGGATACCCTAAGGAAACTTGTAGGTATTATTTTTATCACCCCAAGGACCAAAAGGTCTTTGTAGCCAAGAGAGTAGTGTTCTTTGAGAAGGAACACATTCTTAGTGGAGACAGTGGGAGCATGATAGAATTGAGCGAGGTTAGAGAACCCAGCTTAAGCACCATTTCATAGCTAGAATCTGTTCATGTACCTAGCACACAAGTTCTGATTTTACGTAGGTACGACAGAGTATCCTATCCTCCTAAGAGTATATGGGACATATCAGAGGAGTAGGTATTGAGAATATTGATCCTCAAACCTATGAGGAGCCTATTACGAGTATAGACTCCGAGAAGTAGCAAGAAGTCATGAATTCAAATATGGATTCCATGTACTCCAACTAGGTTTGGAACCTAATTGATGCACCCGAGGGTATCGTACCAATTGGCTGCAAGTGGATCTTCAAGAAGAAGATCGGAGTAAATAGAAAGGTAAAGACCTATACAGCAAGGCTACTGGCTAAGGGATATCATCAAAGCTAAGATGTTGACTATGATGAAATATTCTCATGCTAAAATCTATCTAAATTCTATTGGCTATTGCAGCATACTATGATTATGAGATCTGACAGATGGATATGAAAATTATGTTCCACAACGGCAACCTCGAGGAGATGTATATGATACAGCCTAAGAGATTCATGTCCAAGGACAGTCCAGATAAAGTGTGAAGGTTGCTTAGGTCCATCTATGGACTGAAGCAATCTTCCTAAAGTTGGAACATAAGATTTGACAAGGCGATCGGATCTTATAAGTTCGTTAAGAACGAAGATGAGTCTTATGCGTACAGAAAGGTAAGTGGGAGCACTATCACCTTTTTGGTACTATATGTGGATGACATCCTAATTATTGAGAATGATGTAGGAATGCTCTCCACGTTAAAGGCTTGGCTATCTAGACACTTCTCCATGAAGGACTTAAGAGAAGCATCCTACTTCTTCGAGATTCAGATCTATAGAGATAGATCCAAGTTAATGCTTAGCTTGTCCCAGTCCAGGTACATAGACACCATTGTTAAAAGGTTTGACATAGAAAATTTCAAGAGATGTCTCATGCCGATGAAACATAGGCTATCACTTTCTAGGAGTATATCCCCAAAGGCTCCAAGAAAGGGCATACATGGATATGATACCCTATGCCTTAGTGATCGAGTCTATCATGTATGTTATGCTATATACCCGGCCTGATATAGTGTATACTCTGAGTGTCACGAGTAGGTATCAGGCGGATCCAGACTTAGAGTACTGAAAAGCAATACAGTGTATCCTTAAGTACTTGAGAATGACTAAAGATCTTTTACTGGTATATGGAGAAAGTAGCCCCAAGGTTGAGGGCTACATGGACTCGAGCTTCTAGTCCGATGTCGATGATGACAAGTCTAATTCAAGGTATTCACCCTGAATGGAGTAGCATGCTGGAAGAGTTCTAACCAAGATACTACTACTAAATCGATTACAAAGGCAGAGTACATTGTTGTAGTAGAGGCAGTAAAGGAGGGAGTCTGGATAAAATAGTTCATCACAGATTTGGGAGTCATGTCGAGTAGCGAGAAGCTGATTCCCTTATATTGTGATAACTACGTAGCGAGAAGAGAATCCGGGTCTCATCAGAAGTGTTCAGAAGAGGCTCCAGCTTATTAGAGAGATCGTGGCCCGAAGAGATTTAGTAGTGGAAGGAGTTCCATCCAAAAATAACATTACAGATTTACTGACAAATCTATTGACTCAGATTGTCTTTGAGTATCACAAAGGTCTAATGGGGATCAGACACATAGGTTATTGACATTAGGTCAAGTGGGAGATTGCTAGTTATAGGTGCCCTACAACCCAATCACGTGAGTGATGGCACCTGTAATACGCTGCGTCAATCTCTTTGTTTAAGATTATTGATATTTTCTCATATTATCTGAATGTATATTGTGATGTCCATGGATCTGTGCAATGAAAATCGGATCGTGATGAGATCACGATAATGAGACCGATTTACCTTTAAACACAAACCCTAAATAATCCTGGTCATAGGTTACTCAAGAGAGATATCGAGATAACCGGACAGACTGGTATGTTGTATACCCGTCCATATGATGGGGGTGGCTGGTCTCATAGCTACTCATGTGGGGACACTAAGGATATAGTACAAGTGCTTATTGGAGAATGAGTTCACTGATTGATCCGCTTACGGAATGTTGGATAGTTATTTATACCTTACGTCAGACAATGATTCCATAGTCCCAGTAGTATATCTGGTCCTTAGACTTGAGACACCAAAGATGCCTTGTATGAGTACTCCATTCTTTGACGCCAGACTTACATGTTTCGAAAGTTCTAAATCTGGTACAACCGGTTCTCGGGAATGGTAGCCAACCTTACAAATGTAATTGAGTGTCAAAAGAGGATCATCCACTCTCGATATCATGAGAGGAATATCCCATGTGATCTTGCTCAGGCAAATCCCTAGCTAGAGTCATTCGGATTAAGAGAGAAAGAGTTCTCCAGGAGAATCCAATTAGAGCGAGACTCAACTAAAACCCGTATGAGCCTGATAGCACCATTCCCAATATACAGTCTCTGGAATATTAGATGGATGAGGGACTATAGATACATGGTAACTGAGGATATATAGGTCCAAAGGATTTGATTCTATTGTATCGTTTGAGGACTACGGCGTAGTGGCCTAGTACGTCTGCAGTCGATGATCGAGTGAATTATTATCTCTATAATAATTCACTGAGTCAGGAGTTCTGACAAGTATGACTCACGACCAGCTTGATATTGGGCTTAGAGGATCACACACATATCGTAGGTGTTACGATGAAAAGAGGTTCGAATATGAGATATCCATCGGAGCCCATATTTTATTAGATATCCAATAAGCCAATCACATGAGTGATGGTACTTATGACTTGATATGCACTTTTTCTCTTTGCGTATTATTAGGTATTTTATCATTTTATCTTGCATGTTGCATATATTATGATGTCCTTGGATCTATGCAATAAAAATCGGATCGTGATGAGATCACGATAATGAGACCGATTCACCTTTAAACACAGACCCTAAATTATCCTGGTCATAGGTTACTCGAGAAGGCAATCGAGATAATTGGATAGACTGGTGTGCTGTATACTCATCCATATGATTGAGGTGGCTGGTCTCATAGCTACTCGTGTTGAGACACTAAGGGTACAGTGCAGGTGCTCATTGGGGAATGAGTTCACTGATTGATCCGCCTACGGAATGCTGGATGGTTATTGATACATCACATCAAACAACGATTTCGTAATCCCAATAGTGTATCTAGTCCTTAGACTTAAGACACCAAGGATGTCCTGTATGAGTACTCCACTCTTTGATACCGGACTTACAGGTTTGGAAAGCTCCAGATCTAGTATAGCCGGTTATTGAGAGTGATAGCCAACCTTATGAGGGCTATTAAGTGTCAATAGAGGATCATCCGCTCTCGATATCATGAGAGGAATATCCCATGTATTCTTGCTCGAACAAATCCTTGGCCAAAGTTATTCGGATTGAGAGAGAAAGAGTTCTCCGGGAGAATCTAAGAGGATATCATGAGAGGTTCTCCTCTCCCCAGAGAGGTGCATCGTTGTAGTCTCTGCCGTGTGGATACCGCTAGAGAGGAGGATGCTTGACCTCCTTCATCCTTCCTACAGATTTGCATGGATTCAGGGATATACGATCTCCCTGGATATTTTCTTTTACACATAAAATTTTCACGGATTTATTTTGACGCACCGATCTTCGCACGACGCCGGAACCTTTATACGGAAAATATGGGGTGTTTTGTTTTTGTTTTTCCGCTACGCATGAGATGTCGCTCCCTAGAAGGATTTCCCAACAGTGGTATCAGAGCCAGGTTTTTCATGCGAAGATCGGATCTTAAACTGCATGTGTTGTGATCTAGAATAGGTATTGTCGTCAAAATCGTTGTATGGCGAGAAAAGCGACAGCTGTTCGCCCCTTGGTGTGCTCGCAAGCGATCACGACCGGTGCTTGCGGCCATGGCGCATGTGCGGCGACAACCGGCAATAGGTACGCGGTATTTGGCGACTGCGGCATCTGCGAGGCGGCGACGTCCGCAGTCGGTGCAGCAGCGTTGCGCGCGTAGGCGAAACGCAGGCGATTTGCACCAGCGGCGCGCCGGCTGTAGGTGCTGCGAGCACTGCGAAGGGACAGCGCCACCCGCAAGGGGCATCGCTTGCGGGTGTTGCGCCCGCCTGCTGCGGCCGGGGCCGCCCGCGGCATCGCTACCCGTAAGGTGGCGACGGTTGCACCGTAGCGCATCAACAAGAGAGGGAGAGGGGTTAGGGTTTTCGGGCAAAGGATAATTTTGCCCCTCGGAATTTCAGAAATTTCGATTTCTATCTCTTTTGAAAGAATAACCAAAATACCCCTCACAATTTCAAAAATTCCATTATCCCTTTAGTTGAATGACTAAAATACCCCTTAGAATTTAAAAAATTCCCTCTTTATCCCTGATTTCAAATATATATATATATATATATATATATATATATATATGTTAATTAAATAGTTTAATTAACTATTTTTTATCTAGTAATCCTATAAAATAATATATACATGTGATGTATGATGTGGACAGATGATGATAGACCTGTGATGTGATGTGTGTATATATGATTATTATTATTGGGGCCTGAGAGTCTCTATTTTTCTCATTTATTGTTGGGCCTGCATGCTTATAATTATATTGTAATTACATGAGGAGGTGCAGCGGTAGTAGGACCCACGAGACCGAGATAAACGATCCGACGCATGGAGATGCGTTGAGATGTCGACGGAACCGACGAAGCGAGAAGGACGATCATAGGGCATGGAGATGCGTCTAAGCACACATAGATCTTGATGTGAGTGATTGGGCCCACTGGCTCAGGCCTGATCACATTAGGATGTGGTCTATGATCATCTAGTGTGATTGTTCATATGATATGTTATTGGTTATACACCTACTATATATATATATATATATATATATATATATATATATATATATATATATTGTACATACGATGTAGATATATATATATATTAAATATATATGTGTGTGACACATTATGTTAAGAGACCAAATCAAACATCCTCTCTATTAATAATATTAAATCGGTAAACGTGATGCAATTAGATTGACCCACGTGGTCTTCCATCGTTATAGCTAGGAACCGATTCCCGGTGTAGGTTGAGTCTCTCGAGACTCACCTATATCGCGTTTTGCCATCTTATCTACGACATAAAGATGTCACTGGTGACCTAAGGACATGATATGCTTGATCGAGTCCCTCGAGAGTATATCACCAAATCAGACTTATCTTGTAACGATGGTGATGGAAATCATCAATTTAGCAACCATACACCCTGATAGCTAAAGAGCTATGATACATATGGAATGCAAATTGACACCCTCCAACGAATTAAAAATAAGGCGGATCATTCAAGAATGAAGTAAGGGAAACTATTCTAATCACTTATCAATAGAAAATTGATTAAATAATTAGAATAGCACTTTGAATTCCCTTAAGACGCCACAAACTAACAAGTTGATAAGTCAAAGGAAAAGCAAAGATTTGGGTTTGAACGCCACAAGCAGAAAAGCCTGATAAGTTCTAAAGTTCATGCAAGAACTTAAAAACAAAACACTCACATGTGTTAAGAATTATTATACTTCCCAAATTATCTGTCTTACACTGACAATCAGCCTCATTTATATAGTATGAGGATAGAACAAAATGAATGAATGTATTAAATAATATTCAGATTCTTAATTCATGAATTTTGGTAAACATGGCTGAATAGACTTTTATTCTTCAAGATGAGGTCTTCAAATTTGTCCTTCTCTCTTCATGATCATGTTGATCATTTTAGGCTCTTCTTGCAACCATAGAATCTTGACTGAGTGTTGACTAGCTTGATCCTTCCAAATGTTTTCCAATAAATAAGTTAAAGCTTCTTTCATCCTCTTAGCTTTAGCTCTTGTCATTGGTCCTCCATGAATAGTTAAAGGATCTTTAATAGAATTATGATCAACTTGATGATTCATATCAGATGGTGATGACTTAACCGAACATCATGGTTGGTCGAGTACCTCGAGGCCATGGTGGTTCGGAGGCCGAACAGGACGAGAATCACAAGGAGTTATGATTGGCAAGAGTTGCCTACCTTTACGGGTTTAACGTGATTGGTCGAGTCCCTCGAGGTTACGTTAAGACGCCGATTGGATCTCGATCCCCACTAGAGATCTGCCGGGGGTCTCCGATTCACATACCGGAGGGTGTTGTGTGTCTTGTGAAAAATTAGTGGAAATATATTAAGATAGAAGTCCTTATCTTAACTGTTTAATTTTTGCAAAGTCTGCATGTTATTTATTTCTGATACATCTTTAATTTCAGAAAAATATTGCTTTCCAATCTTTTACGTGGCATACTTGATGCCAACTGCCTCACTGATCCAAATTATATGGATTGGCTTCGCAATCTAAGAATCGTTCTCATGGTAGAGAAAATCGCGTATGTCCTTGATACAGTGATCCCTACGCCCGACAAAGGGGCAAGCGAGGATGAGATCGCTCGTTATGTGAAGTACATATATGATTCCGCTCTTGCTCAGTGTTATATATTGGCCTCTATGACTACTGAATTACAGAAACAGCATGAAAATATGGATGCTAATTCCATACTCCTACATCTCCACAAACTGTTTGAGGAATAGGGAAGAACTCAGCAATATGAGATATCAAAGAGTCTTTTCCGTGCCAGGATGACTAAGGGGACACCGGTTCAGAACCATGTCCTTAAGATGATTGAGTGGATCGAGAAACTCACAGGTCTAGGAATGACCCTAGAGGATAACCTGTGTGTAGATCTTGTACTTCAGTCCCTACCAAATTCCTTTTCTTAATTCATAATGAATTTTAATATGAACAAACTTGAGGTGACCCTCCCAGAGCTCCTCAATATGTTGAGAGAAGCAGAGAGCACCATCAAGAAAGAGAAGCCGATTCTCTATGCTGGTGAGACCAAAAAGAAAAGGAAGGCTGAGAAGACCCTTAAGAAGGACAAGGGCAAGGGCAAAATGGGAAAGACAAAAGTTACCAAGAAAGACCCAACAAAAGACAAAGGCCAGTGCTTCCACTGTGGCAAAGATGGACACTAGAAGAGGAACTGCAAAGAATACCTTACAGAGAGGGTGAAACAGAAACTTGAAGAAGCTTCAGGTACATTCATGATCAGTCTCCATTTATCAGAATCTTATGATAACACATGGGTATTGGATACTGGGAGTGCTTATCATATCTATAATTCATTGCAAGTTCTGGCATGACCTAGGAGATTGAATAAAGGTGAGAGGCGAGATGGACCTTAAGATGAGCAATGGAGCAAAGATTACTATAGTGGCTGTTGGCAAAGTCACCTTACATCTGCCTGGTGGAGCTATTATTGTATTAGATGCATGTTATTATGTTCCTTCTATTATCAAAAATATTATTTCTATTTCATGTTTGATAGTTAGTGGATATAAATTAGTTTTTAAGAACAATGGTTATTCAATAATATTAGATAATAAGATTATCACGAGAGGAACATTGCATAATGGTTTATTTATACTAGATACAGCTTCACATATCATGAGTATAAGTGAATCTAAGAGGAAACGAAAAGAGGTGAAAATGCATATCTTTGGTATTATAGGCTAGGTCACATCCATGAGGAAAGGATTCAAATGTTGCTGAAGAATGGATATTTAGATCCATTTGACTATGAATCATATGCGACATGTGAACCTTACCTTCGGGGAAAGATGACCAACTCTCCATTTAGTGGAACTAGAGAGAGAGAGCCATTGAGTTACTAGAACTCATACATAGTGATATATGCGATCCCATGTCGACTCATGCCATAGGTGGTTACTCCTACTTCATTACTTTCACTGATGATTTCTCAAGATACGGACATGTGTACTTGATGAAGTACAAGTCTGAGGCTTTTGAGAAATTCAGGGAATATAAAAATGAAGTAAAAAAATCAAACAGGAAAGAGTATTAAAACCCTTGATCGGATCGAGGAGGTGAGTACTTAGTCTGAGTTCACCCGGTTTCGAAGACCATGGGATTTTATCCCGATGGACACCTCCTTATACCATGACTTAATGGTGTATCGGAAAGGAGGAATCACACATTGTTAGACATGGTGCGTTCCATGATGAGTTTCGCAAACCTACCCGTCTCATTACGGGATATGCCTAGAGAGGCGCATGATTACCTTACGAGCAATTCCAACTAAGTCAGTGATGTCTACTCCATATGAGATATGGAATGGGAAGAAGCCCGATCTTAATGTTGTTAAGATTTGGGGTTGCCTTGCCCACGTCAAGAGACAACCCCGACAAGTTGGAATCCAGGACGGAACGGTGCAAGTTCGTGGGATACCCCAAGGAAACTTATGGGTATTATCTCTATCACCCTGAAGACCAAAAGGTCTTTGTAGCCAAGAGAGCAATATTCCTTGAGAAGGAACACATTCTTGGTGGAGACAGTGGGAGTATGATAGAATTGATCGAGGTTAGAGAACATAGCTCAAGCACAATTCCACAGTCAGAATCTGTTCAGATACCTAGCACATAAGTTTCAACTTTACGTAAGTCCGGTAGAGTATCTCATCCTCCTGAGAGATATGTGGGACAAATCAAAGGAGAGGATATTGATGATATTGATCCTCAAACCTACGATGAGGCTATTATGAGCATAGGCTCCGAGAAATGGCAAGAAGCCATGAATTCAGAAATGGATTCCATGTACTCCAATAAGGTTTAGAACCTAGTTGATGCACCCGAGGATATTGTACCCATTAGTTGCAAGTGGATCTTCAAAAAGAAGATTGAAGTAGATGGAAAGGTAGAGACCTATAAAGCAAGACTAGTGACTAAGGGGTATCGCCAGAGGCAAGGTGTTGACTATGACGAAACTTTCTCACCTGTAACCATGCTAAAATCCATTCGAATTCTATTGACTATTGCAGCACACTATGATTATGAGATCTGACAAATGGACATCAAAACCGCATTCCTCAATGGCAACCTCGAGGAGAAGGTGTATATGATACAGCCTGAGGGATTCGTGTTTAGGGATAACCCAGATAAGGTGTGCAGGTTGCTTAGGTCCATTTATGGACTGAAGCAAGCTTTTCGAAGTTGGAATATAAGATTTGATGAGGCGATCAGATCTTATGACTTCGTTAAGAACGAAGATGGGCCTTGTGTGTACAGGAAAGTAAGTGGGAGCACTATCACCTTTTTGATATTATACAGGGATGACATCTTGATCATTGGGAATGATGTAGGAATGCTCTCCACAGTAAAGACTTAGTTATCTAAGCACTTCTCTATGAAAGACTCAGGGGAAGCATCCTGCATATTGGGGATACGGATCTATAGAGATATATCCAAGAGGATGCTTGGCTTGTCCCAGTCCAGGTACATAGACACCATTATCAAAAAATTTGGCATGAAAAATTCCAAGAGATGTCTCATACCAATGAGACATGGAATATCACTTTCTAGGAGTATGTCCCCAAAGACTCTTGAAGAAAAGACACACATGGATATAATACCATATGCTTCAGTGATATGATCTATCATGTATGCTATGCTATATACCAGGCCTGATATAGCGCATGCTTTGAGTGTCACGAGCAGATATCAGGCATATCTAGGCTTGGAGCACTAGAAAATAATAAAATATATCCTTAAGTACTTGAGAAGGACTAAGGATCTTTTATTGGTATATAGAGGTAGTAGCCTCAAGGTTGAGGGCTACACGGACTCAAGCTTTCAGTCCGATGTCGATGATAGCAAGTCTAATTCAGGGTATGTGTTCACCTTGAATGGAGGAAGCGATATCTTTGGAAGAGTTCTAAGCGAAGACACTCGCTAACTTTCGACCACGCAGGCGGAATACATTCTGCGATAGAAGCGTGAAGGAGAAATGCGGATGAAGAAGTTCATCACAGATCTAGGAGTCGTCCCGAGCAGCGAGGATCTGATTCCCTTATATTGCGACAATTACGATTGATTACTCAAATAAGGGAACTCAGGTCTCATTAGAGGTGTTCTGAGGAGGTTCTAGCTTATTAGAGAGATCGTGGCTCGAAGAGATATAGTAATGAAAAAAGTTCCATCCGAAGATAACATTGCAGATCCACTAACAAAGCCATTGACTCAGATTGTCTTTAACCACCACAGAGGTCTGATGGGGATTAGATATGTTGGTGATTATTTTAGGTCAAGTGGGAGATTGCTAGTCATATGTGCTCTGCAAGCCAATCACATGAGTGATAACACTTATGACTTGATATGCGCTTTTTCTCTTTACGTATTATTAAATGTTTTATCACTTTATTTTGCGTGTTGCATATATTGTGATGTCCTTGGATCTGTGTAATGGGAATCGGATCGTGATGAGATCATGATAATGAGATCGATTCACCTTTAAACACAGACCCTAAATTATCCTGGTCATAGGTTACTCGAGAAGTACATCGAGATAACTGGATAGACTAGTGTATTGTATACCCGTCCATATGATGGAGGTGGCTAGTCTCATAACTACTCATGTGGGGACACTAAGGGTACAGTGCAGGTACTCATTGGGAAATGAGTTCACTGATTGATCCGCCTACGAAATGCTAGATGGTTATTGATACCTCACATCAGACAGTGATTCCATAGTCTCAATAGTGTATCTAGTCCTTAGACTTGAGATACCAAGGATGTCCTATATGAGTACTCCACTCTTTGATACCGGACTTATAGGTTTGGAAAGCTCTAGATCTAGTATAGTCGGTTATTGGGAGTGGTAGCCAACCTTACGAGGGCTATTGAGTGTCAATAGAGGATCATCCGCTCTCGATATTATGAGAGGAATATCTCATATATTCTTACTCAAATAAATCCTTGGCCAAGGTTAATCGGATTGAGAGAGAAAGAATTCTCCAGGAGAATCCGACAAAAGCAAGACTCGAGGAGAGACCGTATGGGCCTGATAGTATCATGCCCGGTATGGGATCTCTGGGATATTAGATGGATGAGGGACTATGATATATAGTAACTGAGGACAGATATGTCCAAAGGATTGGATTCCCCTATATCGTCTGGGGACTACAGCGTAGTGGCCTAGTACCTCCGCAGTCGATGAGTTGAGTGAATTATTATAGAGATAATAATTCACTAAGTCAGAAGGAGCTCTGACAAGTACGACTCACGGCCAGCTCGATATTGGGCCTAGAGGGTCACACACATATGGTAGGTGTTGCGACAAGTAGAGGTTCGGATATGATATATCCGCTGGAGCCCCTAACTTATTAGATATCCATTAAGCTCCTGAATTATTGGATCCTAAGATGAGATCCAATAATTGTTAATAAGAAATTATTGGGTAGAGACCCACTAATCCAAGAGGCTTGGGTAATTGGATGGAGATCCAATACCCAATATGGTAAGATCCATTAGGGTTTACAGGGGGGCCTCTACAAATAGGAGGGAACCAAAGCTCTATAGGCTGAGAGTTCTCTTGGTAGCCACCTCCTGTTCTCCTCTCCCTAGAGAGGTGCATCGTCGCAGTCCCTGTCGTGTGAATACCGCTAGAGAGGACGCTTGACCTCCTTCATCCTTCTTACAGATCTGCATGGATTCAGGGATATACAATCTCCCTAGGTATTTTCTTTTACACATGAAGTTTTTGCGAATTTGTTTTGACGCATCGATCTTCGCACGACGACAGAACCTTTCTATTGGAAATCTGGGGTGTTTTATTTTTGTTCTTCCGCTGCGCATGAGATGTCGCTCCCCAGAAGGATTTCCCAACATAAGGGACTATAGATACATGGTAACTAAGGACAGATATGTCCAAAGGATTGGATTCCCCTATATCATTTGAGGATTACGACGTAGTGGCCTAGTACGTCCGCAGTCGATGAGTCGAGTGAATTATTATCTCTATAATAATTCACTGAGTCAGGAGTTCTGACAAGTATGACTCACGACCAGCTCGATATTCGGCTTAGAGGGTCACACACATATCGTAAGTGTTACGACGAAAAGAGATTCGAATATGAGATATCCGTCGGAGCCCCTATTTTATTAGATATCCAATAAGCCCCTATATTATTGGATCCCATGGATGAGATCCAATAAGAGCTAGATTATTGGGTAGAGACTCATTAATCTAAGAGACTTGGGTAATTGGATAAAAATCCAATACCCAATAGGGCTAGATCCAATAGGTTTGATATGGAGCCTCTATAAATAGGAGGGAACCAAAGGCCCATTAGCTGGGGTTTTTCTTGGTGGCCATCTCCTATTCTCCTCTCTCTAGAGAGGAGCATCATCGTAGTCCTTGCTGTGTAGATATCGCTAGAAAGAAGGATGCTTGACCTCCTTCATCCACCCCATGGATCTGTAGAAATTCAGGGATATACAATCTCCCTAGGTACTTTCTTTTTACACACGTAGTTTTCGAATTTGCGGATTTGTTTTTCACGCATCGATCTTCGCACGACGATGAAACCTTTCGTGGAAATCCAGGATTTTTGTTTTCTATTCTTCCGCTGCGCATGAAATGTCGCCCCTTGGATTTTCAATACTAGGTACCTAAACAGACTCTAGCTATGAAATGGTGCTTGAGCTAGGTTCTCGAACCTCACTCAACTCTATCATACTCTAACTGTCTCCACTAAGAATGTATTCCTTCTCAAGAAACACTACTCTCTTAGCTACAAAGATCTTTTGATCATCGAGGTGATAAAAATAATACCCACAAGTTTCCTTAGGGTATCCCATGAACTCTCACCGTTCCATCCTGGATTTTAACTTGTCAGGGTTGTGTCTCTTAACGTGGATAGGGTAACCCAAATCTTAACAACCTTACGATTATGCTTTTTCCCTTTCCATATATCATATGATATATATATTACCAACTTAGTTGGAACTCTGTTCATAAGGTAAGTTATAGACCCTATGGCATATCCTCAGAATGAGACGGGTAGGTCGAAGAAACTCATCATGGACTGCACAATGTCTAATAGTGTGTAATTCCTCCTTTCTAATACACTATTAAAGTGATGTGTAAAATGAGGTATCCATTGAGATAAAATCTCATGGTTCTTGAGGAATTGGGTGAACTTTGTACTTGAGTACTCACCTCCTTGATCTGATCGAAGAGTCTTAACACTATTTCTAGTCTAATTTTCTACCTCATTCTTATATTTTCTGAATTTCTCGAAGGCCTCGGACTTATATTTCATCAAGTACACATAAGCAGGATGCCCATAACGGGTACGTGTGGGATGAACCAAATCCTCATTGAATTTTATTATACCCAGAAAAGTCATCGGTGAATGTAATGAAGTAAGAATAATCTCCTATAACTTGAGTTTGCATGAGATCACATACATCACTATGTATAAGTTCCAGCAACTCAGTGGCTCTCTCTCTAATTCCACTAAATGGAGAGTTCATCAACTTTCCACAAAGGCAAGGCTTGCATGTTATATATTACTCATAGTCGAATGGATCTAGGTATCCATCCTTCAGTAACTTTTGGATTCTTCCTTCATGAATGTGACTTAGCCTATAATGTCATAAGTATACACTTAACCTCATCTCGTTTCCTCTTGGTCATACTTACATTTATGATATGTTGAGCAATATTTAATATAAATAAATCATTATGTAATATTCCTTTAGTGATGATCTTATCATCCAATATTATTGAACATCCATTATTCTCAAAAATTAATTTATATCCACTAATTGAAATAGAAATAATATTTTTGATAATAGAAGGAACAAACCAAATATGCATCCGATGCAATAATAACGCTACCAGATAGATGTAAGGTGACCTCACTAGCAGCTACTACAGTAAATTTTGCTCAACTACCTATCTTGAGTTCTATCTCACCTCTCACCAATCTCTTATATCTTGTTAAAACCTGCAACGAATTGTAAATGTTATGAGCACTACTGATATTCAATATCCATGTGTTATCATAAGAATTTGACAAATGAAGAGTGATCATGAATATACCTGAAGCTTCTCCAAGCTTTTATTATGCCTTCTTTGTAAGGTACTCTTTGCAGTTTATCTTTCACTGCCCGTCTTTGTCATAATGGAAGCATTTGCCTTTTTCTTTTGTCGGATCCTTCTCAACAACATTTGCTTTATCTTGTTTGTCCTTACCTTGGCCTTTCTTATGGGACTTCTTTGTCTTTCTCTTCTTTTTGATCTCACTAGCATAAAGAACTACCTTTTTTTCTTAATGACGATCTCTATATCTCTCAACATATTGAGGAGTTCAGAAAAAGTTATCTCAAACTTATTCATATTAATATTCTTAAGGAACGTTTTTTATCTTTCTCTTCTTTTTTGTCTCACTAATATAAAGAATCAATTTTTTTTTCTTGATACGATCTCTATCTCTCTCAATATATTATGGAGCTCAGGAAGAGTCATCTCAAACTTGTTTATATTAAAATTCATAATGAACTAAGAAAAAAAATCTGATAGGAACTAAAACATAAGATCCTCACACAAGTTATCCTCTATGACATGTACCAAGGTATCCTCTTCCTAATGTTCTCGTAGATGGTTTAGAGAAGCTTAGGAAGAATCATTTCAAACTTGTTCATATTAAAATTCATAATGAACTAAGAAAAAAAATCTGAGATAGCCTAAAGCATAAGATCATCACACATATTATCCTCTATTATCTGTACTAAAATATCCTCTTCCTGGTATTCCCGTAGATGGTTTAGGTAACTGTTCGCACCATTCACAATCTTGGACTAACGAGGATACAAACATATGGATGGTAAAAATTGTACATCCACAAGCAAATACGTTTTGGTGATCTCCATTAAGGAACTATGAAAATACTATAAACAGCATCAAGATAATCTATTTTGGCAATCTGCAGAAAAAAGACACCGTTGGCATATTTATTATGCAGCTATAGAGCAAACAGACGGGTTTTTCAGATAAGCAGAAAACAAATGTTTTTTCATTTTATTTTTTAGGTTAACGTTATGGAAAACACAGCTTCATTGTCTTTGATCAGCCATCTTGGAAATTCTAAAATTATGAGGTACTGGACACTTACATTTTTTTTTTCCCAGATTCTACTCTTGTGTGGGAACTTGATGGTACTACCTAGCGCATATTTTGTTTCAGAAAGCATGATTTTATATTATGCAAAATTAAGTTTCCCAGTGCCCTATAGTGCATAATCCTTTTTCAAAAAATATGCAATTTACTAGTACTGCAGTCAAATGAAAGCAAAAAACTTCATGTTGCCCAGTGAACTTGGATGTTCTTAAGCTTTTCAAATTCTGTATAACAGCACTCGAGTAACCATAAACCACATCACAAGTCATCAAATTCAGGAGGTTTATACAGAAAATGGCATACAATTCAAATCAAAGAAAAATAATCAATTACAATCAAACCACAAATTCAAGTATACAATGACACAGCTCCTCAAGAATACTTCCAAAATAGCAATGTTTAGTTAAATCATGCTTTAGAATGCACAAGTAGAATTCTAGTTCCTCAGATTTTTAATCTAATTGAAGAAAATTGCAACAAATATCAACCTGCCATCTATATCAATCGTATTTCTGGATTCCTTTTATTGATATTCACAAATTGTTTTGACAGTTTGTATCAAAATAGAGCCCAAGTATAATGCAGGCATTTCTGAGCTCTGTGTTAAGAAATATAACATGGATAAGTGTCAAGCTTGAAAGATATCATGCTCCATGGAAGAGGATAACATATTTCTCATTACAAAAGCACACAAAGGTGTATATCATCTCTTATTAAAGTTTAAACAACACATAAAATGGTCACACAAGGTCCAGAAAGAACAAAAAAAAAAAAAAAAAGAAGCTAGATGCAAAATCAATGTATCTCAGTTCAGCAGCCCTTAGTTATGTCACCAAGATCAAACAATTTGATCAGTCACTAAATCTTAAGGATTTAATAGTGAAGCCTTCAGTGCTCCACAACATTAACTAGTAAACAATATAATCTGGTAAATTTTGCATGGAGTACCAACAAATCCGTCTTAGGAAGGGAAACCTTGTTGATGCCAACTTAAAATGACTAAAGGAAATCAGTATTTTGGATAAAAATATAAGCAATAGAAATGACGAATGTCATGAAAAGTATGCCTTCTAGAACTTTCAAAAAAAAAAAAAATAACTTCAAGAATATGTATCAGCCTTATCTTCACAAAATATGATAGCAGAGGCCAGATGTATCTCCTTAAAGCTGTCAAAATTCCAAGGAAATAATTAATTGCTTACCACCGGATGAACAATGTGTTGGGACATGAAGGGGAAAAACTCAAATTCTCTTCACTGTGCAAGGACTTTAGTCCCACATCAGCAGTCAAAGGGGTTTCTCCCTTCTTTCTTTTATTCTCTTCTCCACATTTGCCAAAAAGAGTTGGTCTCTTTAAGTGCACTTGATTTGGGTTGGGGACTCTGATCTATATTTTATTTTCTGTATTCTTATCATATTATAAAATTATCTTTTTACCCTTAGCTACAGAAGTTGGGTCTGTGCTGGTACGACCCTTGTTCTTATCGCATAGTAGTTGGCTCTGCAAAGGTATGACCAGCGTTTTGATCCGCTGCTGCCTCTGCAGAGTGACATGTGATTCTTATTGGTCAGGTTTGGCTGTAAATAAGCCTCTTCCCAGCCAATATTAGTAGTGGAAAAATATCTGAAAATTTGACAGAAAAATTCTGAAAAAATAGAGAAAGAGAGAAAATTTTTTACTTTTCTTTTGTGCCAAAACATTTTCCGATTCTTGATTATCGTGCTCGTAAAAGAATCATTCCGATTGCATCTTCGGTGACTCCTTCACGACGCTTCAATAAGATTGAGAAATATGCTTAGGATAGTGCTTCCATATCTCTAAGTTTCTTTTCTAGCTCCCAATTTCAATTTTAACATATTTTAAACCTATTTTTGAGATAATTAGAGGATATTTTAGTATTATTGTTCCAACAGTACGTAGTTACCTTGTTCATACATTGTGTACGGCAATATCATGGAGAATTATGCTCACCACATACAAAAAAATTTTAAATGTGTCAAGTAGCATGCTCCAACCCATAAAAACTTGTTCAGAAAAAGTAACATGTTTAAACCATCACAAAACTGAACATGGACCTTAGAAGAGATAGTGCAAAAAGAAAGCTTTATATGCTTTCCAAAATTGAAATAATTCAAATGATACAAAAGGATGCTTAGATGAGCAGGGATATATATTCTCAACTTTAATCAACATGAAGAAAATTACTGCTAGTTTCATGATGTCAGCTTCCACAGTCATGTTTTCTATTTTCTTCTATTGTTTAATCTTGAATGTAGTGCACAATTAATCCTGAATGTAGTGCCTAAGCTTAAGGCAGGAATTTTGTGTGCTTCCAAGTGAGAGATATATCTATTATAATAAGGAAGATAGTAGAACAACCCTGAAATGAGATACAACGTATTGTGAAACGAGTATATCATTTACTCTCATCAAACATCATATAGAATAATTAGAAATTTCTGGAAAGTACAAACACAGATCAGAGATTAACTATTGAAGTCATTAACATATTTCTGAAGACAACAACAGAGACTACACATCTCTCCTTGAAGCAGTTGAATTACTCAGCATATCATGATCATATGTGATGGGAAAAATAAAAGGATAGATAACAAACAATAACTTTTGTATAAGAACAAATACTAATAGACCGTAACACACAACGGTATTAAATAGAAATCACAATCAAATAACACATCAAGATTTACGTGGAAAACCCCTTCAACGTGAAGGGTAAAAACCACGGGGCAAACCAGAAAAAATTCATTATAGAAATAATGAATGTACAATTCTCGAATCTCTTGCCCAAAACCCAAGCAACAAACTCAAGAGAATAATCGGGATACAAGGATCACGCCATCGTGCACAATATCCAAAACCTCCTCAAGAAATCACGGAAGAATTCATCAAGATCCGATCTAACCCGAGATGAAAAACTGCTTTGGATGAGTGAGAACAATTTCGTGGTTTTCCTTGTCTTCTTCCCTTTCTTTTTCTCTTGTTTTTCCGCCTTTCTCCTCTCTTTGAATCCCTAATGTTGCTACAAATTTTTGCCTCACGCGATGTTAATCTCTTAATTTCGCAGCCACCATTAGCCCCTATATATAATTAGGTTTTAGGTTAGGTTAGGTTAATAAGAGAAGGGCTATGGTCGCTAAAGCCCATATATGAACTGGGCTCTCACCAATAACCTCCCCTTCACCCATAAGAGAGGCTATCCCATGACTCTGTAAATCCATGCCGACCAACCGTCGACACACATCTCGCCTCTCTTTTGGTAAGGTCTTTGTCAACATGTCCGCTCCATTATCATCCGTATGAATTTTCTCAAGTAGCAACTCGCTTTTCTTCAAGTATATTTCGAATCCAATGATATCTGACATATATATGCTTTGACTTGGAATGAAAAACTGGGTTCTTACATAAATGGATGGTACTCTGGCTGTCACAATACACCACATAGTTTTCCTGTTTCAACCCTAATTCTTGTAAGAATTCTTTCATCTATAACATTTCTTTACAAACCTCTGTAGCAGCAATATATTCTGCCTCTGTGGTGAAGAGAACAATACACCTTTGCAATCTGGATTGCCATGACACTCCCCGCAAAAGTAAGTATAAAACTCGATGTAGATTTCCTTGTATCAATATCTCTGCCATATCTGCATCCGTGTAACTCACTAACACAGTGGTCCACCTCCAAAGCTTAAACAAACCTTAGAGCTTCCTCCGAGATATCTCAATATCACTTCACTATCGAGTGCTCTTTGCTTGGATTTGCAAGAAATCGCTAGTAACACCCATCGCATATGCGATGTCCGACTGCACATACCATTGCATACATTAAACTTCCAATCCAAGCATAAGGAACCTTTTGCATTTTCTCCTCTTCATCATTCGACGGACTGCTCGAGCACAACTTGAAGTGACTCAAAGAGTGCATTGCTCATACTGAACCTTTTTAATACCTTCTCGATGTATTTCTTCTGTGACAACCAAATCTTCTTGTTTTTCCTGTCACGAGAAATCTGCATGCCCAGTATTTGTTTTGTTGGCCCCATGTCCTTCATTGCAAAGGACTCACTCAATTCCTTCTTCAACCTGTTAATTATACACATATCTTTCCCAAGGATAAGCATATCATCAACATAAAGTAAGAGAATAATAAAATTCTCACCAAACCGCATGATATACTCACAGTGATCTGACGCCGTTCTTTTGTATCCATTTTCAATCATAAATGAATCAAACTTTCTATACCACTGCTTGAAGCTTTCAATCCATACAAACTCTTTCTTAACTTGCACAAATTTTCTTTACCTTTGACTTTGAAACCTTCAATGCTCCATATAAATTTCCTCCCCCAGATCATCATGAAGGAAAGCTGCCTACACATCTAACTGCGTCACCTCCAAGACCTGGTTAGCAACAATCCCTAGAGTAACGCGAATAGAAGACATTTTACCAACAGGAGAAAAAATCTCTTCAAAGTCAATACCTTTTCTTTGACCAAAGCCTTCACAACCAATCGGCTTTATACTTTGGTTGAGAACAATATTCTTGAGTCTTCAACCCAAAACCCACTTGTTCTTCAAGGACTTCATTCCCCGTGGAAGTTGTACAAATCATACGCCCGATTTATCCGCAGAGCATCCATCTCTTCCTACATAAAGAATCTAATATGACGCCGCTTTCACTTTCAACTGCTTTACGGTAACTCTCTGCCCACTCGTGACGTAAATACATATTCATCTGTGAGTATCTTTCTGGTCACGCTGTCTAAGATCTTCTGATTGAGGTTCTCATGTGAAGTCGCTTCCTCAACTTCTTCTTGCTCAACATCCGCAGTGGTAGATTAATATCGACTCTATACCATCTTCCTACACATCTCTCCCATCACCCCGATATCTGGAGGAACAATCGGGTCACAATCGCTAATCCTTCAGAAGTATTGGTGATGCCTCCTTCTTCAAATCCTCAAGGGTTTGATCCTCAAAGAAGACCACATCTCTACTTCTAAACACCTTCGCTCTCGATCCCAAAGCTCAGAACCAAATTGATCATGTGAGTAGTCAAGAAAAATACATTCTTTTGTCTTACCATCCAAATTTTTAGACCTTTCATTATCCGGAATATGTGCAAATGCACGACAACCAAATACTCTCAAATGCTTATAGGAAACATCTTTCCCGACTAAACATGCTCGCAACATCGCATCTAGGGTCAGACAGGAGATAAGTTGATCACATCAATCGCAAATTCCTCAAAGCTTTATCCCAAAACCTTTTGGGTAGCTTTGCTTGTGAAAGCATACATCTGATCTTTTTCATGATGGTACGGTTCATCCTCTCTGCAATTACATTATGCTGAGGTGTACCAGGAACTGTCATCTCATGCTGAATGCCATGTGACCTGTAATAATCATCAAACAATCCTGTATACTCACCACCATTATATGATCTTATGCATTTCAACTGTCTTTCTGTCTCCCTTTCAACTCGGCATGAAACTCTTTCAAGACACCAATAACTCCGATCCTTGGTCTTCAAAGCATAAGCCCAAACTTTCCTAGAAAAATCATCTATAAAAGTAACAAAATAAAGTGCACCGCTGATGCCAGGAACATTAATAGAACCATTAGGAGTTTTTGTCCTTAAAGGACCGCATACATCTGTATAAACACAGTCCAGGGTATGCATTTTTCTAGACAAAGTAGGACTAGCAAATGAAACTTTATATTGTTTACCAGCTAAACAATCAATACAAGGGTTCAAACGTATACCTTTGAGGTCAGGCAATACCTCTCTTTTGGAAAGAACTTACAGTCCCTTATCACTCATGTGTCCTAATCACCTATGCCACAACTCCATGCTGAAGTCTTTCTCTGTAGCATTTAGCTGCTCACCACAAACTTTGGCCTACAACTTGTACAAAGTGTGACATTTCTTTCCATTAACTATAAAAAAAGAACCTTACTGAGTTTCCACGCCTCTCGTGAAACTCGCTATCATAGTCTTCATCATCTAATCTTCCAACCGAAATTAGATTCAACCTCAAGTCAACCACATGCCTCACATCCTTAAGCACCAATTTGCATCCAAGATTGGTCTTTATATCGGATGTCACCCATGCCAATGATGTCTACTGTGTCATGGTTGCCCATCTTGACAACACCAAAATTTCCAGTCCTGTACGTAGCAAAAAAAACTCCCTCCGTGGTGTAGCATGATAAGAAGCTCCTGTGTCAATTATCCACTCGAGATCCTGACACACACAAGAAAAATATCATCGATGGAGACAAAATCAAATGTAGGTATGTGGTATTTTCTTTTGACTTTGTGAGACTCCACTTCTTTTCTCTTTTCTTGCTCTTCTTAGGTTGCTTACATCGATTCTTATAATGTCCTTTCTCATCACAGCTTATAACAAACAATATCTTTCCTTGATCTTGACTTGCTTCTACCTACGCGTGAACCGCTTCTATCTTTAGACCTTGACCTTCCTCTGCTCTTTGAGATAAGTGCCGTAAATCAACTGAGATCATCAAGTCTTTCTTCTTAACTCCTCATTCAACAAACTACTTGTTACTTGACTCATGGTAACAATACCAGCAGAATTACTGAGGGAAACCACTAGTGTCTCCCAACTTTCTGGCAATGAACTGAGAAGTAACAATGCTTGTAACTCATCATTAAGAGACATTTTCATAGAAGATAACTGGTTAGTAATACTCTGTATTTCATTCAAATGCTCAGTAATAGAAGCACCCTCTTTATATTTTAGGTTCACAAGTTTCGATCAAAAAGCTTTGTTGCCAGCTGTTTTTCTTTCATAGAGACCTTCTAACTTTTTCCTAAGAGAATATGCAGAACTTTCAGTAGAAACATGGTGAAAGACACTATCATCGAGCCACTATCGAATAAATCCAACCGTTTTTCGATCTAATCTTTTTCACTCATCATCTGTCATAGTTGTGGGTTTTTCATTATTCCCTTACAAAGGTCCATACAAATCTTTACAATACAAGAGATCTTCCATTCTTGATTTCCATATCATCCAATTGTTTCCGTTCAAACTAATCATGCGAGAAACATTACCAGCCTCCATGTTCAAATACAAAAGTTAAATCACCAAAACCTTGCTCTGATACCAATTGATGGAGAAAATAAAAGGATAGGTAACAAATAATAACTTTTGTATAAGAACAAATACTAGCAGCGTACACACAGCGGTATTAAATTAAATCACAATCAAATAGCACACCAAGATTTACGTGGAAAACCCCTTCAACGTGAAGGGTAAAAACCACGGGGCAAACCAGAGAAAATTCACTATAGAAATAATGAATGTACAATTCTCGAATCTCTTGCCCAAAACCCAAGCAACAATCTCAAGAGAATAACTGGGATACAAGAATCACGTCATCAGGCACAATATCCAAAACCTCAAGAAATCATAGAAGAATTCATCAAGATCCGATCTAACCCGAGATGAGAAACTGCTTTGGATGAGTGAGAACAATTTCTGTGTTTTCCTTGTCTACTTCCCTTTCTTTTTCTCTTGTTTTTGCCCTTTTCTCCTCTCTTTGAATCCCTAATGTTGCTGCAAATTTCTGCCCCTTGCTGCGATGTTAATCTCTTAATTTCGCAGCCACCATTAGCCCCTATATATAATTAGGTTTTAGGTTAGGATTAGAGTTAATAAGAGAAGGGCTATGGGCTGCTAAAGCCCATATGGGCTGAACTGGGCTCTCAGCCCAACAATATGATAAACACTTGCATAATTATGCTCACCACATGTACAAAAAAACAGGAGTCAAGAAGTCATGTTCCAAATAACAAAAAGAAGGTAAAAAAAAAAGGGAACATGTTTAAACTTTAAACCACCAAAATTCTAAGCATAGATGATAGACCTAAGAAAAAGCTAGAAGAAAAGGGAAAAAAGGTGTTGTTTCTATATTTGCCAAAAATTATAGAAGCTAACTGATTCTAAATGATGTTTAGATGATTAGTTCTATAGTTTCATATACTAATCTAAATGAACAATATTGCCGCAGATGTTATGCTATCAACAACCACAGTCATCTTTCTGGTTTTCTTTTATTCGTATCAAATGCGCATGGCAATCTAAATTATTCTAAAGGATGTTTGGATGAATAGGAATATACTTCTCATATTTTAATCTAGTTGATGAAAATTACTGCATATATTGTGTTGTCACCTACCACAATCATGTTTCCGGTTTTCCTTTATTAAAATCCACCATTTGTGTCTAAAAAATAAATGAAAATAGTGCCTACCATGAGGACAATGGTATCAAGTTAAAATAGGATATATACATAAAGTGCACATTTGGGTGCTCTCAGTTGAGAAATCTATCATGAGGAGGATAGTTATAATAAATAAAAGAAGGTTAATCCAACTATCTACAACCACAAGAACATAGTGAACCTTGTCCATTTCAAGCAGCATAGAGAAGAATTACACTCATAAGTAGCATGCCCTGAGTTATAATAAAAACAAGGTTAAAAAAAGAAATATGTTTAAACCATGATAATAACAAGCGTAGGCCTACAATAATTTTTTAAAAAATGCCCCTTCTAACAACTCTTGCAGCCTGAACCTGTGATTCACAAGTGGATAGAAGTTTTACCATTTAACATACCTTCATAGGGTTTTATACATAAGCTGCCTGTACCAAACTTGCATAAATTATTCATATGGTATTGGCCTTGGTACATACTGCTGGATGCCCATGGTGATGAGCCATTTTCTGTTGCCAGTGTTCCCTATTCTGTACAACAAATATAAAAAAAAGGTGAAGCAGAGAATGACCAATAGAAAAAATAACATAAAGCTAAACAACTAAATGAGAATAAGTCTCTAGATAGGACTCGGTGTCAGATCTCAGTTTCCCATCAGTCTGATGGGTAAGATCCCAAGTCCAACTAATATTCTAATATTTTTGCATATGATGTGACCGTCACTGCACTTCAGATGAGATGTCCTGAATACGAAACCATGGATGTCCATGAGCAGCATCTTCAGTTATTGTAGGTCAAAACCCCCCTCAAAAGTTCAAAAATAGTTTTTGATAAAGTGGGATGTTTAGGGATGGCTGTCACTGGAAACTTCTCTCGAAACTTATTATGTCGCTGCTTGACATAACTGAGGAGCCCAATGGACTAAGAAAAACAAGCCAAATAATTTTATTAGGTGTCCCAAGGATTCTAAATATTTTGTACACTTGGTCCAGCTTCGAGATTCCCTTGAAAAATGTCTCCGCAAACAAAAGCATCGCCATGACACACGCGATGGACCACATATCAACAACAGTAAAGCTGCACATCCTTGCAGTGGAGAGCGAGAATCCAAACTTATGACACATTCCAATATCACATATCTTCAATTTTCCATGACTACTCAGTAGGATGTTTTCAGTCTTGAAATCTCTATGAAACATCTGGAGGTCGTGGAGATGCTTAACACCTTGCAAGAACTGATACATAAGAAGCTTGACCTCACTCTCAAAAGAAGTCTTTCCCCTCGATTCCATGTAATCGAGAGTTCTTGCTTGACATATTCCATGACCAAGAAAATAGTATCATATCTACGATTGCATCAGACCATATCCTTGAGCTCCATGATGGATGGGTGGCGTCACCGCATCAGACAATCGATCTCTGCATCATTTTTTTTCTCTGTTCCATCAATCATTTTTCCTGATTTAGCCAGATTTATTATCTTTAGAGCCACGATTTCTCTCATCTTCTTACCTTTGGCTTTGAAGACAACCCCATAAGAGCCTTCTCCAATCTTATTCAGTTTGTCAAATTCAACAATGGCTCGACCACTTTGATGGGTGCAGTAGTGTTGGGTGCGGTGCTGATGGACCATAGTGACACCGACCACCCATTGTTCTTGATCCACCATCCTTTTTTGGGCAATCAATCAATCAACAAGAGTCCCATGAATGACGGTGCAAGTAATAAAGTAGAGGCATCAACGGAACCCCGAAACATATCCACATGAATGAAGTACATAAGAATCCAACAAAAAAGTACTGAAGAACAGGCGAGTGATATTAACCTTAGAACTCTAGAGCAGGTCCACAAAGCGAAAGCAATTTAAAATCCGACGGAAAACAAAGAAAGAAAGAGCAGCAACAAAACCACATAATTGATCCATAGTGCAACACTCAAGAATCAAGAGAAATCTACCAAAAGTAAGGCTTGAACGACAAGACGAACACAAGAACAAGGACAAACTCAAGAATCCCGCAAAAAGGCACGACAAAACCTCAGAACACATCCTCAAAATGGAAGAACAAGCGGAGAATCAATGAAAAAAAGGAACAATTTGCAATATAGAAGAGCCAGCGACCAAACCCTAGAATCGATGAAAACCGCGAGTCCAGAAATAACAGAGAGCGATTGCAAAAAAGAAGGCTTCAACAGGAATTGGGAGCCAGAGGAAATCATGGAGCTGAATCCAAGAACGGGAAGAAAGTAAAAAATCTAGCGGAAAACCACGCCAAAACCATGGAACACATCCTCAAAGGAAGAACAGGAGGAAAACAAAAAAGAAAAGGAACAATTTGAAACGGCGAAGAAGGCTTGAACAGGAGTTGGGAGCCAGGTGACACCATGAAGCTGAATCCAAGAACGGGAAGAAAGTAAAAAATCTAGCGGAAAACCACGCCAAAACCATGGAACACATCCTCAAAGGAAGAACAGGCGGAAAACAAAAAGAAAAGCAACAATTTGAAACGGCGAAGAAGGCTTGAACAGGAGTTGGGAGCCAGGTGACACCATGAAGCTGAATCCAAGAACGGGAAGAAAGTAAAAAATCTAGCGAAAAACCACGCCAAAACCTTGGAACACATCCTCAAAGGAAGAACAGGCGGAAAACAAAAAGAAAAGCAACAATTTGAAACGGCGAAGAAGGTTTGAACAGGAGTTGGGAGCCAGATGAAATCATGAAGGTGAATCCAATAACGGGAAGAAAGTCAAAAATCTAGCGAAAAACCACGCCAAAACCTTGGAACACATCCTGAAAGGAAGAACAGGCGGAAAACAAAAAGATAAGCAACAATTTGAAACAGCGAACATGCAATGGGGCAACCCTAGAATCGATGCAGAGGGCAAGAATCTAGAAACCATAGAGATCGATCGCTAAAAATAACATGAACAGCAAAACGGAGAGAACAAGAATACGAAGACAGGGAGATGAATACCTGTTTTGCGAGGCCGAAGCACTCCGATCGCCTCGCCCTCGCGAGATCTCTCAGCTCCTCGTACTCTCTTAGTTTCGAGGCTCTGGAACCAGAATTAAGTCGTTTCGGACGACAACGGCGGTGTCGTCCTTGGACAGCTTTGGGTCGCGGTGCACCGACCCGATGGAGAAGTCGTCCATCACGGGTGCTGCGCGTCGCTTGATTATTCTCTCGGTTAGTGATAAGTTGACTGCAACGACGTAGATTAGTCCATTAGAAAGCCACAACTGATTTCTAACAGAAGAGTAAAGCGAAGTGTACGAAAAAAAACACGCTTAAATTGTCTAACTGATTGTTGTAGAGTTATATGGTCAGAATCCGAGGCTCGACCCTCTCCCACGTCATCGCATATGACCTGTGGGAAATAGCTACCCGTAAGAGCCATACGCGTCCACGTTCCGCGCCACTCCACCGTAAGCTGCTCTCTTATCCGATTCCCCGTCACTCGTTTCTCGCTGCCATTCGTCTCTCAAATTGATCCTCCCGCCATAAACCTAATCCCTCGACCTCTCTGAGAAGAACTATTCGGATCCCCACCCATTGCAGATTTCCCCTTTTTTTTCGCAGGTTCGTACCGATATGAGAACACCCGCTCTGATCTTTCGTAGAGTAACACTAAACGTTTTCCCTCTTCTTTCGATGCTTTGTTCGCTTTGCACCATTAGAGTTCCTTTTCGCTGTGTGCTTTGACGAGTTATAGGTTTTTGGTGACGCTACTCGTAAGAATCTAAAATCGAGTATGCTAGGGTTGTGATTTTAATCATCTGAAGGTTGCATGGTTCCTTGGCGCATTGATTCGGGTTCTTTGTTTTGGTTGGGTTTCGGGGTGGTGATGAACTGGAAGGTCCGTCATTCGGGACCTTGAGCATCATGGGATTCTTGCTTCCTACCATTGTTTCTTGGCCTTTTGCATAATGCATATAGGTTCAGTGGTTAATATTTGAATCTCTAAGTGATACTTATATCCTTTAAAAGTTAGTTATGATGGAAAAACATTGATGGCATTTAGGTGTTTTAAAATCAATTCACTAAATAGTGACTAAAATCAGAAGAGGTTTACCAGTGTTTTCTCAATGGATATAGATGAGAGGCGTAGATGGGATCTTCATATTTGTTGGGAGTGGGGACATCAATGCTCTATTGAAATTGTAGCCACAAATACGCTATTTCTAAACTATGCAAAGGATAGATTTATAAAAGCCTCTTCCATTATCGCATTAAAAGAGGTAGAACTTTTGGGTTGGTTGGAAAAAGATGTATTTTGCAACTTTGTGGAATTTGGTTGCACAAGTGGCAAGTTGTGAGACTTTGAGTAGAGAATAAATATAGAGAATAATAAAGAGAATGCAGGAAGCAAAATAACTTTTAGAAACCACAGAACATTGTACTTATTTCCTGAATTCATTATTGAAAGTGAATATAAATTGGTTGTGCTAGCTAATTGGAATTTTAGGCATGGCTCAAAAAGTTCCATATTCAAGTTAAATATTGAAGTTTTTCCTAATGATTAAATTTTATTATTAATGTTACCACAACAACTAATTTCAAACTTTTGTCATCTTTTTTTTTTTTTTTGGAGCACAACCAAGTAGAAAACTGGCATTAACCAAAACATAAATGCTGCTTAAATCTACTTTTGGCTTCATAAGATGCTTGAGGCAATCTTCCAAAAACAATTCCTAGAGTTTATTTAAGCAAAATAATGTTAATAATCAAATAATTTTTTGTTTACTACTTTACTTTCTGCATCTAATTTTATGGATGGTGCATCATTTTATCATGAGGGCATTTTTGTTACAATTATTTGAGAAGTGATAAAAATTTATGGGGATTACTATTCACAACCTCATTTAAAAAAATTTTAATATCTCGAAGCTATCCTCTTAAATAAACATAAATACCCTCTTTTTCTTCCTCCTCTTCTTTCTTATCATATTCTTCCTCCTCTTTTTCTTCTTCTTCTTCTTCCTCCTCCTTGGATGATAGTGTCGATTGGGCAACGATCAGAAGTGCAGGCTAGGTGGTTGGTTGAGGGTTGGGAGACAACAATCGATAAAAAATATGAGATGGAAGGCGTCGGTTGACTGTAGGCGTGGGCTAAGGGGTAGTGATTGATGATAGGGAGTGTTGTGGAGCGTCAACAACAGCATGATGTGCAGATGGCGATCATAGAGGATGTGGGGAAGGAAAAAAAAATACAAGAATAAAATCAAAATTAGAGAGGTTTTTAAAAATAAAATATTATTTTATTAATTTTTTAAGGAATTATGAATAGTAAGGGGTTTGTCAATGGTAAAAAATGGGACTTTAAATAGTAAACTCCAAATTTACATTAGGGCAGTATTGATAGAGTTATGCTCAAAACTGGGTACCTTATGGGTTTCCTCAAACAATCATTACCTTTAGTCGTCAAAAAAGTTTAAGTTTGGCCTTAAGAACATCGGAAATGAATATAACTTCTTTCATCTTTTACAAGGTGTGATGTTGTAAGTGAGTTACTGATGAAAAAACATATATTTAGTATCTGAACATGCATGCTTTTAGTTCGTCAGACTCATCACAGAGGGCACATATGATTTGAGGAACAGAGGAAACAACCTACCCTAGTGCAACTCTAGTGGAGAGGCCTTGTTTCATGGTCTATAGACTCTTTAAGTTCCTTTTCTAACTGTCATCAAATTAGTTGTGTTTTTAATTGATATGTTGTGTTTAGTGACATCTTTTCATTGTCTACTTTACATTTTATTCTTCAATTTTGAAATAGATGACAGACAGGATGACAGATTTTTGAAGCAGAATCTGATATAAGTAGAATGTAGCATCAAGATAACCCATGCTTTTACTTGAAGTTGAAAGTTAAGGTTATTTTGTAATTTGACTTCTGTAAGTCACTCTTGCTTTGCCATTTTGCAGTCATAGATATGAAATCTGGCCTCTTTACATTTGGTTTCTCCACGAATAGAAGCTTTGTTCCACATGTCAAACAGTTTCCTATGCTTAATGGAAAGATATCATGGAGCATCTCTGCGTACCATTCATTTTCGAAGAAGGTAAAATCGTGGTCCAACAGAGGAATACCAAGGATCATGTGGTGTAAATCTCAGATGAAATGCTGTCGATTGGAATTCAGGAGACAAGCTGTCTTTGACAGTGGAGATATTGTTGTAGCAAGCAGGTCTGCTTTATGTACATGCTATTATAAGGTATCTGTCAAAGAGTGACACTATAAAGAATTTTCGACATATATTTTCAATTTACACATTTAATAACTATCTATATCTGTTTTTTTCATAGGTTGAAGAAGAAACTGAATCGTCAACATTGCTTTTGTCTACCATTGTTAACAAATGGAATCAGTTGTATGTAACGACTGTAACAGGTTTGCTAGCGTATACCCTTCTATTTGTGCCATCAGCTGAGGCAGTTGATTCACTTAAGACATGTTCTTGCCTATTGAAGGAATGCAGGTAATTTTGTCTGAGCTAAAACATTCTCTCCTGCTCCCTCCTCTCCAACCAACCTTATGCTTCTAACACTGCTGTAACTGCGTTGCTTGCTTTCAAAAAAGTCTATTATGAATTTTTTAATTTAACCACAGCTTATAATCACAAAGTAGTAACAAGAAACAGTTCTTGTTGAGTTCGACATGGATTTTACACTTATATTCATGGATTTTGGTACTAGCTGATCTGGGATTTTGACTCACCTTTCTATAGAGTTTGTATCGACATGTATGGCTTTTGGAGCATTCATTAGTGTTAGTTTTCATTAGAATTTGGCTATTTTCTGTATTTATTCAGACAAATATTCACATCGAACTTGTGTTGAGCCTATTTCATTTCAGTTAGTGAGTCGGTTCTCTTTGTTATCAGATTGTCTATTTGGTTAAATTTTGTATTGGTAACTTTAAGTGGGACTTTTTCGAAAATTCAATCAAAAGACTTGCATATTCTTTTATGTGCTAGGTTTGAGAATTTGGTTCCATACTTTTTTGTTCTCCTCCATGTCCAACTTACAGAAACCTAGTGTAATTGTCATCTCTCTCTCTCTCTCTCTCTCTCTCTCTCTCTCTCTCTCTCTCTCTCTCTCCTTTTGTCATATTTCTCTTCCTCTGTCTTTTTCTAGCCATTGACCTATGAATCAAGCATTCTATAGAACAGACTGTTCATAACAAGTATTGTTCCCCTCTTTTCTGCATTGCCCATAACCACCACAAGTTCAAAATTCTCACTTTAAGCACAAATTATTAGTTAAGCTTTTTGACCATTTATCAATTTATATAAAATTATTAGTTACTTGATATAAAATTTAAAGATGAGAAATGCCTTGTTACCATGAAATTTGAGTTTGTCAATGCTAAACTGTATGCATCTAAGACTTGTCAATGATGTATTATAGATATCTTCTTCTTCTTCTTCTTTTGCAAAAATGTATTTTATAATTTCTTTATTAGATGGCCAAGAATTGTACCTAAGACTTGCCAATGATGGATTCAAGGTATCTATAGTTTTTTTATTGGAAAACTAAAGAATTATGATTTGGGATCAAATTATAATTCACTTGTAATTTATTTTAAATAAATATTGTTCTTATTCCACAAAACTAAACACCAGCGTTGATTTATTGATACTAGCATACTTTCAACTTGAAAAAGTGGAAGATTATGTTGATATAAGATTTTATTGCTGGTATTTATTTGGATTCTTAGTCTATATTTGCATTTTTATTATAGAATTTCGGATGTGCAATATTGGATTTATAGAGATAGTTTGTGGATGTTCCCAAGACAAGATACCTTTAAGTCTGTTTTTATGTGTTAACAACAAGGATTGTTGTTTCCTGGCATGCGAGTCTGCCGATACCTTTTTGGCACCAGCAAGGATTGTGTTGCGGTTGGCCATGCACCCTAATGTGGACTGGCAAAAGCCGAAATTAGCCTAGCCACGTGTCAGCACCTCTGGCATGGTCAACAAGGTTTATGCCAACACTTGGATCTTTGCTCTACCAATTGGCATCACAATCCTTGGCTGACACCACATGTTCTCTTAGTTAGGGAGGCTTTAGCTATCATTTGCCCTACCATGTTCTCTTAGTTCTTATTGTGTAGTTAGCAAGTTGATAAGAGTGAAATCTCCTATCAAATATACAAGACTAAACCGCGAAAGATAACCACCTCACTAAATATGCAGTTTAAGTTCATAAAACATCAAGCAAGGTGCTACTTTGAAATGGCAGATGTAAAAATGGAATTCAGGGAAGATTAAGCAAAGTTCGCCACATATCTCCAAGGCCAAACAAATGTTTAATCTTCTTGTTTGTTGAAATGAACATGATTATTCAATTGCCATACATGCTCTTTTCTCTTTTCTCAGGGTGGAACTAGCCAAGTGCATTGCTAACCCTTCTTGTGCTGCAAATATTGCATGTCTGCAAACTTGCAATGATAGGCCTGATGAGACTGAATGCCAGGTTTCCTTTTTTTTTCCTTCTTGTGCATGCATAATTACATATGCTGAAAATTATTTATTTGACTTTGTATTAGCACTTCTATCCTGCAGATTAAATGTGGGGACCTGTTTGAGAACAGTGTTGTAGATGAATTCAATGACTGTGCGGTCTCACGTAAGAAATGTGTTCCAAGAAAGTCAAATGTTGGAGAGTTTCCCGTGCCTGATCCATCTGTTGTTGTCAGAACATTTAATATATCAGATTTCAGTGGGAAGTGGTACATAACAAGTGGCTTAAATCCTACTTT
The DNA here is from genome assembly GCA_023547065.1 of Musa troglodytarum. NCBI lineage: Eukaryota > Viridiplantae > Streptophyta > Magnoliopsida > Zingiberales > Musaceae > Musa > Musa troglodytarum. The sequence goes on from CP097508.1 coordinate 34,223,685, forward strand.
TGACACATTTGACTGCCAATTACATGAGTTTCACGTGGAATCAGACAGGCTTGTGGGAAATTTGTCTTGGAGGATACGTACACTAGATAGTGGTTTCTTCACTAGATCCACCGTCCAGAGGTTTGTCCAAGATCCTTCACAGCCTGGGGTACTCTACAATCATGACAATGAGTACCTCCACTATCAAGATGACTGGTATCTCTCGATTCATATAAATTCATTTTACGGTCATCACAAATTGTATTACAAATTGTTTTCTATATGTTTCTGTTTGTCGCATGGTATATTTATGTTGTTTATGTATCATGAAAATTTAGCATATTTTCTAGATATATAAATCATAGGATAGTTAAGAATATTTATGTTATTTATGTATCATGAAAACTCAAACATATTTTCTAGAGATACAAATCATAAGGACAGTCAAGAATATTTATGTTATTTATGTATCATGAAAATTCGGCATATTTTCTAGAGATACAAATCATAGGGACAATCAAGAATACTTATGTTATTTATATATCATGAATATTTGGCATATTTTCTAGAGATACAAATGGACAGTCAAGAATATTTATGCTATTTATGTATCATGAAAATTTGACCTATTTTCTAGAGATACAAATCATAGGGACAGTCAAAAATATTTATGTATCATGAAAATTTGATATATTTTCTAGAGATACAAATCATAGGGACAGTCGAGAATGAAAATTCGGAAAATAAATACATGGAACAGCAAGGGGCAAAAAGGTTGTGCCATGTTTTAAATATATGTGAACATTATTCAGGTAAGATTTAATTAATCCTATATTTGCAGCTTATTATGGATGGAAATTTAATGGGTCACTGCAGCGGCAGTACAATTTGAACCATTTTATGATCCATAAGGTTTATATACTTTCTCATATATGTCCATTTATAAAATTAAGATGCAAGAATTATTGTTAAGAGCAATCGATGATTCAAAAAATGAGTTATCAAAAGAAGATGCATGTAAGGATTTTCTTATCCTGGATTCAGTGCTGTCTGGTACTAATACAATATCCAACATACAACCCTATCAAATCTTATGTTTGTATGAGATGTGACAGTGGCTTCTGAAGTCAGGCATCCAATGTTCCACCTATTTCTTCCTAGCTAGAGAACATTACTCTATGTGATGGTTGTAAATTCAACTGGTCAAGTGGAAACAGTATCCCTTCAATATATGGTCTTTGGGATGAGTTTTTATTCTTGCATGAATGGCAACCTTACATGCAATTATCATTCTCTGCTTATGACAGTAGCTTATCAATCTGTCCTACCTCATGACGGTAGCCTTTTATTTCGAGCTTGTAGATCATTGAATTTTGGCCAGTTCACTGACCTGGCTTAAGAACAAACGGGAGTTGATCATCTTTTCCATGTCTTCTTCAGGTACATTATATCATCAAAGGTAGAGAACAAAGAAGATGATTATATATTTGTATACTACCGAGGTAGAAATGATGCATGGGATGGGTACGGAGGTGCAGTTGTATACACAAAGAGTGCTGTTTTACCTGAAACCATAGTCCCTGAACTAGAAAAGGCTGCAAAGAGTATTGGACATGATTTTAGCAAGTTCATCAGGACAGACAACACCTGTGGCCCTGAGCCTCCCCTTGTAGAAAGGCTGGAGAAAACAGTGGAGGAGGGAGAGAGAACGATTATAAGAGAAGTAGAACAGATAGAAGGAGAGGTTGAGGAGATTGGAAAGACTGAAGCGACGCTGTTTCAGAGGCTTGCAGATGGATTCATGGAAATTAAGCGGGACGCGGAGAATTTCCTGAAAGGGCTGAGCAAGGAAGAGATGGAGCTGTTGGATGATCTAAAGATGGAAGCGAGAGAAGTAGAAAGCGTTTTCAGTCGAGCACTTCCATTGAGGAAGCTAAGGTAGCTGCACATGGTCGAGTGGGTCTCCAAAGATCTGAAAGCAGAAGAATCAAGAATCAAGAAAGTTTTCAATCCGGCTTCTCCCTTTAGGAAGGCAAAGGGGTTAGAGAAGGATTGTTTCAAGATGCCAACCAAGATTCAAGCTTGTGGGCTGGAGTGGTTTTCATAATTGGATGCCAGCAGCATCCTGGATTCAAGAAATAGTATGTACAGAGTCCTATCTTTTTGATTTTTTGTCTCCTCACAGCACTGAATATTTTTCTGTGGACGCATTTCATGAGCTAAGGTTGTGATAATTCAAATATTCTTAGAGAACCTCAGGTTGACTGTACTTATTTTGATATGTCACAATTGCAATATTTGATACAAAGCAAAATGAAAGAAAAAAATGTTTCATGCAAAGGATTCATGAATTTGTCCCATGCTGATGTTGGTAATGGTCTTTCTACAACCAATATAAGTTTTCTATGTAGTTTTATCTTTTCTAGTTCTCAGAGGAACAATAAGCTCATAAGCCTATACAATACTTCATTGATTTCCATGATGTTGAATGATTGAATTCATTTCACCTACTCAAATCTGCATTTCTACGACTAAAGAATGACAGTTAAACCATAAACAAGAAATTTGCTGGCATATGAAATGTTCAGGAGACCACAGAAAGCAGTCACGAAAATAAGAAGAAAGAATACCATGTTAAATTGCATATAAACACTCATTATGGTTAAATGCTGAAAATATATACTTCCGAAACAGAACTCCCTAAAACAGGCTTTTCTCGATGAACTTGGCAGCTTTAGATTTCCAGAATCTTTACCACGAAAATTGTCACTTCAAAATCCAGCTTAAGCACCCACAACCCTGGGGCAAGAACAAAGAATTTTATTATAACTATGATGCGCAGCACAAAAGTCTTTTTTTTTTTTCTTCCTTTTTTCTTATTCCTTTCAGAGCTCAAATTTTTGAACTCCGAAGAGGTTGCCGCAATTTATATTATTCTTTCTTAAGCATTTCCTTCGCCTGGGAAGGAAAGAAGGAAAAAGCATTGTAACAAAAAAGGAACAGAAGAAGTCGGCAACGCGGATGAAACTGGCTTCCTGATAATATCTGAACATGGAACCACAAAAGCATATGAACCTAAGAAGTAGTTCTGCTACAAGAGTGGTTACAAAGGAGGTCTTTCATCTGAAAACATGACTTCCATTGCTTAGATGATTCTAGTTTGTATTCTGCTATAAAGATAACAAAGAAGAGGTCCTGACCTTAGTTCCAGTGCTTTCTTGCTTCTGACCACTTGGTTGTGGTGGCTCATATGGAGTACCAGGAGTTCTTCTGTTATCAGCTATTAGCTTAAAGATGCCAGTGTACTCCTCACCAGACGCTGGATCATTTTCATCCCATCCAGCAAAAGGTGGCACTGTCACATCATGGTGAGGCTGCTACCCAAAGAACGACATTAGCTTACTACTAGCTCATTTTTCAACAAATCCGATTATGCCTCTTAGATTTCTTCAGATATGCACCAACTCAATCATGCAACATAGGAAGAACAACCGAAGCAAGTACTTACCGTTCCACAGGCTCGATCACCAGGAGTTGTTCTAATTCTTCCTGGAGTACCTTCTGATGCTGTCTTTTTGCCCGATGGAGGAGGATCATTTGCAGCTCTGTCAGCCGATTTACCCTGATATCCACCATGTGTTCTGTTTGATCTCCTCTCGTTATCGGGTTTGCGAACAACACCTTCATTACTCACAGGTGTATCGGTTTGATTGATAGTACCAGCATCCTTCCTCACTGGTCTTGGATCCTTAGGTTTGGTGGTCTCAAGATTGGACCCAGTTTTAGCTGACGATGCATCAACCAGAGATTCTACATCAGTAGGGACTTTCTCTGAGTTTTCAGTGCCACCATTTGGTTTAGTAGTGGTTTTTCTGTCACTTTTGCTCCGAGCTTGATCAAAGTATTGCGTGTAAGGGACACTTTCAGCAGTTGCCCAATTGCCAAATTTAGGTACTTTTGCTTGTTGCTGCATCCAAATAAACCATGCAGCACACTTTCTCATATCAGAAAAAATATGAAACATCATGCATTAAGAAACTTGACATAGAAAAGAAATGTCCACATCCTATAATGATTTCCCTACTGCACAACGTAATTGGAAATATCCTGTACACTTCAACATCAAAATGCTTACTGCTTTCTCCTACATTTTGAAGAAACTAGGCAACGATTCATGCATGGGATAAAAGAGAGTCTGATCAAGAACTAAAAGATGCAGAAAAATCATATGTGTGTGTGTGTGTGAGAGAGAGAGAGAGAAGTAAACATGTATTTGTTATTAAAGGCATGTATCACAGGCCAAAATAACAGACATTTGTCTTTGAGATGAAGCATGCATATCGACTGGTATCTACCAAATATTCATCAGATTTGAAATATTCATACATATCCGAATGATCTACCAAATGCACAACAAATCTCGTTTAAAGTAGCAAGGATTAAAATTTAAGTTCCTGGCACAAGTTTGACGGAGGGTAATTAAATCACTTGTTTTTTATTCATAGCAAATGTGTAGTAGCAACCAATGCTATGTCTTTTGAGTATGATGTTATTTTTATTTAGGCCATCAGTTCTTTGTTTTTTCTTCTCCTCATTGAAGAAAATAAAAACCAAAAGCTTTCTCTTTTCTTTTTTCTAAACGAAAAGGAAATATTATTAAGCTTAAACTGAGCAATACAACATCAACCAGAAACGTACTCCCTACACATGATCACGATCTCCCTGTGGAAAGGACAAACTCAATTCTCAACCATCTTAAATCGGTCAACTCCATACAGAATCAAAGCAAATGATCTCCTAGGAAGAGGTCAGAGTTTCAAATTTTGTACATATCAAGTACGCATGTCATGTATATTTGAATAAAAGAGGAAATTTTAAAGAAATTAAATTAAATTAAATCTGCTTTCCATGGCATTCAAAACTCAAAATCCCCAAATCCGCAATATATGATTCCGTTGTCCGGAAAGACAGGGCAGAAAAAAGCCATTCAAATCTAATCAAATTATTCGACACAAGTTCAGAAACAAAACAATATCAGACGGTATAAAATCCCAAACCCATCATCAAACGTCCGCTTCTGAATGATGCCGTATCAAAGGAACCATCCGCACGACCACATCAAAGCCACCGAGCAATCATAGTCACCCAAAGCAGCAAAAGGATTTCATCTTTTTCCCGATGGAACCAAAACATCAAATCCAGAAAAAGGCGAAAGACACACCGCCATCCGATGCTCGAAGGAGTTAAAGGTGCGGGCTTTTCTCCTCCCACGGGTTTCCCCTTTTGAATCGCTCTAACGATCCCCACTCTGGATGGAGAAAGCCAAAGGGATGATGGAAGGGAGAGGCGGCACCGGAGATCGCATTAATAGCAATGACGATACCGTCGACGAGCGGCAACTTGGCCACGACTTTTAACTTGTCTTCGGGCTCGGAAACGCGAGTGGGAAACGAGGAAGACTTCCATGTCTCAATCGCTACTGCGGAAGTCCGCCGTTAACTAACCAAGAGTTTAAAATAAGAAATATGTCACATCGAGGTGGGTTGTACACGCAATATTTATCTTTATCTTTTTTTTAATATTAACTGTTTGCTGATAAAAACAAATAAAAAATATTTCTTTAAATGATAAACGCTGAGAACGAGATTCAATCTCAAAATATTAGGGTTAATAATTTTTGTCGACCAAGTTAATTGTCATGCTTCCAAAAAAAAAAACCTTTCTTTCTCGATCTGTTGGCTAAACGTATAAAATATTTTTTACTATAAATTTAATTTTTTAAAAATAAAAAAAAAATTACGGTCCATCAGATGGCCAATCACTGCAATAATAGGTTAACCAATCCTAAGACATGTGAATTTATTTTAGAGATATTAAGTGCTAATTATAGATTATCCCTTATAATTATTTTTTAAAAAAATAAAATATTGAGATCTCTATACAGAATTAAAAAAGATAATTTTATAAAATTAAAAATCAAGAGAGAAAAAAAATATTTTATTGAAGCAACGGGATTAAATATTTTATTTTCGTAAATAAAAAGATATAATTTTTAAAAATATAAAGACCAAAATATTAAAAATAATTAATTATAAAATAATTTATAATTAATCCAGATATCAACGGTTTCCATCAATATTTTGTCGTTTTAACCATGCAATAATAATGAGACGTTTGTCAGATGCATTAAATTTGGATCCAGCAAAGATACCGCTACTTGCTATCTTGGTAAGAGAGCGATGGAGGGAATTAAGAGGAGAGGACAATAATAAATAGTTTTCCTTTTTCCTTGGCCTGGAAAAGGTGAGTCCATCTATTGACTCGAACATGAAAGCTCGCTTGCGTGGTGGTCGAGGTGACAATTACAGTATATACATTAATTTTAGATGTTTTCACACATCTACCCTTTCAAAGTTTAGAAAGCCCACAAAATTTAATATAGCATATAAATGTCAGTTAATAGTCAAATGATGTGACCTAGAAGAGAAGAAGATATTTTCTATGGATATATTTGGCCAATCTGAATTTAAAGGAATAATAATACTAAATGCATAAATCTATATATATCCCTAATTTTATATTACTTTTCTTTATTGCATCGCAAGTGGAGAAGAGATCCAACTCAGGGTGTGACCCACACAAAAATATAAGACTTGGTGCTGGCTTCAGTCCTGTTAGCTACGTAGATTCCCCATGTCTGTGTTGGTTTGGTAGTCAGATCTTGGAGTTACATGCTTGGAAAAATATTGGTCAAAGTTGGCGATTGGTTGAACTGGAACGATGGTTCGCCCAACAGTGGTGATGATATTAAAATGAGCATTCAGATGCTCTCTCGAACACCACATCAGGTGCCTCCGAACACTTGCACAGCTTTAGAGAAGAAGGCACACGTCTTTATAGGCCGACTGAGATGATTGACTTCACAACCCTATAAATCATCAAAGCACACGACAACAAGGAACTCGAAAGGTTGGAAACGAACAAAGCATTCAAAGAAGAGGGAAAAGGTTTAGTTTTCGTGCCCTGCGAAACTTCAGATCCCGAGTTCTCACATTAGTACGAACCTGAAAAAGAGAGAACAAAATAAAAAGTTAGGCGGCGAGGCGGCGAGATCCGACTAGTTCTTCTCGGAGGGGTCGAGGGATTTGGTTTATGGTGGGAGGATCAATTTGAGAGAAGAAGAGGAGAAAGAAAGGGGCGGAGACGAGAAGTTTGCTTACGGTGACGAGCGGAACGTAGTCTTTTCTAACGATTCTTAGTGGATGACGTGGGAGCGGGCCGGCCCTCGGATTCTTGCCGGAACAATCTGCTGAGTCACCTGATATGCGGAGCCCGATTATTTGTAATGTCAGCGCGAACTTGAGAATATTCTTTGGAATATTTTTTTATTTCAAAAATATTCTCACAAGTCTTTTCAGGTATTGTTTAGCTCAGAAGTTTAATTGTAACTCTCGTTGTATCTATCACTAAACAGGCTAAGATTAGTTTTGGTAAAAAAAGCATTCCAGTTTTAGGGGCGTTTTAGCCATGGAAGACGGAACAATGACTTCACTTCTTCCTGGGGGATTAAACTGGGACAGGTAGGTGGCAGGAGTATTTGATAGGCTTGATTGCTGAAGAATTGAATTCCAAGTCAACTGATCTGCAGCAACCTGAACCTGGCTGGACCTATGAATCGTTTATAAAAGTTTGACACATGACATCAAACAAAGGCATAGAAGGCACTGCTGGATGTGCCAGGTGTGAAGGCAGAGAAGGGGTAAATGCCTCTTAGGAGCATAATAATTGAAAGGCAAATAAAAGCCCTGGATGATGTCTTATTGAGTAGGACCCAGGAAAATATAAAAGGAAAAAAAAAGGAAAAAGGGCAAGGGACACCACCATTTTAGACATAATTCATTGTCGTGACAAAATTAAGGCACGGAGAAAGTTATGTGGTAATGGGATAATAATTATTTTCTAAAGAAAAATAATTTACTTCAATAAAATATTGCAAGAGATCTTCTTCTCTTTTTTTTTTTTTACCCAAAAGCTGAAAAAGAAAATTCAAGAGGCCAATTCCCTCCCTCTATAGCCCTATTAACCTCGAGAATTCTAGCAAAGTTAACTGTGTGAATGACATAATAAGCTAAACTGGTAAGCTGCTTTAATATCCGCAAATGCCACTTTCTTTCCTTTTTGAAAAACTAGGTGAGTGGTTTTTGAGCTCTATTATGTGTCTTCCACATATGTATATATGTATATATATATATATATATATATATATATTTGAGTCTAAGATGTTATGATAAATTATCAAAGTTTTTACCAATTAAACTAATTGATCAGTATTTGATATTTATTAAGTGAATTGATTAGCACTTAATAAATGATATAATGCATTTGATCAGTACCTAATACTTGATATATATACTTAATAATTTATGAGTACTTAACAAATGTGAAGATCACATTTGTCTAGGGAAGATTGGCTTGCAAATCACCCGAGAATTAGCAAGATCAATAGGATATGAGGAGAAAATTGATCCAGCGAACTTGATATTTTGATCATCTTCAAGGCAAACCATGTTTTGACATAATACATATTTTTGGCAAATAAATATTCTTAATTTATTTTAGGGAGCATACGTGTTTAATTTCCCAGCAAAAAAAAAGAGGAATTTTAATTCAATCAAAGAACACTGTTGCATCACTGGTCCCAAAATATATCCTCCTAAGAACACTGTTGCTGTGATGTAGATATGCTCCGACCAAGTCTGAAAATTCAAACCTCTCTAAATTAACATATTGAAGCCTTCACTATCTGCTCCGGATTTTCATCATCTAAAGCCGTGACTGAGAGAAAAAAAATTCATTAGTACCTTTCCAATCTGAAATTTCATGTGAGGATTTGTCGAAGATTTGAATACATATGTAAGTCGGTAAAACTTCAAAGTAATATTCACATGGTATACAGGAGAATTCACAAATGTCAAAGGATTCATGAAATTGCTTGAGATATATATGTTCCTGCAACAAAATAAGATGATATCACAAGACAGATGGATCCACATTAGAGTAAATCACACACCACCGTCAACCGTTTTCACAATTGGGAAATATATGTTGGTGTGCCAAAATACATGAATATATCGACATAATACATGACATAAACTATCCCCTTCGTCTGCCTTCTCGTCTTTTATTTTTATAATTATAAAAAATATTAATATAATTTTTTAAATTATAAAGATCGAAACATTAAAAATAATTTATACATAGTTATCCCAATTAAACATGACCTGCCAAACACGATTCCCGAAATCTAACCGTGTGACCCACCTCCCCATCCATGAAAGTAGGAGCTAGTGCTTTCCTATTAGGTTGGACATAGTGCAAACGATACTCCATGAGATTATTTACAAAATTGCTTAGGTTGTCACACGTTGAAATAAATAGGTCGGACAAAAAACATACCACATAATCAACAACGGAACCAACTGATCCCCTAGCATTTTCTTCAAGTTTTCAGCTGATCCTACTATGCTGTGGTTCTCGACGTGAGGGAATATTGTCCTGAAATGGTTTCATAAATCGGTCGTTACCATAAAGTTATATATATATATAAATAAATAAATAAAGCTCAATGTATCATTATAGTTAATCACCATGACATTTTGTTATAATGACTTTGAAACTCAACTTGATATTATTAATTAATACCCTCCAATCAGCCAGCGACAGTAATACCGAACATTTTAGATATCTAAAATTCAATATATCAATTCATAATAATCATGTTAACGGGTGGTATATATATATGAAAGATTTAAATATTTAAAGGGCTATGTATGCAAAATGTAAATTTTCCTTTTGACATATATGCAATATTAATGTATGCATAGGCAAATATGCTATTTCCGGAGTGCTAAAGGATATATATGTAAAACCATGTATGTTTCGGATTTATAATCGGGATACAGTGGCGTTCAATCGGGATAAGGAACCCGAGTTGAAGCTAATTCGGGTTCGGATTGGATCCAATCTGGAAATAGATCCGACAACCGCCTTCCCCAGCGGTTGTTTTTGAAATCGAGGCTGGGAGGGAGACCCAAAGAGAAGCGTCGATGGCGGAAACCCTAATCTCGTCGGAGTCGTCTGGGATGGAACCGGTCGACTCGGAGGACATTCGAAGGTGAGGAATTCGGTGTTATAGCGAGTCTTGATCCTTGTTAATGCATTCTTCTTCCCAAGTATTCGTTGGTGGATGATGCTGCCTCCGTTCTTTCGTCTCGAAATCGAAAATTTGAAGTCGCTTAAAGGTGCTCTCCGAGATGCACATGAGGCTCTTCAGCTCGTCCGATGCCTCGTCGGTTGATACGAGGAAGTTAGAGGATTGCTCCTCTGATCTCCAGGTCCCCTCTTCTTCTTGTTTCCATTTTCAAATTTTACTACAACATCCATTCTGTTTGTATCAATGTTTGCAATACGGTAATCGATGCTTAATTCGGTTTTACCATGCAATATTTCAGGAAATGTTTAAGCAGTTGGAGGCGGAGGAACAAAATATTGCGTTTCTAGGGATTCATGATTTAGGCAAGCTATTGTTTTGCTTCTAATTTGTCTAGAATTCAAGCATGTGTTGCATATACCATGAGTTTTAAAAGAGGTTTCTTTATTTTATCTCATATTGATTGTCAACTGCATCTTTGGGTATAAAAAGTAAAAATAACGTAAATATGTGACATCACACTTTCGTTGATTGCACCTTGCTTCTTTTTTTTTTTTTTTGTTTCTGTAAAGTGCATTTGTTTTGTATTTTCATAGATTGTATCTTCATTATTTTTATTCGTAAACATTATTGAATTGCTTTACATTGGAAACAATCTCTCTAAATACTCAAAGATAAGACTGAGTATAGTGACCCTCTCTAGTCCCCGTATTGGCAGGAGCCTTGTGCACTAGGTATGCCCTGGGTTTATTCTTGGGAAACAAGCATGGGCTATTACATGTAACTTTGTTTACTTGTGACCTCTTCCATTCATGTCAGTTCTGCTCATTGTTGCAGAGGCATACATGGAACAACTGAAGAAGGAGATATGCTCAGCAGAGGAGGAGAACACTAATATTTCCAGTGAAGTTGAGACACTCACGAGAATGGTTAATGGAGGTAACTTATTCTAGGTTTTTTACTTTCTACTTCTGTTTGAGATGTTGCTTTAGCTACTTTGGAGTGTTGCAGATTTGGTCCACCTGGATGGTGATCTTGAAGCATTGACTTGTTCGTTGAAAATTTTCGATTCACAGGTTTGTTATTTTCTGGTTTATTTTCAGCCTCTTAGATCTGAACTTTCCTCCTTTTGACATCCAAGTTTAAACTTCAGCAGATTCAGCTTGTACCATAATTTGTGATATTGAGTTATTTTTCCCCTTATTTCCATTTTCTTTTTTTTTTTCATGTCATGTATAGTATTTAATAGATGAGACTTCTTGGGATCCTATTACTGATTGTTCCCCTTTTCTTTTGATTTTTTCTTGTTGGTGCTTGGTAGCTTGTTAGGAGAGAGGTAGTTAGCTTTTTTTCGAGTGAAGCTTAGCTATCCACATCTAACGTTGTTTGGAACCTGAAGCATTGATGCATTCCTCTTGTTGGAGATTCACATCTTTGTAGTATGGTTTTGTTGACTCGAGGACAGGGGTTTACATAGGTGCCCAGGCACTTGCCTACGTGCTCGAGTAAGGCAAGGTGAGGCTCGAGTACCTCAAGCCTCGACCAAGCAGTGCACTTCAGTGAAGTGTCGCCTAGGTGCTCACTTGAACCCAAGCGTAGGGCGCCTCGAGCAAGTGCTTGGTTCAACGAAGCAATCGAACCAAACTATTAAGTTTGGTTCAGTTAAACAATAGCTAGTTGGTTTGATTGAACCAACCAAGCTACATACTATTACTATACCTATAAAACCCGTCGCTCCACGTGCAAAGCAACATCAAGTAGGGAACTTCAATATTGCATCAGCATGTAAGAAATGTCCACTTGATGTAAAAGAAGAGTTACTGACTTATATGACTGAAAAAAAGATGCATAGGAATGAATCCTATGGGATTTTACCCGAGAAAAATGTTGAACATATTATAGATAATGAAGAAGAAGATTATTCAAAAAGTGTCAATCTAAGTGGGAAAAAAGGGAAAAGGAAAAGAAGACATGGTTTTTAAGAAGGATAAAAGGGACCAATGGACTTATATATGTATCATGGATCATAGAAGTAATAAGGGCAAGCAGGAGCAAAATTAAAACAAACAAATATAAGTGATGCTTGTGATAAGGAAATAATGGAAAGAACAATTCAGCACATTACTCACTTCTTCTATTAGGCTGGCCTTTCTCTTAGTTCTTGTCGTTTAAATAGTTTTAAAGATATGATTGAAGTTATTGAAAGATATAGTGGGGGATTAATATCTTTAAGTTGTTGTGAGTTATGAGTTCTATTATTGAAAAAAGAGTTGGATTATATAAATGACTTATTAAAGGGTTGCAAAGAATTATGGGTAAAGTATGGTTGCTCTATTGTGTCAAATGCTTGGACCGATAGGAGACATAAGAGTATAATTAATTTTATGATAAACTATTTTTTAGGAACCATATTTGTGAAGTTAATAGATGCATCATCTTTTATGAAATTTAGAGAAAAGATATATGACTTGCTTGCAAGGTCTGCCAAACCGAATGATATCGTCCAGTATGGGCGGTACGTATCGGTACGCGGATCGCCCGCTGCTGTTCGGTATCAGTTTTTTTATTTTTTAATAGAATTTTTTTTATTTTTTTAATATGCGACATCTCCTGAAGCTATATCGTTTTTTTATTATTTTTTTAATATGCGACGTCGAGGATGCCTCGTCGCTCGGCCGCGCGAATATATAATTATATATATTATATATATAATATTTATAATTATATATATATATATCTCGAATGGTACACCGAAATGTATCGTTGTCTGTCAAGTATCGAACCCATGTATTGAAATATCGAAACTCTCTTTCTTGCTTCTTAACGAAGAAGTTGGTGAACAAAATATCGTCCAAGTTATAACCAATAATGGAAGCAACTATGTGTTAGCTAAAAGGATTTATCTTTTGAATTTTTTAATCTTTTAATTACTTTATGTCTCCAATTGGAATGAAAGAACTATAAACACCTAAGTTTTAACAATTTTGTTATCTTTTGTTTTAGGTAAATTATTTGAAGCAAAAAAACAACACTTATATTGGGCTCAAATTGTAGCACATTGCATTGATTTAATGTTGGAGGATATTAAAAAGATTCCTGACATTATGAAGACTTTAGAAAGGGTAAATTTTGTCGTTAGATTTCTTTTATAATCATATTGGAGCTTTAAATATGATTATAGAATTCACAAGCAACAAGGAGTTGATGAAAGATGGTGTCACCGGATTTTCTACTTCTTGATATTACAAAGGATGCATCATAAAAACATAACCTCAGAAATATATTTACTTAGAAGAAATGGGTGAGAAGCAAATGAGCGAAAGAAATGAAAGATATGAGGGTTGATGATATCATCTTAATGCTATCCTTTTGGAATCTTATAGTTTATACATTAAAGGTAACGAGCATTCTTGTTCGAGTCCTTTGGTTGGCGGATAATGAAAAAAAGCATACAATAAGATATATTTATGAGGCTACGGATAGAACAAATGAGTCGATTCAAAAGTCTTTTGATAGAAATGAAGAAAAGTATAAAAAAATATCTGCAATCATTGACGAAAGATAGAATTGTTAACTTTATCATCAATTACATGCAACAGGATATTATTTGAACCCAGAATTCTTTTATGAGAATACCTCCTTTGAGTTTAATATAGAAGTTGTCAATGAGTTATATAAATGCATTGCAAGATTAGTTCCGATTCCTAAGGTGCAAGATAAAATCATACGTGAATTATTTTTATATAAGAATATCGATGGTCTTTTTGGAATTCTAATGACAGTTCGATCTAGGACAACTACATCCCCATGTATTTATAAATTTATATAATTAATTTTATGTTTAGTATGTTATTGTTAATAATAAAGTAAATTTTGCAGTTGAATGATTGAAGTTTATTTGGAAATTTTATGGTGAACTTATAATAATTGATCGTCAAAATTCTTAGTTTGACTTGCAGTGTAGTAAATTATGAGTGAAACTGAAGTATCTTTCAGCATGTAAGGATCACAAAATATTTTTGTTTTAATTATTCTATTCTTTTTTAGATTGATGCATTAATATATTTTTAAATTATATGATATGATAGATTCACACAAAGTGAGAAAATCAGTTAGAGCATCAAATATTACATGATCTGATTTATATAAATTAAAATCAAGTATTGAAGGCTTGTTATGATTTACGAAATAATATTAATCCAATTTCATTATAAGACATTAATGATTCAAATGAGTGGTTGGTTGGGGAAATGGGTGCGAACTTGTAAAATGTTGAAGATGAGCATGTATTTGAAGATGACAGCTTGACATGAGGAGATGTGGCAAGAGCTTCATGTGTTGGAAAGTTATAGATTTATACAAGATAGATGATGAAGGTAAAAATGAGTGCGAAAGTCTCAAGTTTGTCTCTTGCCACTGTCAAAGGGGAGGAAACCTATTCTGATGAAGATAAACGAGAGGAAGAGAAAGATGATGATATGTTTGAGTATGATGATGTTGATTACGATGATGATTGAATTTGATGTAAAACTTTATTACTTTGAGTTCTTTTATATTTTTATTATCAGAAGACGGATAATGTAATGATTTAAAAAGCGCTAATCGCTAAGATTCCAAAATGCCCAAGGCAGTAGGCGCTTGCCTAAGTGAAGCAAAGCGCTCTAAAATATTAAAATATAAAAATATAAAAATATATAATACGATTGATAAATATGATTATATATATAATATGATATTAAATTAAAAAGATCTAAATTACTAAGTCACATTATCCATCTTCTAATAACAAAAATGTCAAAAGAATCAAAATAATAAAGTTTTGCATCAAATTCATTCAGCATCATAATAATCATCGTCATTCTCAAACATATCATAATCCTCTCTTCCTCTCGTTTTCTTTGTCAAAATATGTTTCATCTTCTTCAACAATAGCAGGAGATGAGTTTGAGGCTTTTGCACTCATTCTTCCCTTCATCATCCGTCTTATATATGTTTGTAATTCTCCGACATTTGAGGCTCTTGCCACATCTCCCCATGTCAAGCTGTTATCTTCAAATATAAGCTTGTCTTTGGCATTTTGCAAGATCGTACTCATTTCTTCCACCAACCAATTATTTGAATCATCAATATCTTGTAATGAGATTAGATCAATGTTATTTCACAAATCATGATGAGACTTCAATGCTTGATTATACTTTATATAAATAAAATCATGCAATCATTGATGTTTCAACCAATTTCTTTTATTTGAGTGAATATGTCATGTCATATAATTTGAAAATATATTAATACATCTATCTAAAACGGAACAGATTAATTGAAACAAAAATATTTTATGATCCTTACATGCTTAAAAACACTTTAGTTTCGCTCATAACCCGTAGCATTACATATCAAACTAAGAATTTTGATAGCCAATTGTTGTAAGTTCAAGGTGAAGTTTTCTAATAGATTCCACCATTAAATTGTAAAATTTATTTTATTATTAGCAATAACATAGTAATATATTATAGATGAAATTGATTATGTCAATTTACTAATACCTAGGGATTTAGTTGTCTTAGATCGAGCTATCATTGGATTTCCAAAAAGACTATCGACATTCTTATGTAAAGATAATTTAAGTATGATCTTCTCTTGCTCCTCAAGGCTTGGAACTAATATTGCAATGTACTGATATAACCCGTTTAGAACTTCTGCATCAAACCCAACGGAAGTGATCTTATAAAAGAATTCTAGGGTCAAATGTCCTATTGTATGTAATGGGTGATGAAGTTGACAATTATAACTTTCGTCAATGATTGCAAATATTTTCTTATACTTTTTTTCATTTTTATTAAAACACTTTTGAATCATCACCTTTGCTCTATCCATAGTCTCATAAATATATCCCATTGTAGATTTATTTTCATTATTTGCTAACCGAAGGACTCGAACAAGAGGGTCTATTACCTTTAATATATAAACTACAATATTTTAAAAGGATGACGTTAAGATGATGTCACTGGCCTTTTGCTTTTCGTTTCTTTTGCCCATTTGCTTGTCATCCATTTCTTCAAGGTAAACATGTTTCTCAGGTTATGTTTTTGACGATGCACGCTCTGTAATATCAAGAAGGAAGTAGCAAATCGGGTAATACCATAACTCACCAATTCTTTGCTGCCTATGAATTCTCTCATCATATTCAAAGTCTTATTATGAATTCTCTCATCATATTCAAATCCATTCAGGAATTTTTTCAATATCTTTCAACATTAAATTAATGCAATGTGTCGTACAATACAAGTATTAGTTTTTTGCTTCAAGTAATTTACTTAAGATAAAAGATAACAAAATTGATAAAACTTAGGAGTCACATAGTTCTTCATTCAAATTGGAGGCAAAGTAATTAAAAGATTAAAAAAATTTAAAAGATAAATCTTATTAGCTGACATAGTTGCTTCGATTATCGGTTATAACTTGGACAATATTTTGTTTATCAATTTTTTTCATAAACTTGTTAAGCAAATCATATATATTTTTCTTTAGATTTCATAAAAGATGATGCATCTATTGACTTCAAAGACATGGTTCCTAAGGAATAGTTAATCATAAAATTAATTATACTCCTATGTCTCCTGTCGGTCTAAGTATTTGACATAATATAGCAATCATGCTTTACCTATGATTTTTTGTGGCCCTATAATAAGTCATTTGTATAATTCAATTGTTTTTTCAGTAATGAAACTCGCGTCTCATAAAAATTGGAGGTTTTAATCCCTTATCATATCTTCTAATAGCTTCAATCATTTCCTTAAAACTGTCTAAACGAGTTATACTAAGTGGAAGGCCAGCCTGATAGAAGAAGCGAGCAATGTGTTGAATTGTTTGTCTCCTTATTTTCTTATCACAAGCATCACTTATATTTTGTTGTCTTAATTTTGTTGTTTGTTTGCCCTTGTTGCTTTTGTGATTCTTGGAACATATATAAGTCCATCGGTCTCGTTTTACCCTTCTTAACAATTATGACTTCTTTTCCTTTCTTGTTACATATTTTTTTCCCACTTGGATTGACACTTTTAGAATAATCTTCTTTATCATCATCTCTGATATATTCAACACTATCTTTGGTAAAATCTCATAAGATCCATTTTTTCATTCATATAAGTTAGCAACTTTTTTTTTTACATTAGGTGGACACTTATTGTAGGTTGTTACATTCTTAAAATTTCCTACTAGATGTTGCTTTGTATGAAAAATATCACCTCTAGTAGTTTTATCACAAAAGATGCAAGTAACTGTATTAGGATCTTTAGGATCCTTTAGATAATTGTATTTCCAGGCAGGATCCTTTCTTGAATTTTTTGAAGAATCTATCAAATTGCTTTATACACTTGCCATTTATCCTGAAACCCTAATAATAATTTTAAATAAACAAAGATTAGTAGTGTTAAAATCTAAATAGTATATTATCAATCTAGTAAATAGAGATTACTTTGTATAGTGGTTAACAATATACTATCAACAGTATATTATTTATTGTTAATAGTAGTTAGAGGGAGAAAAGAATTGTTAACAGAAGAACCTACAGTCCTCTCCCTCAACGGTGGAAGGAATTGCACACGGAGTGGCGATGAAAGGAAGCTACGGGCTCTTGCTAGGCCGTCGGACTCGTCCGTCAGTGACAAAGGAAGGCTCGATTCGTTGCGTCCACTGTTGAATTGAACCAGACTTAAAAGTCTAGTTCGATTGCTTTATTTGATCCGGGCGCTCGCCCGAGGCGCTCGACACCTGGGTTCAGGCGAGCGCCTAGGCGGTGCCTCATTGAAGCATGCTACCTAGTCCACCCATGAGGCGCTCGGGCCTTGCCTCACCTCGCCCGAGCGCCTAGGCGAGTGCCCGGACCTTATTAAAATCACTGGGATAATGTGACTTGATACTATTTTTAATTTAATATCATATTTTTATTTGTATAATAATATTTATCAATTATATTATATATTTTAATATTTGAATATTTAAGACCGTCTCGCTTCGTTTGAGCAAGTGCCTAGCGCCTTGGGCATTTTGAGACTTTGGCGCCTTTTGGCGCCTAACGCTTTTTAAATTACTGCCCGAGGATATTTTTTTTTCTTTGTTGCTTGTTCAGTTCCATGATCCATCTAGTAATAGGTGGGATTTTCAATAAGCAATGTGAATATGACCCTCAGTTCTTCCATAATTAAGAATTTTCTGCAGTCTTTCAACATTTGGATCACCCTCTATCTCTCTCTCTCTTACACACACACAATATACCTTAATATTACAACAAAATTCTGCTTGGTTTGCACCTTAATATGACATTAATAGTCTGTTTGTCTCCCATGTTTTAAATATCAAACATCTTGGTTCTATGCTTTCACAACTTGCATCACTCATGGTACTTGACCACTACCGGTATTTTGTGTTTGTTACTAGATCATGTATCAATCTATTCTTCTTTTATAGGGTCCACAGCCTGTTGACTTACCAAATTATATTTTTTATCCAAGAGAAGAGGCAAACAATGCTTATTGCTTTAACAAAATTATGATTTTCCATGACTTATACCAAAAATGATGGAAGTGACTTTGATAATGTTTGTTATAGTATGCCTGTACAATTCTTTTTGTTTATTTGCATGTTTTTTGAAATTAGCATGTCCTAGATTATGTTGGTTATTGGTATCCCTATTCCCTAGTTTGTCATTAAAAGTTGTGCAATTTTGAACTTTTTTTCTTCATTTAGCTTTTGAAAGTAATTTTCATACTCACCCTTTGCGGAATTCTTCTTTTCTGAATCCTTATGCTTTAAATCCAATAATGACTTCTGTTCATGATATTTATTTACAAGGTCCCATGTTGACTGTCAACTACCTAACACAACCCGCCTTTTCCATTCGTGATGACAATTAAAAGGACATTACATTATGCATCAAGGAAATTCCAGAATTAGGTGGTGTAGAAGATGGGATATAATGAAGTATAGAGAATGTATGTTGAATCAACATGGAATGCAATGGTGATGCTGTTAGGCTCTCAATGTTAAAAGAAGACATTGATAAAGATACACATGCTGGCCTAAATAAAGAAAGAGAAACCTAGATAGGATGAAACAAAGGTGAAAGGATTGTGTAGAAGATATTGTGATTGATGGAGTTATTTTTGCAGGATCTATGAAGAAATCCGTACAGGTAAACCAATGTTCAAGTTTAAAACTAATGATGTCATTAAGAATTTTATTCCATAGGAGCAACTTACGTAAGGCAATGATGCAACAGGTGAGGATGTGGGACTTAATGGTGTCTTTGGAAAAAAAAAATGACTTGACTAGCTAAATAAAAATCCTTTAGGAACTCATAAAACCTAATGAATGGCAAATCAAGTTTTGAATCTTTTATAAGAGCAAAAGAAATAGTTGGTTTGCAAAATTTATGATGGAATTGAACTTGAAAACTATACCATAGAACTTTGTAGCTGTATGATTAAGCAGAAACAAGCATCAAAGATGATTGGTTTCTTGTAAGGAAGTTAAGATATTTATTAACTAAATAGTTGATAAAAATAAAGGGAAAAGAGAAAAATTCACGTACAATTTTTATTGGTTAAAATAAGTTTATGGGAGTGCAGAGATCAGATTTTGAGTGTTTTGGACTGTGTGACAAGAGTTATTTATAGTAAATAAATGAAGACACAATGTAGCTTGTAACATTTTGGGTTGGATCTGTTAAGTTTTATCTCAAAAGTTCAAAAGGCCAAATTAGACATTTGAAAGCACAAATACGTAAGAATGCAAACATACCTCGAACAATCGTATGGGAAAAAAGAAGTATTGAAGTATTGAACAATCGTATAAAAATTCACGTACAATTTTTATTGGTTAAAAAAAGTTTATGGGAGTGCAGAGATCAGATTTTGAGTGTTTTGGACTGTGTGACAAGAGTTATTTATAGTAAATAAATGAAGACACAATGTAGTTTGTAACATTTTGGGGGCTGGATCTGTTAAGTTTTATCTCAAAAGTTCAAAAGGCCAAATTAGACATTTGAAAGCACAAATATGTAAGAATGCAAACATACCTCAAACAATCGTATAGGAAAAAAGAAGTATTGAAGCATGCAAGAGAATGGGAGAAAAGAAATGATGCCAAGTTTATGTTTGCTCTGCCAATGGGCTTATGTATACTTCTAAGGATCCTCCATGTTGATGCATTTGGCATGATATTACTCATACTCACTGGTGAAGTCCAACTCATTTGCATTGATGCTCTTTGCAGGATCAAGTGCCAATCCTTGCAAGTTTACAATCTCTCTGAAGCTCTAACAAGTTAAAGATATCAAAATTAATGCTCCAATTCTCAACTTGAGGCTGAAGACACTGAAGCTCTTATCTTAGATTTTTAGGCTTGAAAGGGTTGGCAAAAACCCTATCATAACCCCTCGAGTACTCTGCAAGAAGGCTTTTAGCTGTTGGTACAAATAGTCATAGCCAATTGACTGGAACCATTAAATCAGAGAATTGGTGAAAAGGTTTCAGCAGCTATGCTAATAGTGGTCAAATTCTAGGGATCTTTAGGGCCTAATCAAGAATTGAGAATATCAATAGTACATCATACAGAGTTCTGTATATCACAATCAATTGTAAACATGAAACTGAATTATTGAGCTCCACATTTCAACTTAGATCTCATGGCTTTTGCTTGATACTTCTTTTAGCGGACTTGAGTTGTAGGATCATCTATTTATTCTCCACGATATCAATTGTCCATCATGTGGGCTTTCATTTTGAAATTCATCTTATTTGGTCATTAACCTTGAAAGCTTAATAGTGGCAAATCACAAAATGTTTGTTATCTTCAAAATTGGGAATCATGATCAACCTCAACAAATTTGGGCTTTCTTCACTCATGGTATGTTAATGATATAATTGTATGAACCACCTGGATTCTCCTATGCTTGTAGAAACTTTCAATTCTATATCATATTCTTTGGTTCTTTTGTTTCCTTTAGTTTCTATCATGTGTCAATGCAAAACTTAATTAGCTACATTCTTTTATCTTCATGTTGTCAGGCCTATATCAAACTTATCGGAGGAATAACTTTTATATTTTTGTAGGGTCTACACCATTTGAGTTCCAGTTGTCCTGATAGCATATTACTTCACGGAGAGTCGCATGAATGCCCATTGCATATGTTTAATGAGAGCAAAATTGAGGTGCTAGAACTCGCCACCAATATTCAGTTTTTGACATGTGTTTTAACATCAAGCTTATTTTCTAGCTTATATATTTGTTGTACCTCTATTCTACACAACCTCCAAAAGAGAAGCAGCTTGATTTCCCATTCATTGCTGGGCTCAAGATGGGAATGGTGTTTTCCTTTCTTGCATGAGATTTCTTGAACAATTATTATTGGAAGCATACTTTCATATGCTCCAAATATATGACAAGATATAACATATAATTTAATGTTTTCAGAAAATTGTAGGCACAAATAGTAGACCAAGAGTTAATTGTTTAGGTGATCGATTGTAAGACAGCCCATCACATAAAGCAATATTAAAAAAAATTCAAGGTCTAAAAAATAATTAATACAAGAAATTCCATGGTCCCGAGTGTGACTCCTTTTGACACAAATTAAATTAGTCCTCACTTAAACATGCCAAAAATGAGACTAAAAAGTAAAAGAAGAAGATTGTAATGCCTTAGCAAGGCAGAAAGCTTTTTTATGCCAGGAAGGATGGGTAGAGGAATGGAAGGGAAGGGGAGGACCAAAAAGGGAGAAAAGAGAAAAAAAAATCTTTACTCATCAATTGCTTTTGGTTGATGGTCATCTCCTGCTTGCTCAATTATCTTAAGCTGAGGAGTGAAAAAATAGACAAACTAGTGCACACTTGTGCAATGATGCCCTTTTGCCAGCCATAAATTTTGTAAAGGACTTTGTCAGCTAGTTCACACTGATATCTTTTGGAAAGTTTGCTAGGGGAAAATATATGCCCCAAGATACTTGGGGGTATTGTGGCCCTCCTTGAACCCTAAAGTATTAGACATAAGATGTTTGATACTCGGGGGACAGTTCTTGGGGATTAGGATTTCAGATTTAGCACTATCAACTTTGAGATTAGAAGAAGGGAAAAGGTCAAGGGCTTTAAGGATCTTCAGTCAAGACTTCTTGTTCCCCTAATGGAAATGAGAACGTCGCCAACAAACATGAGGTGAGTGATTTTAATGCCTTTCAGGCCAAAAGGAGTAATTTTCTTTTGATCTGCAAAGAGTTGATGAGTGGAATTAGGTACTGTTGGACCATGACAAAGAGGCAGGGGAAAATAGGGTCCCCTGTCCAATACCTTGGGCACTTTTGAACCACTAGGAACCCTCCCTATTATTCTACAAGAGAACAGGGGAAAGGAATTGTAGGATTGGATCCATTTGATGAATCGAGGCAGGGAAACTGAAGATTTAAGCATGTTACTGTTGGTACTCCAAGCTACGTTGTCAAAGCTTTCTCAAGATCAAACTTGATGGGAATTATGGCATCTTTAACCTTAGACTTGTCGAGAGAATGTATTAACTTGGTAGCAATAACATTGTCATCTTGGATACTTCCCATAATAAAGGTTGATTGTACTTGATGAATAAGATTGTTAAGGAGGGGTCTGATATGGTTGGCAAGGGTCTTAGCAAGGATATTGTAAATCACATTGCAAAATGTGATAATGCAATGAGGCCAAAGTTATTAACTCTATTTGGATTGGGTTTTTTAGGGATAAAAATAAGGAAAGTTGTGCCCCAGCTAGTGGGAAGGCCAGCATGAGCCTGAAAATCACTAAAAGCATCAAGGATGGAAGAGTTTAAGTGAGGCCAATATTTCTTGTAAAACTCCACTGTGAAGCCATCAAGCCCGAGGCCTTTACCTATGCCCATTTGCTTGATAATTGAATGAATCTCATCAGGTGTTAAAGGTCTTGGAGCGTAGGATCCATCAGCCAGAGTGAGAGGTATTTGTTGGGAAAGTTAGATGGTGCTGACTGCTGAGTATGTTTTGTGGAAGAGTGAGAGGTATTTGACCAAAGAGATTCATAGTGTAAAAGCATTAAGGATGTTGACTTTTATTTCTTTTTAGACCTTTTGTCTTAAAGCTGAAACTTGGGATCAAACAGTCATTGTTGTAGGAGTAATTTAGTTTACATGTTATTTGAATAAAATTTATTAGTTTTGAGATATTTTGCATTTGTCATAACTTGTCACATGGCAACATCGACTCAAAGTGAAGAAAAAGAAAGCAATACCGAAAAATTTGAAGAAATCAAATTCACTATTGATTGAAGATTACAAATCTTGATTGGAGATCATAAATATTTATCTCTACAAAGATGAAACCCTATCAATCAATAATATCATCAAGAAAGGAAGGTTATCCCTTAAATCAAGTCAAGAATATTATCATCTTTGAAGGATGGAATGGAACGGATTGGATGTGATTGTAATTTTCTTATTTCTGTAATTTCCTTTTTATCTTTGTACTTGAGCCTATAAAAGGGACTAGAACATTGTAATAGATCAATCAGAAATGAATCAATGAATCGTGTTCTTTTCCCATCTTGTGTGTGAATAGCACGAGGCCACAATTATGTCTCTGATGGTTTGATTCCATCGTTAACGTGTGAGATGTGTGGAGGTGTGAAGCCTTCATCCTAGGAGTTTGCTCCTTAAGCCAGAGCGAGTATGGTAGTTATTATTTTTTTCTATTATCTTTTTATTTTTATCTCTTTTTTTTTCTTTCTATACCTCTGTATCATTGAAAGAAGTCTGTTGCTTCTCGTCCTACATCAATCATTGTTCCTATACTTTTCTTATTAGCTTGCCCCTTTTAAGCTTCATTCCTTCTGAGTTTATATTGAGTCATTATTTACCATGATATGTTCTTTTGATTTCTGGTATTCTATTGTGTTTGATGCAAAATGTTTTGTTAATATGTAAAAATCGTTGTGTACTGATTTCCAGATTTTGGAGCTTAATCAGAGGATTGAAAAGAATAAAGAAAATATAAATATTTTACAGGATCTTGATCATGCCTTGAAAAGGTATTATCTGTAGATGGTAACATATGATGGTTATCTTTGCATTTTATTTTGTGTTTTATGTTCATGTGTATTGCAAATTGTCTTCATAGATTTACATTGATACTTTAAAACTTCTTTCACTTGTTTTCCGAATTCTTCTTGGGCCCTTTTAATTATGTCAGCGTGTGAGAGTTTATGAAGAGTGGGTTCCTTTGTGATTACTTTACCTTGGTGAAGATTATTACGACTCAAATGGGATTGTGCTTTTTATTAGTGAGATTGACATGCTATTGTCTTTTGGAGCATTTTCTAGTTGCCTTGATGACATATGAACAATAAAGTTGCTATTTTTGCTATCTGGGTCATAAGGGTTTAAGACACAGAAAACTATCTCACTGGGCAGGATCAAAGTCGTAAACGCTAAATCTCTCCCTTAAGAATATATGTGTTCTGCAAGCCAATCATCAATACACGAGCGATGACATACGTGACTTGGAGGATGACTTTTTCTCTTTGCGTATTATTAGGCGTTTTATCACTTTATCTTGCGTGTTGCATATATTGTGATGTCCTTGGATCTGTGCAATAGGAATCGGATCGTGATGAGATCACGATAATGAGACCGATTCATCTTTAAACACAGACCCTAAATTATTCTGGTTATAGGTTACTCGAGAAGGACATCGAGATAACTGGATAGACTGGTGTGCTATATATCCGTTCATATGATGGAGGTGACTGGTCTCATAGCTACTCATGTGGGGACACTAAGGGTACAGTGCAGGTGCTCATTGGGGAATGAGTTCACTGATTGATCCGCCTACGAAATGCTGGATGGTTATTGATACCTCACGTCAGACAGCGATTCCATAGTCCAGTAGTGTATCTGGTCCTTAGACTTGAGACACTAAGGATGTCCTGTATGAGTATTTCACTCTTTGATATCGGATTTATAGGTTTGGAAAGTTCCAGATCTAGTACAGTCGGTTACTGGAAGTGGTAGCCAACCTTACGAGGGCTATTGAGTGTCATAGAAGATCATCCGCTCTCGGTATCATGAGAGGAATATCCCATGTATTCTTGCTCGAACAAATCCTTGGCCAAGGTTATTCGGATTGAGAGAAAGTTCTCTGGGAGAATCCGACAAGAGCAAGACTCGAGGAGAGACTGTATGGGCCTGATAGCACCATGCCCGGTATAGGGTCTCTGGGATATTAGATGGATGAGGGGCTATAGATACATGGTAATTGAGGATAGATAGGTCCAAAGGATTGGATTCCCTTGTATCGTCTGGGGGCTGCGGCGTAGTGGCCTAGTACGTCTGCAGTCGATGAGTTCTGACAAGTATGACTTATGGCCAACTCGATATTGGGCCTAGAGGGTCATACACATATGATAGGTGTTGCGACGAGTAGAGATTCATATATGAGATATCCGCTAGAGTCCCTAACTTATTGGATATCCATTAAGCCCTTGAATTATTAGTTCCTCAGATGAGATTCAATAATTGCTAATAAGAGATTATTGGGTAGAGACCCACTAATCTAAGAGGCTTGAGTAATTGGATGGAGATCCAATACCCAATAGTGCAAGATCCATTAAGGTTTACAGGGGGCCTCTATAAATAGGAGGGAACCAAAGCTCTATATGCTGAGGGTTTCTTTTGGTAGCCACCTTCTGTTCTCCTCTCCCCAGAGAGGTGCATCGTCGCAGTCCCTGCTGTGTGGATACCGTTAGAGAGGAGGACGCTGGGCCTCCTTCATCCTTCCTACAGATCTACAGGGATTCAGAGATATATGATTTCCCTAGGTATTTTCTTTTACACATGCAGTTTTCGCAGATTTGTTTTGACGCACCGATCTTCGCACGACGATGGAACTTTTCTACCGGAAATCTGGGGTGTTTTGTTTTTGTTTTTCTGCTGCGCATGAGATGTCGCTCTCCTGAAGGATTTCCCAACACCTAGAACCCACATTGGTGGGAGCCGAATGCATAGTGTACTCTCTTTTTTTTCTTTTTTCTTCTTTTACATTGAAGATTCATTAAACCAGCAAACAATAATGGAGTTGAAAGCAATTTCACTGACTTCTGTTCTGTTTTGTTGGCATTTAATTGTTCTGACATTAGTAATTCTTATCTGGCTTGAAACTGTATTTCAAATGACAATGTGGACAATATATGGTGTTGAAATTCATGACAGATGCACTATTGTATTTGTTGAACGGTGTAACAGTGTACAAAATCTCCTTTAGATTCAAGTTCAATGCTGTATTGTTCACACGTTATTGGGAATCCTTTTTGCCCAAAAATACAGTAGTGTAATTATCTTTGACTTGTGTTTTTAAAGATACATTATTTATTTGGGATGTTTGAAGGTGCTGGACAACTTAAGCAGAAGTTAAAATTTCAGATTTGGACTTCTTTCTGGTTATCCAGAAATTTTGGTGCCATTTAATTATGACTATATTTTCTTTTGCTTTTCTTCTTTTTTGTTTGATTTAGGGTTTTCGTGTAGACATTTATGGTAGGCAAACAGAAACTATTACAAAAATTTCAATTAAAACATGTATCAGTATGCAAATGTGTGTAGTTTGGTTTCATATGCATTGATTCTAAATTTATCTTACACTGGCATATCCTCAGGTTGACCTTTCTGGTTTAATTTAAAAGATTTAAAATACCAAAATGATTGCACATTCAAGACACATGTTCTTGGTTTGCTTTCTAGTGTACTGATGCTCAAAGAGAATTTTGTTGCAATGGCACATTGCTCAGTTACTTTTATGTTTTTGATAACTTAATGTCTTGTACAAATATCTAATGTTTAGCTGAGGCAAAGTTTTAGTCAATACTAGTCAACCTCATGCAGGCTAAATTGTGTATTTTTTCTATTATCTGAGCGTTTATGTGCCCATTCCATAGATCAGTTGCTTAAGGTTAGAACTATGTTGAGTTTATCTCATGAATAGAAGTGTGGCCTGAGTGTCTACACTCTACATTATGAATGAATCAAATGTTTTCCTATGTTTATACATCCAAGTTTAATTGGAGCAGGAACACTGGATATATGTATGGACAGTAATTTAATGCTCTATATAATCATTTTTTTAGATTTCTATAGAGACGTATTGCTCTTTAAGAATTATGTTGGATTTTTATTTATTCAAAGCAGTTAGCAGTCTGTAGCCACATTTTCATTGGATATCTATAACAGCAATGTTGTTTGGTGAAAGCAAGTGCTCTTTTTCAATGGCTAACTATGTTATGGAGCATCAGCTGGTGAACTTGCTAGTGATTATTTCCTTGGTGCTTACACATTTCAATTTTATTTTCTAAGAGAGATGTGTCATTCCCTTGTTTCTTCACTAAAGATGTCCTTATCATCTTTCCAGGTTAGAAGCAGTTGGACAACTTGAACATATGTTTTCTGATGTAAGAGTCATTGATTTTCAAGGAAGTTGCATTAGGCTGTCCTTAAAGACATCTATTCCGAACATAGATGGGTTTATTATCCAGCATAACTTGGATTTTGTGGAGCCATTTGTATCAGAACATGAGATGTTGATAGAAGTGACTGATAAGACAATGGAATTAAAAAGTGCAGAGGTACATTTACCCTCTTTCTCCTCCACTTGGTCAAGTTCATAATTTATGTTCTGATACCGAAAGCTCATAAGCTTTTACAACTAAGAATACAACACAACTTTGGCCATTTGTTTATGCTTTGCAATATATGCATGTAGGAGAGACAATTGCAAATTTAATCTTGTGTGCCAAGAATAGATTTAAAAATGATAAGGTTTACAGTTTCCTTGTGGTATCTGTAACAAAAGGAATCAAATACTGGTTGGCTGGCTGGTATGTACCGACTAGTATTTACCAATCCAATAAAGGGTTGATTGTCACATCCCAAAATTTATAAAATATAATAAATAATTATTTATTATTCATAATTTATAAAATATACTCCTTTCTTGAATTTAAATCCTTGCCTTTACAATAATAAATATTTTATTAACAAGAAAAGATCACATCTTCTTGGTAGGGTCACAAGTCTCTTCCACCCAAGCTTCATATCTATTGCAAAATTATAGATTATGCTGAAAATAAATATAAGATAAAAATATATCAGCAACCACACATGCTGATAGGAATCTCGGAAAATTCATAAAAATAATCTAATATTCATGAAATAAATATCAATGATTTAATAAGAAATAATAATATATCAATTCATTATAAAACTTAAACATATGAAAAACAATGATAATTTCTTAAGTAAAATCATGCATCAGTCACATGCAACACATACGAGATAACTGGATAACAAAGGCGTACATCACACCCGATGGTGCACTCTCCCAACAGCGAAAGGAGAGGCATACTCCACAGGATGGATTCCTCCCAACAGCGGATGGAGATAATCCATATCGCACTCCCAACAGTGAATGGAGTGGTATCCCTCACCCGCCTAAGTGGGGACACGTTCCTCCCAACAGCGGATGGAGGAACCGTTTAACCATCATGTTTGATGGTCCGCTAATCTCTGAAGGGAATCGCTATACCTACTCTCGGCAGGGATACATAAACATCCATGATCATTCATTTACATTCACTCATTCATTCACACATGCATCCAAAAAATAGTATGATCAAATATTACAAGAGACCATGCTTTATATATGATCTACTAGACTATGTCCATTGGTGTCTCTACACTGTGATGGGCCGGTAGCTCCTTTCACAGGTTGCACTTCCAATATAGATCATTAGCCTAGTTACATCTACTACATGGTACAATCATATCAATATCATAAACTTAAGAAAAGTAGGAAACCAATAATCATTTTCAAATGATATCTTCAAATAAACATTTAAATTCATCAAATCATAAAGGCTTAAAAACAGCAATCTCTTAATAGTCTTCGATTAACCAAAACCCTAATTGG
Organism: Musa troglodytarum; assembly: GCA_023547065.1. Taxonomy (NCBI): domain Eukaryota; kingdom Viridiplantae; phylum Streptophyta; class Magnoliopsida; order Zingiberales; family Musaceae; genus Musa; species Musa troglodytarum. The sequence goes on from CP097508.1 coordinate 34,252,880, forward strand.
AATAGCTCAATTGACTTAAATCAAATTCGATCCAATTATGGCCTAATAGAATTAACCTCAAATCCTTATAGAACCGGTCTGGAATCACCCTAGACTGGTCTAATTTAGATTTGATTGATTTCGATTAGGTCAAGTAGATTTGAACTAGTCAAGTTAGTCTAGAATCACCCTAAACTAATCTTAACCGATCAAACATGTCTGATTTAGTCAAAAGAGCTCAAACCAATAAAGGAAGAGGAAATCAGACTATATCATATAGTGCTTAGCCCAAAACTGAACCAACCCACCTGAGTCTTAGACGGGTCATATGTGCTACACATGCCTGTCCTAAGTAATAGGTTAAGTTGAGGTACAACGGGCTAGATAGAGGAGTGATGATGTATCTAACGCCAATCGCATCGCTGGGCAGGCTTAACTTCATAGACTAGGCTAAGCCTTACTCATAAGTTGGGCTAAGCCTTACCACTGAACTGGGTCATGCTTGGCTCGCGAGTTGGGTCATGCTTAGTGATATGAGTAATAAAAGCGATGTGACACGAGCCCATGCCGCCCACGTCAGGATGACGCCCCCCACTCCTCAGCCCGCCGACTGTGGCCCGAGTTGACCCGCAGAGGTGATCCCAACCGTTCTCCCCAGGCTCCACGAGTCTCGAGACGCGTCGCCATCCTGCAGGAACAGGATCGTACAGCCTCCTCAGACGCAATCAGAGACGCAACAGTCCCTCGGCGTATATAAGCCCCGGAGAAGCCGAAGACAGGGTAACGACAACAAACGACAACTACAGCCACTTCTACTCTGTGAAAGAGCACCCTCTCATCCCCAGGACTGACTTGAGCGTCGGAGGGGTCGGGCGGAGTTCGACCCGACCCGACCTTTGTGCAGGGGGCCCGGAGGCAGACAGTGGCAGCCGACGTCACCTTCTTCGACCTCTCGGAGTCTCAACCTCGCCCGCGGGATCCTCTCGCATCCAAGCTCGAACCACACCGCGACGATCCCGAGCTCCCGACGAGGAGATCACGTCCGCGGGATCACGGTGAAAAGTTGTTGACACTAACAGATTGGCGCTAGAAGGAGGGCCATGTTGAGAGATCACCCGACGGACCAGCACTCGGGCGAGGGACTCCATCCCGAGGGAGCCTCGGTAGAAGCCTCCCTTCTCGGGTCGAGAATGGAGAACCCCGCCCCGACTGCAGAGCGTTATTGGCGCTTGTTCAACGACCCGGGACTACTCCCTCCCGAGGACGTCCCCGGCACTTCTTCCCCCGTTACGACGGAGGCCTTCCGCGACCTCACTCACCAGGTGCGGGCCCTGGCAGGAATGATACAGGCCGTCGTCCCCTTCGCCTCCCGAGCAGCGGACGTACCGATGCACCCCTCAACACCGAAGTCTACCCTCGAGCTCGTCGCGCCTTCCACGCTACTAGCCGCCGACACCCGGTCTTGGCGAGACCGGGCTCGAAACCCGCTCGACCCGAGCCTGAGGCAGTATCCTCGGACTCGACAGACTCTTTCTGAGCCCAGCTTCGCTCCGTCAGCCAACGGCTGGACGAAATGCAAAGGGAAATCCGCAAGTCGAAGGAGGAACACGGGGAGGACCTCCATAAGGGGTCCCCGTTCGTAACCGAGATACAAGAACATCCTATGCCCCCGAACTTTCGCCTCCCTGCCATCGACTCTTATGACGGCGCCAGCGACCCCGCCGATCATGTTGCCACCTTCCGGGCCCAGATGGCGCTGTACGGGACCGCGGATGCCTTGATGTGCAGGGCGTTCCCCACCACTTTGAGGGGTCCAGCCTGTGCATGGTATAGCGGCCTGAAGGCCGGGACGGTCGCCTCTTTCGAACAACTCGCCAAGGACTTCAAGCTCCACTTCCTAGCGTGCGCCTGCCCGAAGCCATCCATCGCCCTTCTCCTCGGGCTGAACCAGAGGGAGGATGAACCTCTCTCCCATTTCGTGCATCGCTTTACTACAGAGATACGGAGACTGCCAGACGCTCACCCTTCGCTGTTGATGCAGCGTTCGGTAGGGTCGCGCTCGAGGTTTTTCTCGTCGCCAGGAGTGGCTCCCGCCTGCCGCGGATATGCTCCAACGCGAGCGAAGACGTCTCGGCGGAGGCCTGGATGTCGGGGAGGAGGGAAGAACACAAGAGGGGATGCCCGGAGCCCTCCCGCAGGCATCAGCCCACTCAACCGAGGCGCAGGGTAGATCGCGTCGATCGTCCCGCGCCGAAGCTCCCGACCTCCTCCCCGGGTACGTCTCGAACACAGATATTTCTCCAGATAAAGGAGAAGGGGTTGCTCAAGTCTCCCCACCCTATGAAAAATCCGCGCGCACTGGCGGATCGAACTCGATACTGTCGCTTCCATCGGCAAAATGGGCACGACACCGAGGAGTGTCGCGAGTTGAAGCGGCAGATCGAAGAGCTGATCCGCAGAGGCCATTTGAGCCCCTACCTCCAGCAGGATCGAGAGACCTCTCCCCGTCCCGAAGGGCCTGTCGAGCGAAGCATCGACGTAATTGCGGGCGAACCGGCATTCGGGGGAGGCAGCGCATCCGGGCGGAAGGCATACGCCCGTGCCACTGCGCTCGAGGGGCACGAACTGGCCCCAAGCCAACAATTACGTTCCCGGCTGAGGGGACGAGACAACCCGAGCATGACGACGCGCTGGTGATATCGGTCAGAATCGCCAACGCGCAGGTGAAAAGGATCATGGTCGACACCGGGAGTTCGGCCGATATACTCTACCTCGACGCCTTTCGGAAGCTCGGGCTCCCTAATGGTGCTATGGAACCCATGCATTCAGCGCTCACGGGGTTCACTGGGAACTCGATTTCACCACTTGGAGCGGTCACCCTCCCCTCGACCTTCGGGGATGCGCCGAAGACGAAGACCATGATGACGACCTTCCTAGTGGTCGACCTCCCCACGGCGTACAACGCCATCCTGGGGCGACCCACTCTCAACAGGATCAGGGCGATCATCTCCACCTATCACCGAACCCTGAAGTTCCCGACCCGTGCCGGAGTCGGGGAAGTCCGAGGGAGCCCTCGCGAATCCAGGCAATGTTACCTGACGGCGGTCTCCCTGCACAAGAGGACAAGGCCGGAACAACCACTGGACGACCCCCGAGAGGTCAAGCGGCCGACCCAGCGCCCCGAGCCAACGAAGCCTGCGCTAAATGTGCCCCTGCAAGGGAGCCGTCCCGACCGGACGGTTGGGGTCGGCTCCGAACTTGACGAGCAGGAACAGGCCCGGCTTGTCAGCCTCCTTCAGGAGAATTCGGACGTCTTCGCCTGGTCCCCAACCAAAATGCCAGGTGTCGATCCGAAAGTAGCTCATCACCACTTGCGCATCTCTCCGACTGCGCGCCCTGTAAAGCAAAGGCCATGGTTATTCGCTCCCGAGCGGCAACAAGCCGTTCGAGAGGAGGTAGAACAGCTCCTGGCGGCGGACTTCATCGAGGAAGTTAAGTACCCCCGATGGCTGTCAAATGTAGTCCTCGTAAAGAAATCTAATGGTAGCTGGAGGATGTGCGTTGACTACACCGATCTCAACCGTGCGTGTCCCAAGGACTGCTACCCTCTCCCGAGGATCGACCAGCTGGTCGACTCAACCGCCGGGCACGCCCGCTTCTCGTTCATGGATGCCTTCTCCGGCTATAATCAGATCAGGATGGCGCCCGAGGACCAAGAGCACACGGCCTTTCTTACAAACCAAGGGACCTACTTCTACAAGGTCATGCCGTCGGGCCAAGAACGCCGAGCCACCTACCGAGGATCGCATCAGGATGTTCGCCCACCAGATAGGGCGAAACATGGAGGTCTATGTTGACGATATGATCGTGAAAAGCCGATCCGGGTCGGCTCATCTGGCCGACCTAGCCGAGACGTTTGCCACGCTGAGGAGGTACGGAATGCGCCTCAATCCCGCCAAGTGCGTTTTTAGCGTTACATCAGGCAGATTCCTCGGGTTCATCATACATGAGAGGGGAATCGACGCCAACCCCGAAAAGGTACGGGCAAGCATCGATATGCAAGCACCCCGATCGGTCAAGGAGCTCCAGCGCCTCAACGGGAGGCTCGTCGCCCTATCTCGGTTCCTATCCCGATCGGGGGACCGATGCCTCCCCTTTTTTCGAGCCTTGAAGAGCCCGAGGAACTTCCAGTGGACGACAGAGTGCGAAGAGGCCTTCGCGCACCTCAAGCAGCATCTGTCCTCGCTCCCTCATCTCGCCTCGGTCTCCACCCAGGAAAAGCTGTACGTCTATTTGGCGGCCTCCCAACACGCGGTGAGTTCTGTACTGGTCAAGGAGGCCTCTGGGGAATAGTTGCCGATTTATTACACCAGCCACGTCCTGAGAGGGCCGGAAGAGCGTTATCCGCCCCTCGAGAGGCTGGCCCTAGCTCTCGTTCTCACGGCCCGGTTACGCCCTACTTCAAGCTCACCCAATAGAGGTAATGACCGACCAACCACTTGGCTGTGTTTTATCAAAGTTCGATGTAGCAGTCGCCTCCTCAAGTGGTCGGTGGAGTCGACTTATAGTATGCCGAGAACCGCCATCAAAGCACAAGGCGTGGCGACTTCATTTCGAGTCGACCCCTCCGGATGGCGAGGCCCGCATGTGACGAGTGGGTTCTGCGGGTCGATGGCTCGTCAGGCTCGAGGGGCGCGGGAGCCGGGCTAGTGCTGGAGGCTCCCTACGGCCGTTCATTCGAGCGTTCCCTCCGCTTCGGCTTCAAAGCCACTAACAATGAAGCGGAATACGAGGCGCTCCTGGCGGGCCTCAGATTAGCAGTCGAGATGCAGGTGGACGCTGTGCGCGTCCTCACCGACTCATAGCTAGTCGCCAAATAACTCAGCAGGGGATACGAAGCTCGGGATCCGGTCATGATGAAATACTTAGCCGAGGTAAGAGCCCTCGCCGCGCTTTCTCGCTTCACCTTATCCAGAGTGCCCAGGAGCTAGAACGAGCGGGCGGACGCATTGGCGAAGTTAGCCTCGAGATCGGCCTTCGGCGAGGGACCTGAGGTCGAGGAGCTCCCCCACCGAGCCATTGCCGCCGTGGGGGTGGTTGAGCTTGCCGCCCGACCACATGGGTACAGGAGATGTTGCGCATAAGCGAGATGGTGTCCTGCCCCGACGGCGTGCGCGGCGCTTACGCGGACCCGTGGTACGCGAGATCGGCGATCGCTCTATAAGGTCTTTCTCGCACTCTTTTACGCTTGGATCCCGACGAGGCCCGGTCGGTTCTCGCTGAGGTCCACGATGGGATTTGCGGAGAGCACATCGGCGGCCGCGCCCTGGCATTCAAAGTACTCCGCCAGGGATACTATTGGCCCACGTTGCACCGGGACGCAAGGGCCTACGTGCGTCGGTGCGACGCATGTCAGCGGCACGCGCGAGCCTCTCGGCACCCGGCGGTCCCGCTCACCCCTTTGGATTGTGCCTGGCCCTTCGCGCAGTGGGGAATGGACCTTCTCGGACCTTTCCCACCGGCGCCCGGGCAGCGGAGGTACATTATTGTGGGCGTTGACTACTTCACCAAGTGGGTGGAGGCGGAGCCCCTGGCCACGATCACAGGGCGCTAGGGAGGAACATCGTGACACGGTTCGGCCTGCCTAGAGCCATTATCACCGACAACGGGACTCAGTTCGCCAGCGCCCGGTTCCGGGAGTTTTGCGCGGCTCACCAGATACAGTTAAGGTTCAGCTCGGTGGCCCACCTCCAGACCAACGGCCTAGCAGAAGTAACCAACCGATCGATCCTGGACGGACTTAGGAAGAGGACCTTCGCAGCCCGATCCAACTGGGTCGACGAACTGCCGAGCATTCTGTGGTCCCTTCGAACCACTCCAAAGGCGGCATTTGGCGAGTCTCCCTATAGCCTGGCGTTCGGGACTGAGGCGGTCCTCCCCGCCGAGGTAGTCATTCTCACCCCTCGGGTGGAGGCTTTTCAGGAGGCAAGCTCGGCCGATGGGGTCCGAGCCGCGCTAGACCTACTCGAGGAACGCCGAGCCAACGCGCACCTTAGGATCCTCTCCCACAACAGAAGTGTCGCCAAAAGCTACAATAGAGGTGTGCGCCCCCGACCTGTCGGGTTAGGGGACTTGGTCCTGCGCAAAGCCGAGATAAGCGACCCGGCCCGGGCACGAGGTAAGCTCACCCCCAAGTGGGAAGGACCTTACCGTGTCGTAAAGGTCGTCCGAACGGGTACGTTCAAATTAGCAACGATGTCAGGACAATGCCTACCGAGAACATGGAACATCCAGAATGTTAGGAAATACTTTGTATAAAACCCACCATAGTGATAAGTATTGGCAAAAGGGAACCTTGATTAGCAAAAGCTTTGGTTACAAGACTTGATCGACTTACAGACCGATCAGACCTAGGGAGAGGGTTGCGATGTAACGAGACATAGAAGGCCTCTTTTCAGGCCTTCGGCTGGTCTAAGCTATCATCGAAGGGGACCTCCTCGGGCATATTCACTTCCAGATCCTCGGGACAGGAGGTAAAAGGATCCTCCTCGACCCTTGCGTCCGGATGCCGCGCTCGGAAGCGGGCCAGGGCGATCCTGTACCCGTACTCATAGGACGCCTGCCCGTCCGGTTTAGCCCGAGTTGAAACCCCTCAGACTTCTTGTAAACCTCCACCGCCTCCTTCTCCCTCTCCGGACGGAGGCGCCTCTCTTCGACAAGGGCCTCGGAGGCCGCCTTCACCTCGGCCTCCTTCTTCTCTAGCCGGGCGACCAGCTCGGAGGCCTCCGTCTTCCGCAGGGGGAGCTCGGTTCGCTCCAACCTCAGCAGCTTCTGTAGCTCGTCATCCTTCTGACTCGCCGCTTGGAGCTCGGACGTCAGGCGGGCCACTTCGGCATCTAGGTCGGACGCCCGTTTCTCCGCCGCCGCAACCGCTGCGGGGCCCGTGTCGGCCAGGACCTCGTCCAGCTCGCGGTGCAATGTGGAGTTGCGCTTGCACAGGCCCTCGACGACCCGACCGGCGTCGCGAACCCGGTCCATCAGCGCCGTAGTGTAGTGGAGACCCTACAAAGACAGTAAAGTCAGAACGAATGTGAACACAAGGGTAGGAAGGAGCGGAAAAGCGACACTCACCCACGTCAGCGACTTGGCCGACTTCCCGAGGAGGGTCTCCGAGGGGAGGTTGTACAGGTCCCGGGCCATGACGGGGTGCAGCGCACCCCGCAGATACGTGGCCGAGAGATCTCCTCCGGCCCACACCTTGTCCCCTCGAGACAGTCCACCCCAACGAGCGACCAGAGGATCGCTCGCCTCTCCTGCAGGAAGCTCCCACATCGCCCGCGCCAGGAAGGGCTGCCTTTCCTCCTTGCCCGGCGAAAGGTGGCAGAGATCCCTCACGACGGGAGGGCGCGGTCCCTTCTCGGTCGCCTCCCGGCTGGGCCCAGCCTCGTCGAGTTGGGGAGGCCCGCCCGCTCGCCCGGCCTGCTCCGCGGCCGCACCTGCTGACCTGGGTGCGTCCCCCTCAGGCTCCTTCGCGGACCCGACCTTGGCCTTCTTCCTCGGACGACCGACATCCACCTCCAGGGAGTCTCAGTGCCGACCAGCACGCCGTGGGGCGTGGAGAAGAGGGCGCCGAGGTCCGCCCGACACGGAGAGCCTGCAGGTTGACCATTTCTGCAGAAGACAGAAAGACGGTTAGAGTCCGATGACCAACAAAGACACTTAGGAAACGGCCGGCATGGACCTACCTAGCGGGGATGGGCTGAGTCCCGCCTCGACCAGCCATCGTTCCGTCATGTTCCGGATGGCCTGAGAGGAGGGGAGAATTTCCCTGAGCCTCTCTAGATCCCGGCGCTCTTGAGCGCTCAAGCGCGGCACCGTGTTGTCGATGATCCTTGCGGACCATCGAACCCCGAAACCCCAGTCCTTCTCGCAACAGACAAAGAAGAATCGTCCCTTCCAACCTTTATTATTGGAAGGGGCCCCGCCGACTCGGAAGCCCTTTCGGGCAGACAGGAAGTACACCCCCGACCCTTTGAGGAGGCAGAAACAAGAAAGAAAGAGGTTTTGGGTCGGGGTTATATTGGCATGTTGGCATTCCCCCAGGAATGCCACCAGGTAACGCTAGGAGTTGGGCGCACTGCGGCGGTCGCCACCGGGAGATGCAAGAGACGCGATGGCGGGTGCGGGAACGCCGCCTTGAGGGCGTCTAGGGTTAGCGTGAAGCTTTTGGGGATCGGGTCGTAAGCCCGTTGCCCCGACTCTGGTGCCAGGAGGGCGTAATCCTCCGGGATGCAGTAACGCTCGCGGAGTGTCTCCAGCGACGCGCCACTCACGGACGAGTCTAGGTCATGCGGCCACATCAGGGCTTCAAGCGCCCGCGCCGCCCCCTCGTCGGAGGAAGAAGAGGAGGAAGAGAAGGAGGCAGAAGGGGAAGAAGAAGAGGAAGGAGAGGCCATCCTTACTGACCTCCGAAACAGAAGGCGGCGAGGTCGACTCGAAGGAGACGAAGGATGCAGGAGGAAAGGAAGGCAGCTAGGAAAAGGGACGGCGAGACCTGGAGTGGAAAAACCGATTGACAAGAAGAGGGGAAGGGGGCGCGATGCGCGCTACTTAAAGGCGAGATCCCGCCAGAGCACGGCGCCCCCTCATCTTCCGAGGTGGGCGACAGCCCACTACCGTATTCACCCACCAGCCACATCACATCGGGGAGCCCGAAAGACGCCTCGCCATAAATGGGGAGCCACGTGGCGACCCCCAGGTGGGCGACTTGGGCGACACGCCAGGGGCGCTTCGGTTAGCGCGTCACGTCGACCGGCTTTTGGAGACGCGGCTAACGAGTCGCCGCGACCCACGTTAAAAGAGAGAAAGGAGGATGTCCACACGAATGAGAAGGCAGCGCAATCGCCGGCTATCCGGGCGTGTCTGCGCACGCTTGCTGGATGCATACGCCGACCGCCGCACGCCTCGTCCTGCCCGGCCGCTCGAGCACGCGTGCGCTGGCCGTCGACACGTCTCGCGGCACGCCACTGAGCACGCATCGCGGCCGTCGGCGCCCGAAAGCACGTCTTCGCGAGCTTCGCCCGCTGAGCACGCATTTCGTCGACACCCAAGCACGCCCTTGCGCTACCGCGCCGCTGAGCGCGTTCCCGTGGCCGGCGTCAGCGCTTCTCCCGCTCACCATCCCCGCCCGGCGGCGCCTCGGCATCAAGCCCGGCGGCGCCTCGGCAAGCCCGGCGGCGCCGCCGGTAAGCCCGAGCGACGCCTCGGCACAAGCGGCGGCGCCTCGGCCCGAGCCGGCGACAACCGAAAGCGGCCGCCGCCGGCAGCGGCGCCGGCGCAGCGCCTCGGCGGCGGCGCCTCGGCCACCAAGCCCGGCGGCGCGCCGGCACCAAGCGGCGACGCCTGGCGGCCCGAGCCCGGCAGCGCCGCCAAGCCGGCGGCGCCTCGGCAAGCGGCGCGCCTCGGCAGCGCAGCAGCGCCTCGGCGAGCGCCGCAAGCAGCGGCCGCGCCCGCGCGCCCCGCCTCTCGCCGAGCGCTCGGCGCCAGCCGGCGCCGGCAGCCCAAGCGCGGCGGCGCCGCCGGCGGGCCGGCCCCGGCCTCGGCCCGGCAGCGCGCCGCGCCACGGCGCAGTGGCGGCGGCGGCCGGCCAAGCCGGCCGCACGCGGGCGCCCCAGCGCGCGGCGGCGGCAACGCAAACGCAAGCCGGCAGCGGTCGCCATCAGATATGGGTAATAAAAGCGATGTGACACGAGCCCATGCCGCCCACGTCAGGATGACGCCCCCCACTCCTCAGCCCGTCGACTGTGGCCCGAGTTGACCCGCAGAGGTGATCCCAACCGTTCTCCCCAAGCTCCACGAGTCTCGAGACGCGTCGCCATCCTGCAGGAACAGGACCGTACAGCCTCCTCAGACGCAACCAGAGACGCAGCAGTCCCTCGGCGTATATAAGCCCCGGAGAAGCCGAAGACAGGGTAACGACAACAAACGGCAACTACAGCCACTTCTACTCTGTGAAAGAGCACCCTCTCATCCCCAGGACTGACTTGAGCGTCGGAGGGGTCGGGCGGAGTTCGACCCGACCCGACCTTTGTGCAGGGGGCCCGGAGGCAGATAGTGGCAGCCGACATCACCTTCTTCGACCTCTCGGAGTCTCAACCCCATCCGCGGGATCCTCTTGCATCCGGCTCGAACCACACCGCGACGATCCCGAGCTCTCGACGAGGAGATCACGTCCGCGGGATCACGGTGAAAAGTTGTTGACACTAACACTTAGACACATGATTTGGGGTTGTATCTGACCATATGGAATAGGTTATACCTAGCCACATGAGTTGGCCTTTGCCTAGCCATATGATTAGGTCGTACCTTGCCACATGGGCTGGGATGTACAAAGCCACATGGACTGGATCATACCTAGCCACATGACTGAATTAAGCCTGGCCACATGGGTTAAATCATATCTTACCACATGGGCTGGCTCTTACCTGGCCACATGGGCTGGGTCATGTCTAGTCACATGGATTAATTGTACCTAGCCACATGGATTGGGTCATACATAACCATATGGGCTAAGTCGATCTAGTCTAGCAGATCAATTTATTCAAGTCAGACCCCAACTAGAATCCTCTTATCAAATTATATTTCAAAAATATAAATTATCAAAAATAACTCAAATCCATGAATTAAAGAATTTAAATCCGTAATCTTAAATTTAAAATTAATTAAATCATAGGAATTCACACATAATTCTTAAAATACAGAAATATCTAATTAAATAAATTAGATCCATTAATCTAAAAATAAGAATTTTAATAGTTAAATCAATATTAAAACTCACTTAAGCTTAAGAGATTAATAAAAATCAAATAATTATTCTAATATCATGAATCAATTATCATTATTTATTAATCAAAAATTTCTAAAATTCAAATATTGTTATGCATCATAAAATTTATAACAATTCCAATATCAATATTTCAAAACATAAATCAAACCAAATAAAAAGGAGAAAGGATCCTACCTCTCCTCGGTCATCCTTTCCTCGAGATCATCTCCTCGGGAAGTCCTCTCTTTGATCCTCCCATTGTCAGGCATGGTGAGGAACGAGGGAAGAGGAGCCCCCTTATATAAGAGAAGATGAGATTTTCCCAAAAGATAAGTAAATATTTAATTTTATATTAAATTTATTTTTATTTTACTTTCACACACAAAGATAGAAATATAATATTCATTTATAATGGTTCACACTTAAAAATGGAATGTATACTATTTACTTCCTAAAAATCATATCACTTGTTAGGAAATCAATCAATCAATAATCTAATTGATTAGTAAGATTCCTAACTTATCCAAGTGATTAAGGAAATCAAATTTAATTATTTCCTTAACTATAATACATAAACATGGAAGTTAATAATAAAGCAATAAATTATTTATAGTAATTAATTTATGTTAAGGGAGAAATCATTGGTGATTACATTGATATTGGACCATATCGGTTGATACTGATTGATATTTAGTCAAATATATTTTCTGGTGATACCCCGCTGTACAGGTGGGCACCGGGTACATACCTGTCAAATCCATTATCAAAACCGGGATTGAACTGAGATTTAAATCCTTGATGTAGTACAACAAAATAAGGATAAGAATATATCTTTCTAGGGAAAATCAATTATGAGCAAGTTCTAATAAAATTTTAACTTCATGTTACTCCTGAGAAGAACAATGTGAGTAGTGGAACAAGTTGAGGATTATTGCAGTTATTTGGTAGTTATGGAATGCAAATAAGATCTTGTGCATGTTCTTTCTGCATGTATGGAGAGTCTGTTTTTACTTGTTAATAATTAAATACACATCAGTGTACCACTTCCTATACTAGAACCATACTGGTTTGACTGGTTGCCAAAATCAGTATTGGACTTGTATTAAAGGCCCTAATCAACGTTCATGACTGTGAAGTCATATACTCATATTAATCTTCTCATACATAGGGGTATTTGTCTTTTCAATAACTTCATGACGTCCTAAATTTTTTTTATGATCGTAGCTGTTCAGTGGTTTTGGACATGAAATTATGTATTTATATATCTGTTTTATTTGTTCACTGTTTTTCCATTTGTGGGTCTCCAGATTTTCCCACCAGATGTTTTTATAGATGGAGTAGTTGATACCATCAAGTCATCCAGGTATAATGCTATCAGTTTTTTGCTCTTATATAAATGTTATGACTTATACCTGGTTGTTTGATGATAGTTCATTTAGTGAAATAGCATCCATTTCAGTGAAAATACCATGGTTCATAACTTCACATAATGTTATATAAACTAGGGTTATTTTGTTGTTGTTCATTGAAAATAGCATCTATTCATTTATTGTCAATTGTAGTTTTGGCTAGTTGCTATTTTCTAATAAATCCTAATGTCTTACCTGTATGTTCTTTTGACACAATGAACAACAAATTTTGAGTGTATAGAAGTCCATATCATGATGTTTTTCTTCCCAAAAGAAATAGTTGTCATCTTTCTATAGGAGAATTTTGTATTGAGACTCTTTTGGGTGTGAGCTTGAACATATGGAAACTCCCTGCTGACAACCGAAGAAATAGATGACATCCAAATCTAAGGGCATAGAAGAAATCTCTTTGTAAAGTAACTATTTGTATCCCTAACTTCTCAATTTGACTCTAGATAGTGGAATTTGACTTCTTGTTGTAGTATTATGCTTCTCTTTTATCTGAAGCTAATCTTAATATTTTTTTATTATAGAAAATGGTGTGTGATTGTTTCTCAGGGTTCTTCCAACATATTCATGTTGATAAATGGAAGTAGAACTGAATCTGGAGAATGAAATTCATTAACATCATCTAGAATGCTTTCCTTGTCTTTATCATTTCATCCTCGTGATATGTATACATTGCAAGCTTACTCCTAAGATCAAGGTTCGCTTGGGGTTTCAATTGATACTAATATGAAATTTTGTATGTATCCTCTTTTGAAATCTTGCACCCTCTTTGACCTTCTAGTATCAGCCCCAAAAAAGTATGAATCTGGTACTTGTTTGTTGATGTAAAATTACTTGAATGACTGTTAGTGTTGATGTTGCTGCACAGAAGGCCTTGAAAAGTGACATTTTGAAGGTTAGAACTAGCTGATACAATAATTAAGAGGAGAATGACCATAATTAGTTTACAGGAAATTAAATGGGTAGGTGAAAAATCTAGTACATTCCATAAGACTGAATGTAATCTTTTTATATGCAAGTATAGAAAATAAAATTCAGTAAGTTTTATTTGAGATAAAATTTTCAAGTAGATGAGATAAAATTTAAAAGAATTGTTGATAGAAATGTGTTTATGGCTTTATGCCCCATAAATAGGGCTAGATGATGAGTTCAAAGGAAATTCCTGTAAGATGTGGATCAATTGATGATGGTTATATTAGTACTTATGATCTCATAGTTGTTAATACTTGTATTAGAAAAGACAAACTTTTGACTAATTGTAAGAGTGGACATTGATTAACCAGACGTGTTTTTTCTCTTCCCATGAATAGAGTTGAATGGAAAGAGTGGCCAAATAAGCTTGACTTATCTAATGTAGATTAATGGTATTAATTATGTTTTTGGTAAAGAAAAGAGAAAAGAGAAGCGAATAGTTTTAGTAGGACTAGATGGAAAATGCCAATAAAATGCTTTTGATTAGGATGGAAAAAAACAAATATGAAATTTTGGATAAAATGATATTATGATCCTAATGCCTTGTGGACTTATTAGATGACTGGTCATGTTAAAAGTGATAACAGAGGTCTTGAGAGTATCAGTAGGGGCATTGCATCAAGGAAGAGTTAGTAGTGGTACGATGAAGTTTAAAATACAGGTACTACACCAAGGACATACTATAAAATTTGAAAATAAATAAAATAAGGAAAACTAAGAAGCTTTATTTTAGTTTGAAATGTGGATAAAAACATGGATAAATTGTTTCCGTAAATTTTTTATGACAAAATATAGTGATAAGGTTAGAAGTTAGATATGTCTAAAAATTTAGAGCAAATGAGTTAAATTAAATTTTAAAGAGGATGATATTACTCTATTCTATGACCTGATGAAGTTTGAAGGATTTTGGAAAATTGAGGATAAACTGAGGGTACACTACTGTAGTTGTTAAGGAGGCAAGTAGATGCACCTGAAATAAGTTGTTTTAATCAGGATCAGTAGTACAAGAAGAGGCAGAGAAGACCTAATAGAGATAAAAAAAGAGTTGATGTGATGGTGCCCTCAACAGAGCTCAATTTGCAGGATATGTTACTGGTGTATGCAGATTGATCTTTGAACAAGTATCTTTGTGGTTTTCTGTAACTGTTTTATGGGAAGTCTTTGTTATATGCCAACCTCATAAAAAGTTAAAAGTATCATCGATGGCTTGGACTGTTGATGGTCTTTATGTTGTTTGATGTAAATTTTCTTATCTACCATGCTTGAAAACAATGTCTTGAAAAATCTGCAAGGTTACTCTCAAGTAATCCAAAGCATCAATTTTATGGAGTTGGATATAGTTTTTGTTGACTATCGGCAACCACATCTCCTAGTGCACTTCATTGTGTAATAGAATATTGCAATGTCAAATATGCTACTAGTATCATTTCCTTTTCTCTTAGTTAAGTATTGATAATGTTTATAATAGTTGTTCAAACAAATGCTTGTTCCTAGTGCATCTCTTGCTCTCTGTCGTGTGATTTTATCTTTTTTGTGGAAACTTTCTTTTCCTGGATTCTCTTTAAATTAAACATGTTCATTTGATCATGTAGAGATTTCATTTCGTCAACTACATCATCTTTGGGATGGTTTATAAGGCAAGTCCAGCATCGTATTGTTCTATGCATGTTACGACGATTGCTGGTAAAAGATGCTAACAAATCAAGGCAAGTTTTTTTCTTTCTTTCTTTTGTTGTTCAAATATCTTATGCTTCAAATTGTACTATGCTTCTGGTGGATGGTGAATGATTCATTATAAGAAACATAGTGATGGTTACTTGTCAGGGAAAACTGAAAGTAGTTTAACAAGATTTGTTAATTTCACCTTTATGGATTAGGTTTTTAAAATTTGCAAGCACCAAGACATGTGGATAATGTGCAAGTGTGCTATGTGCCAACTGGTGTGGATCAGTGCAGGTTCATACCAATTGGCCTTGGTCTTGTGCAAACCCTATTTCAGTATTGTGTTGACCAAGGTCTGCAATACCGAATGATACTGCCCAGTACGGGCGGTACGTACTGGCCTAACAGAATATCGGTATGCGGACCATCCGCTACCGCTCAATATCATCGATTGAGGTGTTTGGAGGCGTTATCGTCAATGGTGACTGGGGGCGAAGAAAGAGAGGGAGATGGTGACCGAGGGCGGAGAAAGAAGAGGGAGAAGGGGAAGAATGAAATAGGGGAAAAAAAAGAATAAAAAATCAGGATATTGCCGCTCTCCTCCTCATCTGGCAGCGGCGACTTCTCTTCCCTAGCATTGGCGTCGCGGAGGGCGACTTCTCATCCTTCTCGGCCTTTTTTTTTTAATATGTATATGCGACGTCGATGCATTTTTTCTTTTTTAATATGCAATGTCGCCTCAGCGATGCCGCTCGAGAAGGGAGGCGACGTCGCCCAAGAACGGTCACCCGAGGCGACGTCGCCTTGCATATATATATATATAATATTTATCTTTATATATATAATATTTATAATTATCTATAAACACCGAACGGTATATCGAAATATACCATTCGGTATATGGTACCATACCATACCGAGTAAATCTCAAAATTCTGGTACAGTACAAAATTTCAATCCTTGGTGTTGACAAACAACATCTAGAAGCATGGTGTGTGAACACACCACCTTTTTTTGTATCCATTCTTGCTGATGTATGAAAAAGGGTGTCGTTGATTGGAAACAATAGTGAACATTGTGCTCAACGATTTTATTTTATTTTTGCAAATCTTCGATCTTGTAGTTTGATTGTTTGAGACTCAGAATCATTATATGGATTTGGATTCATGATTGTTGAAATGTGATCACCAAAATGATGTCATCAATATTGACTATTTTATTTAATTCATTTTTATGTAATATAAAATAAGTGGATATTGGTTGTAGTGGTACAGATCAAAGTAAATTTATGATAAGCAAAAGTTACCTTATTAATATCAACCACCTGGGATCAGCCTTAGTAGCATGCTCAGTTGTGGAGTTCTAGTTTTATTTTTCAGTGCAGAGTAGAAAGTAGGTCCTTGTGCTCTTGGTGAACTTATAGAAATCCTCCTCTTTTTTTTTATAACCATTAAGAGGAAAAATCAAATCTGATAAAGCATGACACTAAATGGGGAAGACACAAAGAACATAGGTGAGACATGCCATTGAATAAAATATTTATATTCCTATAAGAAACCAATAGATTCTTGGATTAGATATTTTTTTTAATTCGAGAAACATGCATGATCAGAAATATAAAAGGCTAAACATTATATGCATATGTGAGAAGTGGGTAGTCAAATTAGGATACAATGGAAACCTAGGATAATGAAATATCTCAAGAGTTCATATAATAAAGAAAACAATAGATCCGGATGGGTCATTACAATCTTCGACTTAAGCAGACAGGATACACAAGTCATTCTGGACATGCTAGTTTGTTGGTTCATATGGTCAGAATTCATGTTGATCAACATAATTTTTGCTATTTTGAGAAAAACAACATGATTTTTGCTGTTGTATACACAGAATAATGGAGATGTTGGAGACTTGTTTAATCTTCTTCATTGGTCCTGTCAAACCAATGATACATCCTATTCTTCGTCAGTCCTTTCAGACTTCAAACATTTTGGCATGATAAAGGTGGACTAACTATTGAAAGACAATTGAATAGCTTAATTGGTAAGAAATATGGAAATGATGATAGCGTACAAAATATAATAAAAAGCTGGATGCCCTGCTATCTCACTGGAATATATGTGAAATTATTTGCCAGCAGCTTTAACCTGATGTTATACAAAAAGAGGTTTGACTTTTACTTTGTTTAGTCAATTTCCTGGTTTTAGGCATGAAATACCACCAATGTAAAATTTCAGACACAAATTTATATGTTTTGCAATCTGTATCAGTCACCTAAGCTCTGGAATTTGTAGAAAAATGTCTGTTATAAAATAAATAAGTTTCATCACTGTATTTTGACATATAACTAATTCAGGTTATCATACTGAATTAGTGTTGTCTGGATGTGGGCTTTTCAGAAGCCTATAGGACTATCTACGAAGTCGTGTGTGCATGAACTTTCTTCTCTTTGTTCTTCATTCAAATAATATCTTTTCAATTGCAGACACTCTTTAGAGTACTCGGACAGGGATGATACAGTTACGGCACATTTGGTGGGAGGAATTGATACCTTCATTAAGTTAGCTCATGGCTGGCCAATGTCATCTTATCCTTCAAAGTTGCTGTCAATTAAAAATCGTGACCACCAGTCCAAAAGCATTTCTCTGAGTTTTCTTTGCAAGGTCAAGGTAAATTTTATTGGTTGGTTATGGAAACAGTCTTGACTTGTTAAATTGTTGGTCATGACCATATTTACGGTTTGGTTTTAAAATTAGCCAATGACATTCTTTCATTCTTGAGTAACCTTTCATTTCTGAAATAATCTGAACTTTTGCTAGTCTAATCTTTGCTGGTTGGTGTCGGAAAGAGAGTTCATGTGGTACAAACCTGAATTATCCTGCATAAAATTTTAGTCTTTCTGCATTATTTTCCTTTTTTATAGTTTTCCTCTTTTTGAATATTTGTAACTTTTAAAGATTTACAATGCTTGTTCAAATGATGTGACTAAATAATTAGATAAAGACTATTGACTGGTTATTTATGTAAAAACATATTTAATTAAAATATAAAACATTAGATTTTTAAAATTATAATATCTTCTCTTGGTACAAGATCCTTTTCTGAAACATTATAGCCTTATTAAAGATTATATCGACAATCGAATAAAGTAATTAATTTAGGTTTCACATTTGTCTCTAGAAATCACAATTCCGTTATTTGCTTGTAGTAATATTGCATAAAATTCATTACCATATTACTTCAAAATTGTTTCAACTGGTAGAGTTAAAAAAGATACAAGGTGTGCGAGTCTGAAGACTCCGTCTTCTTAGGTAATCTTTGAAAGCTGTCCAAAGCAAGGATTGCAATACCGCATCGCACGAGTTTTGACGTTTCTCGCAGATGGTATGCAATTACGCAGTGCGTTTGCATATCAAAACGCACTGCGATATATATATTTATAATTATAAATATTATATATATATATAGATATATATATTTTTTTTCTCGACGATGTCGCCCTCGGCAACGTCGCCCGAGATGTCAACGGGCGATGTCGCTCCTAAGGCGACGTCGCCCGAAAAGTAAAAAAAAAAATTTCTATTAAAAAATTCGAGCCTCGGCGATGTCGCCGAGGCTTCGGCGACGTCGCCCGAGCCTCGATGATGTCGCCGAGCTTTAAAAAAAAAACCAAAAAAATATTTTTTTTATTAAAAAAATAAGAAAACCGAACCGACCGGTAGCGGGCGGTCCGCATACCGGTATCCTGTCGGACCGGTACGTACCGCCCGGTATGGGCAGTACAGATCAGTATTGCAGACCATGGTCCAAAGGGTCTAAGGTCTATGGCCAATCTAACCATGAGAAATCTCTTGTATGAGCAAGCAAGGCAGAGCTATCTGGTTCCTTGAGTGATCTATCCCTGCTTTTGTTTGTGACTTTATTATAGAAAGTCTAATTGTATAATTCCTTTTGCTTTCATTTTTCCTTTGATGTTTGCAATCCAGGTAGACATAAATGAGGAAACACACTATATTTTGCCGTGTCACTTAAAAATTATCACCTCCTTTCATTGTGTGCTCTGTGTTATCATTCTCTGCATCTTTATTGTTCTGTTAAAATATTCAACACTGTGTTCTCAGATATGCAGCCATGCTTTATGTTCATCATGAAGCATCTTCCTCCGCGTAACTACTGCTTATGTTATTATAGTTCATGTGAACTATGGCACATTTAATTATTGGATATGGCCCATTAATTTTCTATTTGATACTACTATCTTAAATGCTCTATTGAAAAACTGCACTATCTATATGTTGGATGATTTATGCTGTATCTCATTTTGTTTGATAGGATCTGGCAAACTCTTTGGACATGCAATTACGTCTCCATCTGGCACGATTTGTGGATGCAATTGAAGAGATCCTCCTTCAGGAGATGCAATCTGAACTAGCATGACCGCCTAAACCACTACATTTTTCACCTTACTCCAGCAACAGAAAGTTAAGGTCACCAGAAACGAGTGAATCATATTTTATTTCTCTGATATTTAAGTGTCTCTTTGAATAATGTGATGATCTTACAACTCGCCAGGTATTTAGGAGATTGTTCACATCTCAGCATCAAATCACGTGACAAATGGATTGCCCGTTTCATCGCATCAATCGTTTGTGGATGTTGAAGTAAAATGGATGGAACCTGACAAAGTCATGTGCCTCTCTTGCATGATCTGTAGATGGTACTATGGACAATCCGAACTCATTAAAACAATCACTACCACCGCTGCATCGTCCTCTTACAGCTCTCCAGCGGGGGGGATTCCTTGTGCAAATAGATGACTCCATTTGCATAACCAAGGACTTGATATATTGGTATCTCCTGTTATGTATCATTAAATTGCTCCACTGCAGCCGGTGTTTGACTGTCTATCTCTGGTTCGAATATTTCTGGTCTTTTATCCTAATCGTCCTGTTCCTCGTTGGGCTGAAGCAGCAATGCTTGCCTTCTTCTGTAGCTCCAAAGCTTGAAAGCCTAAAAATAGGACCAAAGCATTCTCACGTAAAAGTTGACACATGTTGCATAAGGCACCCTTGAGCATTTTTATTGACCTCCATTGCAGGTACTGGTAGTTGATCAAATAAATCTAAGGTTTGGACTTCTAAATAATCATGAGCGGAGTTAATAAATTTTGCAGTAGAGAACTTATCAACCTCCTATTTCCATTGATCTATCAGTAGTTTTCATGACCTTAATCTACCAACAATTTATTTGTTTATGAAATTAGTTGTTTCGGCAAGACAGCCAAATACACACATTAGTTGGCTTCAAATTTTAGCCTCGTAAGAAGAATCTTCTATCGTTTCTCCAGTTTATTTATTTATCGTGCTTGTCATTGTTTTGGTGGAATATATCTTCTTATGACAAAGACCACCCTCTGTTTCCCACTACAGTGATGAAGATGGTGGAGGTTCCTCCAGCTCCGAATCTAAGTCGCGTAGCTTATGGTGGAGGAGCATCTTCCTAATGTGATGCCAAATTTATGCATATATTTGTATGTGTATGAAATCAGTGTCTTTCATATTTATTTCACTAAATTTAAATTTAACATTTGTATCCTCCAATACGCATGAACTCTATATATATATATATATATATATATATATGCATATTCGCATACACATAATATATGTCAAAGTGACCGTTTGGGCAGTAATTGGAACTTAAATTGATACTAGTATCCATCTTCGAATAGTGATAATCGTGACAACCAAGACACTTTTACGTGTTCTAAATCTATTTTTAATTCAATTTAACGATGATGGTTATTTTAGTTTTTCGATGAATGTTAACGGAAGGAATATATGTGAATGGGATCTCAATATTTGGAGGGCGATTTATGTTTTGTAAAGATTGGCATGAGCAAATACATTATTTATGAACTTTGCGGTGATGGATGTATAAAATTCTTAAAGAAATTTGATGAGGACTAATTTATAGCTTTATCAGCACATGTAACCATAATAACACAAAGGATATCTGAAGGATTTAAACGTCATATTCTAAAAGCCAAAGCTCTAGTACAAATCCATGTTACAAGTCCAATCGCTATTACAATAATAAGTTATGATATCCTTAGAATTTGAGATCGGTTATAGTATTATTATATTTTATAGATTAATATATATAAATAAATTAAGAATATCCTAATACAATTAATTCAATATACTTTATTTAACTTATCCGATCAATTATATTATATATCCTCCGCATTGAATCATTCACATCACACCTGGAGGATCAAACGATGTCCTAACCACCGTTCAGGTACAACAATGGCTAACTGGCAGCTCCACATCTCCTTCAATATTTGTTTTTGAGTATTAAAGGGACCATTTAGTAAGTAAGTGCAAATGCATGTGAAAATAACAGCTGAAGAAAACTACTTTTGGTGCACATGGAGATGCCACCGTTCTTGTATGAGTGAGACCCCACATGAAATATGATGGCAAGGCCACACCATGATTTCCCTTTTTCCTCACTCTCACTCTCCAAAACTTCTTTCACAATTGATTCTTTGACGGCAACTGTTGCTTTACAATTCATCAAGCTTCCACATTGCTTTGTTTCTTTATAGCTTTATGTTTGTGGTTTCTGGTTCATCAGCTGTCTAACTCGTCTTCTTCGATCCCACAAGGATCCAGAATTGGCCATGAGTCTCCACATGACAATTGGTTCAAAGGCCGAGAAGCGCTCGTCTCCAGGGACATTGATGATGAAGAAGAAGGATGAGTCTCCCGGTGCGGAAGACAAAGTTGAAGGTTTTGATTCTGAGAGAAAGCAGGTGGATTTTGGTATGCTCTTTCTGTTAGTTTCGGCGTTTTATTTGGTTGCGTCTTCTGAATAGATTTTATCTTGCCAGTCTCCTTTTACTTCAAAATTATATCCCTTCATGTAATTTATAGAAGAAAAAAAAGTAGCATTGGATCCTCAAGCGAAGGGAGAAGATGGACGTGAGTTTTGCTTAATCGCGGTGTTCCATCATGACTCTTAGAACAGGAATGCATTTCATCAACAATTTCTATTATTTTTGAGAAATTTGGCAGTTTTATGAGTTCACGAGTCGAGCGCTGATTCAGAGAACTAAATTGCTTTGTGCAATATTTCTATGCTTTGGCTACTTTATTTATCACAATTTCTTGTGGTTGATGTTCTATATTGCATTGATCATCGATATGTTTAACCTTCATGCATAATGTTATGGCAATTATCTAAGTTGATAGAGATGAAGATGTACCATACTTGTGATGTCTGATGAACCTCTGCACACACAATCTGGAGTTGTGTGCATGATGACATGATGAACAAAAGATACAATAGATTAGTCATTTTTTAATATATACATGAGGAAAATACAAAACCCTTAAAATCTCATATTTAAGCATTCGGTTTGTTATGAAAGAGCATCATCCCTTACTATGAGAGACATCTTACTAGTATTTATGTAAATTCTTATGAGAGAGCATACGATTGCTTTTCTAGATAGATAGCATTGTGTTTCAGATGATCTTTCCTCCAGGCAATGAATTGGGGAAATGGAGTCAGGCAATTTTGTTGGGCCAAATTAAAGATGTAAGGCATCAAAATCCTCCGAGCATTACACCTTATAAACTGTTCCCACTGAGCAAATTCTCGAAGAGGAAAGCAGAGAAAACATATTTCAGGCTTGGGTGCTGGTGGACAGGACACTCTATAGGATGAAGTTTTGTTTGTTAATTTTCAGAACAAATTATGTCACTAATTTCTTTTAAATTAAATTGATCGAGAACGATTCACATTAAGATACAAGTAGCTGCTAAGAATGAGTTTTCTTTGTTTTAGTTTTTTTTCCAAAAGATATCTGATGAATGACTGAATTTTAGCTTTTTATACTTCCCTAAATTATGTCAAAGCCTTGCAAGAAGAAGAAACAGCACAAGAAGTCTTCCCTGAATTATGATCAACAATGTTGGGGTTTTTTTTTTTTTGCCAAAAGCATTTAGTTTTGGGGGTATTAAGAAGGATTATGGTAAGTAATTTAAGATGAAGGTAGCATTCAATCCCAAGTCCTCGCCAGTAATAGTCAAATCTCTGCATCAACCTACCATTCTAAAGTTGTCAGAACTGTTTCATTTCGAAGTGTGTTTGATGCTCTTTCCTTTTTGACGCGTAGCTGTGACCGTTGCAATCATCAGTCGTTTCATCTGTTTCGCATCATTTGTCATTGAAACCCTCAGTAGCACATTACGGTTTCCCAGAATTATGTGTATTTTTCTCGAGTGCAGTCTTTGTATCATCCAATTGCATTCTCCAGTTTCATAGATCGTATTTAATGTTTTAAGAGTACTGAGAGATTCGGAAATTTCTGTTTCAATCTTATGTAAGGGCCTATGACCTTCATCTGACTGAGGACTAGGCAATTTTTTATCCATAAATAGTATATGACGGACTCAATCAGACGCTCAAATGTTCTTATTTTCAGATTGGTAAGAGGAATATTCTGACTTGACTGGGTTCTATGTGTGGGCTCAAAACATTGGCTGTGTCGATTGATCGCCGCAAATTGTTGGGTTTCACAAGATTTATTCTCCTCCAACATTATTTAGATCCCTAGTGTGTCCGGTGACGAACTAGTTATGCCGAGGATCAAACTTGGTTCTACACAAGCAGCGGCAACTCTCAAATCCAGTTTTCTTTTTACCCTCAAATATGCATCCTGTGGGACGCGTAAATCCAGGTCACAGAAAAAGTGGCACTCCGACATTGCATTTTAGCTAGGCTTTTGCTAAACTAACTTGTACTGAAGTTGGCATCATTAGATTGTTTCATATGCCGTTTCTTTCTTTTTTTATTTTTATTTTTTTTAAGGTGCATCAAATATATCCAGTAACAATGAAGAAGTCTCTCTCTCTCTCTCTTTTTTTTAATGCTGAATTTTCATTTTTCAACAGCGAAAACAAG
Organism: Musa troglodytarum; assembly: GCA_023547065.1. Classification (NCBI taxonomy): domain Eukaryota; kingdom Viridiplantae; phylum Streptophyta; class Magnoliopsida; order Zingiberales; family Musaceae; genus Musa; species Musa troglodytarum. Next base: position 34,276,712 of record CP097508.1, read on the forward strand.
TGCTTATCTTTGTAAAGAAATGTTTTTCTACCATCCTAACTGGTTGATTAACTCGTATGATGCTTATAATGCACTTGACCTCATTGCCTATGGAGTGAATGGTGCATTGTGATTTGCAGGAAGTAAAGAGGAGACCTTCTTCGACTCGCAGGGATGGTTAGATTCAGATAGTGAAGATGATTTTGTCAGTGTTAATGGAGGTATTTTTCAGTGGCTCAATCAAAACTAAAAAGCTAAAGCATCTCATGCTTGCATCTTCTGCAATAATTTTTTTCTTTCCGGTGGCTCTTTTTTTTTTAATCTTCTTTTCTTCTTTTGGTTTCAGACTCCACTCCAAACTATCAGATCAACAATAATAGGACACCCCAAGTGAACAAAGCATTCTCTGCTGCTATATTTCCAGATGCCACATCCCAGATTTCTTCGGCTGATCCAAAGAGGAAACTTGCCGAACTGCTTCAGGAAAACCAAGTTGAAGTGGATGGTAAGCAAAATGCTGCTTGTGGGATGAATGAAAGTGATGGAAAGCCAGAATTATATGAGACTGATGCCAGCTTACACCTCAGAATTCCTCATGAGACTTGCTCCGTCAATGATGATGGGACTCCAAGTAAAGATTTGAAACCGCAGAAAGAGAAGAAGAAGAAGAAGAAGAAGAAGAGCTGCTTGCCGCGCTTGTGCAGCATTAGGTTCAAAGAGAGAAGGAAGCAGACCGTTCACTGAAGCGGCCGCTATTGCTACCACCACAGGCAATCCATTTTGTTCATATTGATGAATCAAAGCTTATATGAATGATACGTAGCAGAAGTTGCAACTTTTGCTCTTCGCGGAGAATCGTGTTACGATTGCTGCTTTAGATCGGTTTGGGTTGGGCTTCCATCGAGAGAAGAAATTTCTTTTCCTACTTGGATGAAGTTCAAAGGTTGGATTCCATCATTTATATTTTGCTTGATAACAACCACACACGGTCAGAAGAGGCCAAGCGATCGGCACAGGGATGGATTGTTCTGGCCAAGCATGGTTTGGCAATTTCGGAGATCTAATCCAAATACCATCAACATAATGTCCATATAAAACCGCGTGTTGAATATGTTTGTCTTCGAAATGGCAGCGCTGGCAACAGCGAAGTGAAAAATGATGAGGAACACTAGAAAAGAAAACAATGCTGGAAATAAAAGGGGAAAAAAAGGAAGAGATCTGAGCTCATCGACACCGATGAAGGACAACAAAAAGCAGCTCTCATCAGACAATCTGCATCTCCACCTTTCATACATACAGTACTAATAACAATCTGCCTCGTTACACAGTAAGCTGTTTAACAATGATTAGTGACATTTCAAGAGAAAGAAATCTAGCTGTGAATAGTAACGAATCAAGTCAATCTAATGCACATCTTTACGCGGGACTAACTTCCACTGCGAGTCAACAAATCAGAAGTAAAATGATCGAGAACCCCCGACGACTTTGCAGACGGATGGCATGGTCAATGTCGCTCGACAAAAAACCTCTATGCTTCGATCGTCACGCTGCACAAGCAAACGCCCCGAGGCTTAAACGAAGAAATTTGCCATTCTGATCCTACCGGAGCATCCGGATCATACGACAGCGTCTGATACCCTGGTTCGTTCTTGACGGAGAAAAGCAACAATTTCCCACCAAATATCCCGAAGCAAAACCCAATCGCAGAGCTCCCAGAAACTGGAACCGGGACATCGCGCCATGAATTTTCGACTGGATCGAATATGGACAGCTTCCGCTGATTTCTCCACCCCATGCAAAACAGTTTCTTCCCTAGCATGGCATGGGTGGTGACCATCACGCAACCAATCTTCATGCCATCCCATGAGTGGCGTTGCGGGCTGTACACATCCACAATCCTGGAATTGCCGATTGTGAAGCTCGAGCGGCCACCCATGACGTACAGCAAACCGTCGAAGCTGCAGGCAAAGCAACCCCACCTCGGGCGGCGAAGGCTTTCGATTAAGGTCCACTGGTTTTTGTGTGGGTCGTAAACTTCGACGCTAGATAAGTTTTCACCGTTGGGTCCCAACCCGCCGACAGCATATATTAGACCATTAACCACATCGCAGGCGAAGTCATGGCGAGCGACGCTCATCTTCGCTAGCAAACTCCATCTGCAACATGTTTTTCCCATAAAATATAAATAACACATTCCCACAAACAATGCATCTAAAATTGCTACACAGTGGTATCTCATCTTTTTTTGTCACAATAAAACATAGCTATATACAATTTTTCAGTTAATATAAAACAGTACGAATTCCATGAGGATGAGATTGCCAATTTTTTTTGACCTTGGTGACGAGAGCAAGTCATGGAAATAGCCACTACGGTTCGAATGATAAGAACTCTCCCCAGAGACCTGCAGTAGTGGCAGCCGCTGGATTCACCTTTTTCTTTTCACATATTCTATGAAAATATATGAGAAGGAAACTTGGTGCTTTAGCGAATTCTTAGTGGTATTAGGTTATATGATTTATATGGTGACATCTTTTACTCGTCATTCTAGTTATTATGAGCATCTCCTAGAGAATAGTAAAACAAAAGGAGATTGTCAAAACAGAAAGGGAAAGTCTTAGGAGAAAGATTGTGTACAAATTTCTTGCGCATGATGAATTCTCAAAAACCGTTGGTTCTGCATGGAACTTTGAGTTCACCGTTATTCTAGTTAATAGCCAAAGAAAGAAAAAAGATACATGAGCACTTTCCTAAAGTAGTAGCATAACAATACAAAAGGTGGTGTTGTACAATTACAATGTCTCAAATCTTCTTCGCTCATTTATTGGTACACTTTTTCACAACCAAACATTTTCTTCATATTATAACATGTCTGAATCGGTTGGCGTTTTCATCCTTGTTCACTAGTAAATTTCCTACTCTTGGGGAAGATAATGGCCCCATGCTTTTCGTTCCTTAGTCATAATCCAATTTTCTATGTACTTTGCAGTGAATTTTCAATAATATCCAAAATGACTCACGGACAAGTAAAACTAAAACAAGTTGCAGAAAAGACAAAATATATTATTGTGGACTTGCAAGTTTCAATGACTACAAGCGAAAGATAGGACAAAATTAATAATCAATTGTGGGAAGAAAGGAAATCGTCATCATCAGCACCTCGGTATTACAAGTACCAAAAACACAAACTATATTCGAAGTAACAGAATGAAGACAAGTGAATACAGGAAAGTGAAGACTTAAAAACCAACCATATCAATCAATGCACAGATATGCGCCTAAGAAATAAACTCAAGTTGTAACTTTGACTGACTAAAGAAAATTTAGGGTCAAAAGGAGGTCGATCGACAACAGGCAAAAAAAAAAAACATTGCATAATTTTATTCTAATATTAGAGACCAAGCTGTGGAGAAAGTATGTAATCTGACAAAAAGTAATGCCTAGTACCTGTTAAGCCGAGAATCATACTCATAAACATCATTTGAGACACATTTGGTTCCAGCATCAACAACATATCCAGCCACAATAATAAGCTTTGCATCCAGAACTGCAACACCAAACCCAGCTTTCGCAGGGCCAGGCATTGGGAGGAGCACCTTGAGTTTCTCTCCTGAGCCTCCCCAGACCTCCCAGTGGCTCTCTCTTCCTTCTGCATCACCGGTTAAGATGAAAATCCACTCTTCGACCTGCTTGGCATCCTTCCTCACAGTAAGGAACTCCTTGCTTTGGATAAATGACCTCCATGTCTTGCAGACTGCACCCATAACGGGAATGTCACACCGAGGAACAAGCGCAAGGCAGATCTTTGCCACATCGTCGGGCAACCCAGGTATGATGGGGCAGTCAAGGTCCTGCATTTGCATTTGCGCGATAAGACCATCTGCGACTTTTTGTCGAGTTGCTAGGCTATTTTTCATTGGAATGTTGGGTTGCATCTCTGAATCAACAAATTGTCTTCTGAACCCAAGGAGGCCAGGCACAGCTAAAGTTGGCATTTTGCAATGACCGAAGATATAAGGAGATTTATCTTTGTCAGCAGCAAATCTGCCCTTTCAGTTTATTCAACGATAGCTGTCACCACTCAAGGGAATTGCAAAGGTTTGAATAATGGGGAGGATTCAAACAGTGCAAGAGCAGACCCCAGTGAGCTCTTCAATGTTTTCTGGGCTGATTCTGAGGCCACTCTGAGCTTGCTGCTGTTAGGATAGCTGCCGGCGATGGATGGTTGTTCCAAATCTATGTTCTCAGTTCGCAGTGAAAGTCTTGTTCTCGCCAAACATGGCACCCAAATCTCTGTAGATTTAGAATGGAAAGATTAAGGCTCTTAAATAAATCAAGTGCAAGAAAAGATGTTCAAAAAAGACGGATACATAAGAAATATAGATATCTACACACCCTAAGAGGTCCCCAAAAAAATGCATATACACATAGAAGGGAGAGCGAGAGAGAGAGAGAGAGAGAGAGAGAGAGAGAGAGAGAGAGAGAGAGAGGAACATGCACCAAAGGCCATAAAAGTCAAACAATCTTTAATTCCCAGAAGCCTCTATTTTTCGGATGTAAATTTAACTGATCATGGAAAATAGTTACATGCATTCAAAATATTTAAAGAATGAAAACCATATATATATATATATATATATATATATATATATATATATATATATATATATATTCCAAGCGCAATATCACTAGTAGACAAAGGTGAGTTTCCACAAACTTGGAATACAGAAAAGTTGGCCACGACGGAATTGTACGCAAAAACTTACTAAAAATCTACAAGTCAATGCCTAAGAATTGACCATTTCTATTGTCAAATTGCAGTTTCAAGCTCATAAAAACACATAAAGGCTAAAGCTCCAGTTTTGTTTCCTCGGGCTTAATCATGATGCATTCCAATAAAGCGGGCCGAATGTTAAAAAAGAGGTAAAGATAGCAAGCAGACCAAGTGAAAGAACGAAAGAGAAGTTTACGCATCGGAAACATTTCGGCAAACGATATAGGAACCCTTATTATCGATTCACATCACATTCACCGACGAATCCATTCTTTACGCCCCCTGAATATACGACGGGACAAGACAAAGCCTTCGAAATTCTTCCACCGAGCTCACAGACCCAATGAACCAAAGAAGAAAAGGAAAAGCTTGGCTACCGCAAAGGACAATTTCAGCCAAAAATCGAACTTTTAGAGCTCCAACCCATGTCAGAAGAGTGATTCAAACCAAAACCTAAAGAAGGTGGTGAAATTACCCAAACATCCGAAGAGCTTCCGATCACGCAGAGACACCAACTCAGATTTAGGAGTGTGACATGCTTCCGCTTGTGCGCGTATATATATCTATATAAGAGAGAGAGAGAGAGAGAGAGAGAGAGAGAGAGAAGATAACGCTGCCAGCCAAGAAGCTGGTCACTGACCATTTCTGGCCCCAAAATAGGCGAAAATTCTTATCAGCAACTGAAAAATAATTATTACAGGCCAACTATTAATATATTGGTAGACTAAACAAATTAATGACAGATAAAGCCAACCATAATATAGTTCAAAATTAAAATTAAAATAAGACAACTATTTCAAAAATAAAAAAATTAAATGAACAGTGCCAACAAATCATAGAAAATTTAATATAATGATACTTGTACAATAAAAATCAGACTACAGTTGTTATTTTTGAAAATAACCTCAAAGCTTTTTATTTTACTCCGATGTGTATATATATATATATATATATATATATATATAAACAAATAAGTTGTATTGTTCCAATTCTTTTCGGATCGACTATTAAAAACGAGAAAGGAAATGATTATTGATTGATGCATTAGATCACGTTGAATTTGATTTAGGATTGATTTTTAAAATGTATTATTTAATTTATTCATTTATTCTTCCATCATAACGTGTGCGCTATTTATCAACACATTTGTGAGACCGGGAAAGCCGTGATTTCATTGATGTGGGTGATTGTGATAAGGAATAATCTCACTAGGTTTCTTAATTAGTGATATATATATATATATATATATACGCATATTAAAAAAAACTAATCTTGATAAGCACGAACAGTAACGTAGCACACGTTAAGATCAGCACGAATATGGAAGTAAATAAATGCGCTGACGTGGCTGTGATCAGGAACGGTCAGAGATGTGCTCCATTTCCTTCCCCCCCACCGCCCGCAATGAAGATAAGTACGGCCAGGAGGGAAGCTTCTTGGATACGATACGACAACAAGGTTTATCATTTCCATGTCATATTAAGAGGTGGAAGACGAAACATCGAATACCTTTTATCAAACAATATAAGTTCAACCTATTGATAAATAGATAATAAATTTTGATTGTACCAGACGATATTGCACGGTGATTTCTAAATGTTATAGGATTTAGAGAGTCGAGCTTGGTTGCAATAGATTATCTTTTAATTTATTCTTTTCATTCAAACATTACACGAGATGCATAATCCAACTCCTGACCTCTTGATTGCCAAAACAAATGGATCTTAAGACATGATTGTAAGGTTGTTAAAGTAATATATTTTTCTTATTTTTGATTAAAAAAACATTATCGAAGACATTTTCACACAATTGCTCCCTTATGTAGTTTGACAACATATACAACGTAAATAGCAAAGGTCTCAACACACAAATTTATCTCCTAACACTCAATGATCAAGACTTGCAGCATTCTCACCTATTGTTTTTGGTTTATAATCTGTGCTGAGTCTGTCTGTATTCATGGTTCATGTTGTATGTGCAAGCCAACGATTTGCTGATACTTTTTGTGATTTCTGTAATTTTCTCTTATGCAAATGTGTGAAAAAAAAAAGGAAATGGGAATATGTTTCATTTTCAAGTTGTGTAGGCTTAGTATATTTAATTGATTCAGAATCAATCGATCTGTGTTAATATGAAACAGTATTGAATAAAAAAAATTATAAGAGTGACCCTTACAAAACCACATCGACTTACGTAGGGTATTCCAATGAAGTCCTTCTAAAGTTTAAATCAATTTTTGATTTTATATATCCAACTAAGACTAAAATGCATTAGGACAGAGTCCAACCCAACCCAAAAAATATGCCTGAGGGATCTTTTTATGATAAGGATTAGGATCGTTCTGCTTGATGCCATAATTTTCTACTAAAAATTATTGTGTTGTTAGATGTCATCCGAAGAACGTGACACGACCATGAATAGGATCATAATGTTCAAGTATAATAATTTGTTAATCACGTGATGAGGAGAAACAAAATGTCAACCACATGATTGTAAGGTGAAATCCAATCCAGCTTTATTCCAAACTGGCCACAATCAAACTCTCATCGAAAGCAGATGCCTTCTAAATCAACCAAGCAAGTGGTCCAATGTTTCGGTCAGAAATTGACCCAATCAAACCTAAATCACGATCGACCCAATCAAGCCTCGAGCCACTACAATTTTGATCATAAATTTAGTATAAAATATTTTTAAAAATAAATCATACACATATAAAAGTGATAATTCTATAATAAAATTATATTAAAATATTTATAATAAAAATAGCTGTGAAATGTCATTTTGATATAGAATTGATAAAACAAAATCAAATTAAGGTTTATTTTAACTCTTATGGTTTTGATCATGAATCATTTAAACACTTATGATTTACTTATGTCTAAAATAATTTATACATTTTAAAAAAACATAATGTATAAGCTCTTCCCATCAAGTCTGGGTAATAAACGTTAGAGTCTACTTACATGATATACTGACTCGTAATAAATCATTAATATAACGACATGTGTAATTTAAGTTTTAAAAAAGAGTTCAGGACTATTTTTAACTCATGTGATTTTGTTTATAGTGTTAGGGATCGAGCGGCACTAAGAGGGGTGGGGGGGGTGTGAATTAGTGCAGCGGATAAAACGATAGATTTTTCAACGATTTAAATCAAGCTTCGGAAACTTCGTACGATGAAAGCAACATTTCATTTGAAACCAATTTAGTTGCGTTCTAACTTTAAAGCATGTGTACAAAGATGAAAATGAAGTGAAGCAAGTAAAGTAAAGGCTTGCAGCAAAGTAAAGAGATAAAATAGAAATTTAAACACTCACACAATCAAGACGTAGCGATGTATAGTGGTTCGATCAAAGTGACCTACATCCACTTCCGAAGCCTTCTCCGATGAGGCTCTCTTCTTCCACTAGCAAATCTTTTTGAAGGGGAAGGACCAAATACCCCTCTTACAACCTTTTACAAGTGGTTCACCCTCTTACAAGATTACACAAGAAGAAGGAAATGAGGTGAACACTTAAGTAAATGAAAAACAAGACTTTCCTAAGACTTATTTTCAAAATCTAACTCTCAAAGGGTAATCCTGAGAAAGAAAGGGTATTTATAGATCCAAAATAATTTCAAATTTGGGCTCCAAATTTGAAATCAAATTGGAGTTTCCTGGTGCCATGCGGTGCTACTGCCTACACAGTGTCAGACTGACATAGCAGAGGTCAGGCGGTGCTACGCCTTCACCAGTGGTACTACCACCATTATTATCAGTGTGGCGGTGCTACCGCCGAGACATTTTCAAGATGATGGTTTCGAAAACTCGGTTGAAACCGGTACAAACGAAGTTCGAATTGGCTCAAATTTGGTTTATAGGATTAACACCTAATCCTAAATTAAATTATGTGCTAACTATAAATTTTAAAGATATTTTTTAAGCTATTTCAAAGTCCATAGGATAAGACTTCTTTCGGTGAGCTTTCGGCGAACTTTCGGTGGTCTTCCGACAAACCCTTGGAAACCATTCTACGGACTCCCGGCAAGCTCCCGGACTTCATGATGATCATGGCGAGTTCCATCGAGCTTCTTTGGCAAGCTCCAATCTTTCTTGGCAAGCTCCGCGAACTTCCGACGAACCTTCCGGTGAACTTCCGAAAACCCTTCGGCAAGCTCTCTACTCGTTCTTGGTCGATTCTGGCAACTACTACCAACGAATCTTCGGACTTCCATCGAACTCTCGACATTCCAATGATCCATCCCACTTGTCTTCCGGTACTTTGTTTCGCTTTACATCTTCATCGTCATCGTAGTTAATCCTGCACACAAATAAACAAACACTCTACTTCGATCTAGACAGTTATTGCAACACGAATTGACGTTCAGTTGCCCGACACGTCATTGGTCGGCGCTTCGTCCGTTCCTTCGGCACATCATCCTCTCTTGCGGCTTGTTGCCCAATTGGCGGTTGACCTCCGCAACCCCGATATCCATGGCGTAACTCCGCACTTCTTGGCCCGATGCCCGATGTCCGAAGCCTCCTGCCGATAGTCGACCGAACCTCCGGCTCGACATCCAATATCCTAACGTGATCACCTATGGCACAATGTCAATTCCTCCAACATCAACTATCTAATCCTGATCGATAGTAAACATGCATAACTCAAAATGCAGTTAGACCACAAATCACACTCAATTAGTTTCATCATCAAAATCCGAGATTCAACAATCTCCCCCTTTTTGATGATGATAACTAATTGATGACTGACGGAGTTAACCATAACTCCCCGGAGTTTAACACAAACTCCTCCTATCAATATACCATTGATAGAACCCTTGGATTATCCCAAATCCAAATAACATGTATCATTCATGTAGTGAGAAAATCATCAAACCATCATGCAAATATAAAATATTCAATTAATGCATGAAGTCATCAATCTACTTCTCCCCCTATGTCATCAACAAAAAGAAGAAGTAGCATCGTAGCTAGTTTAAAAGATATGCAAATTTTTACAACACACTAGTTATTTATCACATCATATAACATTTTGCAATACAACATTAAATAATACCATTCAATCATAGTAAGTTTCAAGGATGGGCAATGATGGTAATTTTTACTTGCTTCTTGAGATGTGCAAGTTTGCACCTTGTTTCTCACGATAGCAATATTTGTATCATTTGATATAACAATTTTTAGCTTCTCCTGAAATTGCAAAATAGGAATCAAGATGGCAAATTTTTGCAATGTTCAAGCTAAAAACTTTCTCCCCCTTTGTTAGCATAAAAATGAAAGGGAGGATCAAATACTTCAAATAATCTTGCATGAGATTCAACAATAATTTGTAATAAAAATGTAAGTAATTTTGAAGAAGTAAAATTGAGCAAGATTTTTGCCTCTCTTAATATAACAACTTTTTGCTTCTCAATATTCAAGCTAGCAAAATTTTCTCTTTTGATGCACAAGCTAGCAATTTTCTTCCTCTTGAATGAACTAGCAAATTAATCATGCAAGCTAGCAATAAATCTTCTTCTCCTTTATTTTTGTCAAAAAGAAGGGAAGAATACAATTAGTCAATGCTTTGATCATGACAAAATAACAAATTTACATCATAAATTTTTAATATATCAAGTCATGAATTCAAGGGAGTTATAAACAAATCATGGTATGAGGGAAATTTATAGCAAGCAAGCAATAATGATAAACTAGCATACTTTGCGATACGCAAACTAGCTCCCTTTCAATTTTTTTTCTTTTGCAACTAAGTTTCCCTTTTGCAAGCTATCAACTTTTTGTTTGCAATGAGCTAGTAATTTTTGTAAAATTTATAATATTTTAAAACTGTAAGCTCATGAGTTAAAAAATAATACAACTTTACAATTTCTTTTTTTTCATTTTGAGAAGTGCAAGTTTTGCTTTTTGCAAGTTCTAGCTAGCTATGTTTGTCACTTTCACTTGTGATACATAAGCTAGCAAGCTAACTCCCCCTTTGTCACTATCGAAAAGAAGGGATGAATAATATTTCAATGAAATAATTTTGCATCAATCAATATTTTAATTTTTTTTTATGATGCATACAAAACATAGATGCAAAGAATTCATGAAAGATATCAATATGAAATATCAATAAGGATCAACACCAAAAGACATCATTCATGATTCATCATAAAGTAAATTTCATTTATGTCAAATGTTCAATTTACCACAAGGCAAAGAAATCTTGTCATTTCTATATCATGAAATATATGATATCAAGGCTCATGATTCATTTGAAAAGATATAGCACAAAGAGTAACTTGATTCATGCATAAGAATTCCAAGTATCAAATATCAAAATATCAAGACTTGGATTGTGATAAAGCTCATTCAAGTTCGAATCATCAAAATCATTAACATTGTTTATGAGATTCACAAATGACATAAACTTGAATTGTTTTCCTCCTTGGTAAATGATAAAAAGAAGCAATCATAGAGGAGAATATTTTGATTCGCAAAAATATCTCAAGTCAAGAATTCAAAGTCATGATTTCAAGTGATCAAGAGAGGAGTCATAAAATTATTCAAATTCATTTTGTCAATTCGAAACTCCTAATCAAATTATCATTTTTAACATTTATAACATGAATAAAGTCATTACCGTATCATCAAAATCTCATTCATAAGTCAAGTGATTTACAAAATATCATAAATGAATTTATCACTTGTCTTTTATTTGAAAAATCGAAAGATTTCAAGAAACATGCATTTCCATTGTATGACTTATTTCATATGAGCATGCCTTTATTATTTTTTTTTTATGTCAAATAAAATAAAAATATCAACATTCAACATTGAAAGACAAACTTCATCATAAAATTCATTTAGATAAAAATATAACACATTATGAGATTCAATTTATCATGATAATATGTTTCATTTTGTTTCAAACAAGTGTGCTCATGTTTCAAAAGATGAGTATTAAATTTAAGACCAAAACATGAGTTTGTCATCAAGATATGATATCATAAAGTCAAAAAGCATGATAATAAACTTTTAATATTTTCATTTCAATGATGATTTGATAATGTATGTTCAAATATTTATATGGAATCCATCATTGTATAAATTCAAAATACAAGTTTATCATTAAACCCATTAAGATCAAATACATCAAAAATAAAATATCGTGATTAAAATATTTTTAACTTTCGTGTTTTATTTTATGTGGTTGTTCTTATATATATGCATATTCAAATTTTTATGTAAAAACGAAATTATCAATATGCTTGCTTCTATCTTTTAATCATATTTGGTGTGCAAGTATTATCTTGAAACATACTATTAATTTTTTGTGTCAAAAATCATGCATCTTGTTTGAAATCAAAAGCAATGTAAAATCATCAAGATTCATGAATTTATCATGATCATACTTATGGAGCATTTTTATTTATCAAATAAGATTTCACATAAGCATGCCCAAAAACTTTTTGCATGAAAGATATGTATCAAGTTTAAAGCCAAAAAGTGATACGAAAATCATCAATCATTAAGCATATTTTCATAATGCATCATCAAAATCATTTTAATTCTTTCTTACATTAGTTATAACAAGATGATCGATGCTCAAATTTTTTGGTAAAATCATGCATCATTTTATAAATTTGAAAAATAATTTTTGTCATGAAAATCATCAAGTCCAAATGTAATACAAGGCAACATTAAAATCACATTTCTTTCATTTGGAAAATTTATGGATTAGGTCTTTATAATTGATTTCATGAAGACATGTATCATCTAAAAATTTCATCATTAAAAGGGTCAAGACTCATTAATCCAAGATAGAAGTTTTTAAATCAACATCACTTCAACAACTCATGCATGATATAAAATCATCAAGCATCATGTTTAGAGACAATGTAAACCATCAAGATACTCATGCATGGGTTGATTCTATTAGGTGTCTAAACATTATCACAAATCATACAATCATCATTCATATTTTTACTTTTAAAAAATACTATAAAGAAAAGCATAGTATAATTTTTAATTTTTTTTTAATTTCTAAAAACACAAGAAAAGCATGAAAAAAAATTCCTACTAACTAAGTTAAGCATTCATGGAAAGCATCATGTAATTTCAAAATAAGGTAGAAGCAACTTGGGTGAGTTTCTTACCTCATTGTCGAAAACCGTTAAAGCCCATTTCGCCTCTTCTTTACTTGATTCTTCTTTGCAACCCTTCTTCTTCTTCTTTGGCCTCTTTCCCCGTTCAAGTTCATTTGTGCTTTTTAATTTTTGTTTAATGAACTTGTTAACATTCATTGTTATGTGTTCAATGTTCTCATTGTCCTCATCACTTGAGTCATCACTCAAGTGGCATTCATTTGTTCGATGTTCCAAATGTTAGGGATCGAGCGGCACTAAGAGGGGGGGGGTGGGTGAATTAGTGCAGCAGATAAAACGATGGATTTTTCAGCGATTTAAAACAAGCTTCGGAAACTTCGTACGATGAAACCAACGTTTCATTTGAAACTGATTTTTGCGTTTTAACTTTAAAGCATGCGTACAAAGATAAAAAGGAAATGGAGCAAGTAAAGTAAAGGCTTGAGCAAAGTAAAATAGAAATTTAAACACTCACACAATCAAGACGCAGCGATGTATAGTGGTTCGGTCAAAGTGACCTACATCCACTTCCGAAGCCTTCTCCGATGAGGCTCCCTTCTTCCACTATCAAATCCTTTGAAGGGGAAGGATCAAATACCCCTCTTACAACCCTTTACAAGTGGTTCACACTCTTACAAGATTTCTCAAGGAGAAGAAGGAGGTGAACACTTAGCAAAAATAAGACTTTTTAAGACTTTTCAAAAGCTCAAAACCAAGATTTTAACTCTCAAAAGGGTTCTATTTTTCAGCTGAAAAGGAAGGGGTATTTATAAGCCTCAAAGTGATTCAAATTTGGAGCCCAAACTTGGAGCCAAAAATTTGAATCTTTTGAGTTTTTCGATGTTGTCAGTCCTGGTAGACTGACACACCCAAGCGGTTCTTTCGCCCTAGAGGTGCTACCGCTTTCCACGCGGTACCAGGCGGTACTACAGCTCGCTGATGGCCGGCTATAGTAACCGCCACGATCGACTCTGATGCTATGCTATAGTGCCATGCTACAGTGCCATGCATGTAGCATGCACGTAACTGCGTTAGTCTTTATTTGGGCCAAAAACTTTGGCCTAAACTAAGGCCCAATGGCTCATACTTCGGGTTAAAGGATTAACCTCTAATCCTAACTCAAATTAATATGCTAACTACGAAATTAAAGACATTCCTAAGCTATTACAAAGTCCGCAAGTCAAGTCTTCTTCCGTCGAGCTTCCGGCGAACTTCCGACGATCCCTCGGAAACCATCCTGCGGACTCCCGGCAAGCTCTCGGACTCCACGATGATCTTGGCGAGTTCCCCCGAGCTTCTTTGGCAAGCTCCGATCTTTCTTGGCAAGCTCCCTACTCGTTCTCGGCCAGTTCCGGCAGCACTCCCAATGAATCTTCAGACTTCCGTCAAACTCTCGAACTCCCAACGATCCATCGCACTTGACTTCGGCCCTTGATTTCGCTTTATGTCTTCATCCCTTTCGTAGTTACTTACGCACAAAACAAACACCAAACACTCTACTGATCTAGAAGCGGTTATTACAATGCGAATTGACATTCAGTTGCCCGACAAATCATTGGTTGGCGCTTCATCCGATCCTTCGGCACATCGCCCTCTCTAGCGGCTTGTTGCCCAATCGATGGTTGACCTCCGCAACCTCGATATCCATGGCGCAACTCCGCACTTCTTGACCCGATGCCCGACGTACGAAGCCTCCTGCCGATAGTCGACCGAACCTCCGGCTCGACACCCAATATCCTGACGTGATCACCTCCGGTGCAACATCAATTCCTCCAGCATCAACTATCTAATCCTAATCGATAGTAGACCTGCGTAACTCAACACGCAGTTAAACAACAAAACACACTCAATTAGTTTCATCATCAAAATCCAAGATTCAACACCAAATCCTTCTTGTTCTTTAGAAGGTGGTTCATATGTTCATCATGTTCCAAATGTTCGAATAAACTCGTTTCATATGTCATTAGTGAACCGATTAGTTCTTCAAATGAAAAATCATTTAAATTTTTAGTCTCTTGTATTGCGATTACTTTTGGATCCCAACTTTTTGGGAGGGATCTTAAAATCTTGGTAGTGAGTTCAAAATTCGAAAAATATTTATCAAGACTTTTCAAGCTATTGACGACATCCGTGAAGCGGGTGTACATATCGCCGATAGTTTCGCTTGGTGTCATTCGGAATAGCTCAAAATCATGCAATAAGAGGTTTACTTTCGAGTCTTTAACTCTACTAGTTCCCTCGTGCATGATTTCAAGTGTTCGCCAAATATCGAAAGCCGTTTCGCACATTGAAATCCGATTGAACTCGTTCTTGTCTAAAGCGCAAAATAAGGCATTCATAGCCTTTGCGTTTAAAGAAAAAGACATTTTCTCCAAATTCGACCATTCGTTCGTCGGTTTAGAGGAAGGTTGAAAACCATTTTCGATGATGTTCCATAAATCCAAATTCATTAAAAGCATGAAAACTTTCATTTGAGTTTTCTAATATGTGTAGTCCGAACCGTTAAAGAACGGTGGACGAAAAACCGAAAAATCCTCTTGAAAACCATTTAGAGTCATTTCTCACGAGTGTAAATCCGAAAGAGAAAGAACGTGGCTCTGATACCAATTGTTAGGGATCGACCAGCACTAAGAGGGGGGGGGGTGAATTAGTGCAACGGATAAAACGATAGATTTTTCAGCGATTTAAATCAAGCTTCGGAAACTTCGTACGATGAAAGCAACGTTTCGTTTGAAACCGATTTGGTTGCGTTCTAACTTTAAAGCATGCATACGAAGATGAAAAGGACGTGGAGCAAGTAAAGTAAAGGCTTGCAGCAAAGTAAAGAGATAAAACAGAAATTTAAACACTCACACAATCAAGGCGCGGCGATGTATAGTGGTTCGGTCAAAGTGACTTACATCCACTTCCGAAGCCTTCTTCGATGAGGCTCACTTCTTCCACTAGCAAATCCTTTTGAAAGGGAAGGACCAAATACCCCACTTACAACCCTTTACAAGTGGTTCACCCTCTTACAAGATTACACAAGAAGAAGGAAATGAGGTGAATACTTAAGCAAATGAAAAGCAAGACTTTTCCAAGACTCATTTTCAAAATCTAACTCTCAAAGGGTCCTTCATTCAACTGAGAAAGAGGGGGTATTTATAGATCCAAAATAATTTCAAATTTGGGCTCCAAATTTGAGAGTTTCGGTGCGGTGGTATACCGCCTATACAAAGGTTCGACTAACAAAGTAGAGGTCGACGGTGCTACCGACCAGTGGTGCTACCGCCATCATATCAGATGGGCATGGTGCTACGCTCTAGGTCATGGTACTATCGCCCATGCCATTTTCAAAGACCTGATGGTTTCATTAAAGAAACCGATCCAAACGAAGTTTGAATTGGCTCAAATTTGGTTTATAGGATTAACACATAATCCTAAACTAAATTATGTACTAACTACAAATTTTAAAGATATTTTTAAGCTATTTCAAAGTCCATAAGACAAGACTTCTTTCGGTGAGCTTTCGGTGAACTTCCGACGGTCTTCCGATAAACCCTCGGAAACCATTCTACGGACTCCCGGCAAGCTCCCGGACTTCATGATGATCTTGGCGAGTTCCATCGAGCTTCTTTGCCAAGCTCCAATCTTTCTTGGCAAGTTCCGCGAACTTTCGATGAACCTTCCGGCAAACTTCCGAAAACCCTTCGGCAAGCTCCCTACTCGTTCTTGGTCGGTTCCGACAATTACTCCTAATGAATCTTCGGACTTCCATCGAACTCTCGACCTCCCAATGATCCATCCCACTTGTCTTTCGACACTTTGTTTTATTTTATGTCTTCATCGTCATCGTAGTTAATCCTGCACATAAACAAACAAATACTCTACTTCGATCTAGACAGTTATTACAACACGAATTGACATTCAGTTGCCCGACACGTCATTGGTCGGTGCTTCGTCCGTTCCTTCGGCACATCGCCCTCTCTTGCGGCTTGTTGCCTATCGGCGGTTGACCTCCGCAACCCCGATATCCATGGTGTAACTCCGCACTTCTTGGCCCGATGCCCGACGTCCGAAGCCTCCTGCCGATAGTCGACCAAACCTCCGGCTCGACATCCAATATCCTGACGTGATCACCTCCAGCGCAACGTCAATTCTTTCAACGTCAACTATCTAATCCTGATCGATAGTAGACCTGCGTAACTCAAAATGCAGTTAGACCACAAATCACACTCAATTAGTTTCATCATCAAAATCCGAGATTCAATATATAAACCATTTAAGCCTTTATGGTTTGCTCGCATTTTAAATAATTTTTATATTTTAAAAACCATAATATATAAGTCTCTTCCGTGAGTTAACAAACGTCTGAGTCTGCTTATATGACATACTAACATATAATAAATTATTAATATAATGACACATATAATTTAAATTTTAAAAAGGATTAAAGGCCATCTTATTAAGGAAGATGAAGCTATAGAGACCATAGCAATGAACAAATACAAAGAGACAGAGGTAGAAGAGGCCGAAGAGACAATGGTAGAAAAGGCTGAAGGTGGAGGTGAGGAATAGAAGAAGATGAAATGAGTGGTGATAGGGACAAGGACGCCCAATAGGAGGAAGAGGGACCAAGAGACCACTATATGTATAACGTTGGATTAATTGATACACATTCACTTGAGATAGAACTAGAAGCTCTTGAGCTCGTCACTAGCGTGGGAGAGGTTGTATGCGTATGACGCCTTGTTAGGTGGCAACAGCTCAGTGCTACTGTTAGTGATTGTTTTCACGACGACACCTTCTTCCATTATTTATGATGGTCTTAGTTTTTTTAACTTAAATTATATATCATTATATTAATAGTTTATTATGAGTTAATATATCATGTAAGTAGATTCTAACATTTGTTAATTCAGATTTAATGAGAGAGACTTATATGTTACGTTTTTAAAAATATATAAATTATTTTAGATATAAATAACTCATAAAAATTTAAATGATTCATAGTAAAAATCATGTGAGCTAGAATGAACCTTAATAATTTTTTTTAAAATATAAAAATTATTTTAGATATGAGTAAATCATATGGATGTGGATGATGAAAATCACATGAGTTAAAATAATTTTTAATTTAACAAAATAATACATTATTTATTATAATAAAATAAAAAATAGTGAAGGAAAGTGAGAATCCATGTGACATTTCAATCTCAATCCAGTTATTCTCTATTTAAATCTGTTCTTGTTCTGCAATGGAATGCTAGCTGCTCAAAAATATATAGATCTGATCACCCGAATCACAATCTGACCCAAATTAGGGGGTTAGGTTCAACCCAGCTTAAAAATCTCAACTCCAGGACTGGATTTGCTTCGAAGGTTCGGCCTTCTGCAAGTTTCATCAAAAAGAGGAGAAGGAACGGAAAGCAACTGCGAAGGGAGCAAAGGGAGCTTGGCTCTCTTCTCTCTTCCCTCTTCTCTACCATCTAAGCCCTAATTCCCTATAGCGGTTCTCCCTCCACCAGGAATCCGTCGGAGATCGACGTCCTCTCTCCGCCAAAGAGTGAGATGTTTGTCCCCATTTTGGTGTAAACTCGATGTCTCTCTACTCGGATTCGATTTAAAGGCTCTTATTTTCACGTCCGGATATGTAATTAGGGTTTTGAGGCCTGGAATCGGTGTTTCTTTTGATGGCGTCCAACAGCAACAACCAGCCGCGCGCCGTCGGCGGATCGCCGTCTCTCGCCAACCCGGGAATGGGCTTGCCAGCGTCAGCTAACCCGCCGTCCCATCTCCGTCCCCCGCCGGCGCCTGGTCCGTCTCCTTTCCAGGGCCTCTTTCACTCGCAAACGCAATCCCAAGCCCAGCCACAGGTCCACTCCCCCTTCCAGATCCATATGGGTTCTCAGTCCCATCTCGGCCCCCTTGGCTCGTCACCCCCTTCCTTCTCGACCCCCGGCGCCAAGCGGCCCCCTCAGAAGCCCCCAGCTAGGCCCCCGGTCCCCATCCCTGCTGCTGGCAGCCCAAGCATCAAGACCGCTGATATAACTGCCGCTGCCCGGAGAAAGAAGCGCAAGCTTCCAGAGAAGCAGCTGCCAGACCGAGTTGCAGCCCTCTTACCCGAGTCCGCCCTCTACACTCAGTTGCTAGAGTTTGAAGCGCGAGTTGATGCGGCCCTTGCAAGGAAGAAGATCGACATACAAGAAGCTCTGAAAAGCCCTCCTTCCATGCAGAGAACCCTTAGGATTTATGTCTTCAATACCTTCGCCAACCAAACACGCACTATTCCTGAGCCCAAGAATGCAGAGCCTCCCTCATGGTCTCTGAAGATTGTTGGGAGGATCTTGGAGGATGGTGTTGACCCCGAGCCTGTTGGTGGGCTGCCTAAGCCCAACCCCATGTACCCGAAGTTCTCATCATTCTTTAAAAGGGTTACGATCACGTTGGACCCATCTCTGTACCCAGAGAATCCAACGATCTTGTGGGAGCAAGCACGATCGCCAGCAGCACATGAAGGCTTTGAGATCAAGCGGATGGGGGATAAGGAGTTCACTGCTAGTATAAGGCTTGAGATGAATTATAATCCTGAAAAGTTCAGATTATCACCTCCACTGATAGAGGTGCTTGGAATCGAGGTTGATACACGAGCTAGAATTATAGCTGGGATATGGCAGTATGTGAAGGCGAAGAAATTGCAGAACCCTACTGATCCCTCATATTTTGCTTGTGATCCACCTTTGAGGAAGGTATTTGGAGAAGACAAGATGAAGTTTGCTATGGTGTCACAGAAGATCTCGCCACATCTATCTCCTCCACAACCCATTCATTTGGAGCATAAGATTAGGCTTTCAGGAAATGGTGCTGTGGGCAATGCTTGCTATGATGTGCTAGTTGATGTTCCATTTCCGCTGCAGAAGGAAATGTCAATCTTCCTTCCTAACACAGAGAAACACAGAGATATCGAGGCTTGTGATGAAGTGATATGTGCTTCCATTAAGAAGATTCATGAGCACCGGAGGAGAAGGGCTTTCTTTCTTGGCTTCAGTCAGTCTCCTGTGGAGTTTATAAATGCTTTGATTGCTTCTCAGAGTAGGGACTTAAAACTTATAGCGGGTGAAGCAAGCCGAAACGCTGAGAGGGAACGCCGTTCTGACTTCTATAACCAACCATGGTATGACTTCTCCTTTGTGTGAACTTATTTTAACTTATCCCAGATCTATCTTCTCATATATTCTGACTTTGTATTATTCTACTGGTGAAAATATAACAGGGTTGAAGATGCTGTCATACGCTATCTCAACCGCAAACCTGCAACCGGTAGTGATGCTCCTGGTAGCACATGAATGCAAGACTGACTTATTGCTCTCAATAGCTGCCATACATTTCTAGACATGGAAAGGGTTGTATTTTGTAGGTTTTATGTATGTTGTCTTTTTCAAGTTCCTGGACACGGAAAAGAATTTCTATAATGATCATTTTAGTTTGCCCGCAAAAATCCAATTTATCTAATGCTGAGTTGAATTGTTATGTAGTCTAACACTTCTGTCCTTTTTTATTGTCTTGGAATTCCATACTAAACTAGACAGTTGAGACCACATTAATATGATCTACATGTCTGCTATATATGGCATACAGCCAAGTATTTATTTTTTTCTCAGGACCCGAGGCTTTAATAAAATATAGAAGAGTTGAATACAAAATTTACCATCCTAGTATATCAGTTATGATTTTCCAAGCCAGTGGCTGTCTAATGAGTTGCACCATTGACACTTTGTCATGCAACAGGAACTCGACAACCCAAGTAGCTCTTTTTGTCTCATGACTAATCATTGATATATCTGAGATGAACTAAATGTGCAACATATACTTGCATTGTGCTGGAGTAGTAAAAATGACACTAGGTCATTCCATCGTCACTTAATCATATGATGTACAATTGAATGCATTGTAATTAATCTAATCCAAAATTTATTCTGTTTCTTGGTTAACTATTTTAAATAATTGCATGGTTTTTGTACATGGGATGATGGTATCTAATCTGTCCAAAATTTATTTCATGGTCTTCGTACATGATACATTGGTTGATATAATATGTTACGACAATCAATAGTTATGCTTGTTTGTTTATCCTTCACACCTTATACTTATCTATTAGTCCTAATCCTCCTCATAGCTTTGATGCTCATAACAGGTTATATTGTTTTTTTCTTTTTGTAGAAGCACTGTGTCAGGAATAGTCTCGAATGTATTATTTGCCCCTTTTTCCATTATTGGACCATGGTTGGTTTGAGGTAACAATGGGATACTTGTAGTACTGATAATTATAAATTAGGAACTAAAGAATGAACAGTTCATCTTTTGAACAGAAGAGCAAAAGGCTCAAGGGTACTAGGAAACTTGCATATTAACTACTTTGGTATTTGCAGAACCAAAGAAGTTGGCATACAACACTGGTAATTTGATCTAGCTAGGATTATCTTGAGTCATGATGATACAATTAAATTCACTTTTTGTTTTACACTTTGTATTTTGGTTCTAATTTTTGCATGGCAGAATCAAATATACAAGTTTGAGTCTACATCAGGTTCAAAATTATTTGCAGTTCTTTGGAGTTAGATCATATAATTTCAGATGGATTGAAGTGTTAGTTGATAAGATCTTATTTGTGTAAGAAATCTTATCTTATATGGAGCCTTTGTCATTTTGAAAGTGACTTTTTTAACTCAGTATAAGTTAAACAAATCTCATTTGGTTAAAGTTAATTTAATTAATAAAAATGGTTTTCTGAAGATAGATTCAGCTCCTTCTCATTCCCAATGCTCTTCCACATTCTTAGTGCATCTCACTTGTCTCTCTTCTATCCTCATAGCAAAGGGGCACTTTTGCTAAGAAATTAGAATATTTTCCCAATCCTCTTCCACATTCTTAATACATCTCACTTATTTCTCTTCTTTCCTCATAGCAAACGGGCACTTTTGCTATGAAATTAGAAAATTTTCCCATTTATTAACGCTCCTCATGTTACTAAGTTTAGATAATATATGGTTGAGGCCGAGGTGGGTCTAGTTTGAGTATTGAAAGAGTTCTGGTGGATTTTACAGCAGAATATATACAGTCCCTTATGAATCATAGGTTCATACTCAGTATTTGATCTATGATCTTGCACCTACCATGACAATGGATCCTCTTGATGGGATCAGATACAGTGTCCCCCCATTGAAAGATTGGATTGAGTGAAAAAATGGCTTACAGTTAATGGATCGTTGGTTTGTATACATGGAATTGTTTGCCAGGTTGCAAGCAAATTATGTGGCCGATTTGGCAAAAGGTAATATATGGCAATGGTAACAGTACCCTTTGCTGAAAAAGAAAGGAAGATAGTTAGCACTGAACTAGCTTCAAAATGCCATTCTGTGTTAATAAAAGTAAATCTTGTTATAACTGTGTATAAACCATTTAATTTGTGAGCCAATCATATAAATTTGGATGCACCAAATCTCTATATAACATAAGTCAGAACTTTATACTAATGGTTCTATCTAGAAGTATCTATTCTTACTCTAATGACAACCGATATCATTTCTATCAGCATGAATCTAATTTAATTTTAAGATAAACAGATCCTACTATATTTCTGTAGTACGCCGTTTACTCCCACATTGGAGGTGGGAAAGTCTTAAATTAATTTAAAAGAGGTCCATAGGGGTCCTGCTATTAAATTGAACTTAAGCATTTCGGGTAAATGGTTTAGGTTCAATAAGTTAATGGGTCGGTTATCTCATTATGCTAAGTCATGATAAAAATCCGACCTAGTATTGGCATAGTGAGGGACTTTGAGTACCTCACAAGGTTTGATTCTTGGCTTGGTCTTGACTAGGACAACAAGACCCTTAAGTGATGTAGTGATGTAGTTTAAACTCAACAAAGTTAATGGATTAATTATTCTATTGGCTCAGGTTGTGCCAATTTCATTTCTTAAAATATCATGCAATTAGGATAAATACTATTTAAAAAATAAACAAAAAAAAATATCACTTAAACTATACCTCCCTTCGTGCACACTAAAGTACTTATCCCACCAATGAGTTCATGAGGAAGAGCTAAGGAGGAGGAGAAGAAGAGTGGAGGAGGCGGCGACAGCAATGATGATGGTGAAGGAGAGGAGTATTGGGGGGGAGGCCAGGTGGCGACGGGCTGGTAATAGGTGGTGGGCATATGATAGAGGGTGGCACAAGGGAGGCGCATGCGAGAGGCACGAGAAATCGTGAGAGGAAGAGAGGCTGGTGAGGCGTAACCTAAATTAAAAAAGAAGTTTAAAAATGGATGGTAAGCTCAATTTAATAGGCTTACCAAGTGGTAAGTGTAAGGAGTGTTTTGCATACCAGTTTATGCTCGAACCCCTAAATACTGATCTGTATGGACCAGTTCAGATGAAATGTAAACCTTGGTTTCAACAACTAATTGGAACATTTTGGTGAAATGCACAAAACTACATGCTTTATTGATTACATGATTCACACTATTAATAATTACATCATGGTCCCTATATTTTCTGATGTCGTGATATCTTTCCCAGTGAGCAGACATTTGTCAACCTTAAAATGATATTCCTGTAAACTATTCCCCTTTGACCATTTGATACATTCATTACAGACCTAATAATAAATAAACTGTTTCTCTTTGTAGTTACAAACTTTTATGTCACTCTTTCCTTTCTTCTGCCTTAGTTCGTCTCCTGTTTCTCCTGTCCCTCTCTTCTCCTCACTTCCATCATCGTCCGCTCTGTTGTCGCCTTGTCATCCTCTTCTACCCATTGATCACAAAATTTACCCATTTTTTCCCGGTGAGAAGAAATTCATTTTTCATTCAGCTACGGATAATGGTAGTGTTTTTGTTTATAATAATGTCATGATAGACGGTGTTTATGAAATTAACCTGAGATATTTTTGTTAGTCCATCGGTGTGCTAATTTGATTCGGTAGTATAGGTGAGTGTCTGTGACTTATGTTGAAGGTAGGATGTGGGATGTAAGTGTAACTTGACCAGAAGGGGTCAAGACAAGCAGGGAGTATCATCTGTTTAAGAAATTTATTCTAAAATTTAACTGTAGTGAGTGTTTTTTGTGTTTTTGACAATTTTTACTATAAACTTTCAACGCGATGCACATCAGAATCTGTTGGATGACTTTGTTGAACTTGTTTGGATCTATGTAAATTCTTGTTTACATTTTTCTCTAATATGCTCTCTGGATTATGAAAGTGGAACTGTCTCCTTTCACCTTTCGGTGTCTTGTTTAAGTTACTGTTTTTATGGCATTGTCTTGGAGGAAACTTGGTGCTTTGATTTCTCAACATTCTGTAACAGAAGGCACTTCTCTTTGTAATCTTTGTTTCTTTCTTAGCTTATGTAGATTCTTTTATATTTGGCTTTTGTTCAGGAAAGTTTCACTGAGATGTCATATGCCCTCCCTGTTCACTTTTAATTGCCTTTAGTGTTCCTGATTTGCTGTTAGTATACTCGTTAAATGCCTCTTTGCTGTCAGAATCTCTTAGCACTTGTTTGGCTGCCCAGCCTTCTTGTTCGTGATGAACATAAGCAGATTTCTGAGTTTATATATATATATATATATATATATATATATATATATATATATAAACTTAAGAAGATTTCTTATAGGATCAAGAAGATAGTTTTCTCCTTCGTGCATTATTTTGCTGTGCCTGGTAGTAGATACTTTTCCAACACATTTCATCTTGCCACCCTGGGATATATAGAAAAAGCTGTTCTTAAGATATCTTGTTTACAGGTATGTTTTCCCCACTAATAAGTGGAAATATGTTGATGTTTAAACTTCAAAATGCCATTGTGGCTTTCCCACATGCTTCTGTTGAGAGTGTTGCATGATTATGTATTGCATTTTGACTGACATGAATGTATATTGTTAGTGGTTTTTGCCAGCGCATGTCCAAACCTTGTATTTGTCAAATTTCTGAAGTGCGTCCGTTTGGTTTTACATACATGAACTGTTGCAGTAGTGTGTGTGTGTGTGAGAGAGAGAGAGAGAGTTTACTAGGTGTCCTCAATTCACTCTAAATTTAAGAATTGTCTAAAAATATGTAAATATTTTTTTTTAAAAAAAATGTAAATTTGATATTTAGTCTAAGAAAACATAAAAAAATGTAAAAATTGACATATAAGCATAACTTGGATTCAAGCATTCATTTAAACTCATCACATTAATATATTAATTATTCGTTCTGATCAAACAGTATAATTGATATCAATCCAGATCGATCATTGAATGTCTTGCGGATGAGAGCAAAAGCACATCACATGACATTTGAGTTTAGTTCTCCAGACGAGTGGAATCAATTTACAAGTTAATTGAGTCCACTGCATTTGGAGTAATTTCACTCTCAGCATCTCTAGCTCATTTGGTTGTAGATTAGCTTAGTTAGAAGAAGTGTTTTCTCGAGTTTTATTTATTTATTATTTGCATTTTATCTTGAATTGTTGTCCCTGTTCAATGTTTATTAATAGTACTATGCCGTTTCACATTTTCTCAAACCTTAAAAACGCTTCCTCTCCCTTTTTTCGGTTTCCAAACAAAAATTTGATACTTCAGACCGGCGACGGCCCGCCCCGGCCCATATGACAAGACTTGGTCCTGTTAAACAGATGGCACAACGGAACCGAAGCCCACCAAGCTGCGGTCGAAACCTCCATCCCTCCCTTCAGGTGCGTCGCCCACTCCACGCTCTGATTCGGAGAGAGAGAGAGAGAGAGAGAGAGAGAGAGAGAGAGAGAGAAATCTCGGGGAGGCAGAATAGCAGATCCACAGCGTCGACCAACCCCTGAATTTGATCTGAGAACCTCACCGCTGCTATATCAAACCATCATCGTCGTCGTCGGCGGCAGCAGCAGCGTCATCTCCGCCAGCAGATGCGGATCTTGCAGCTGGGTTTGCTGGTTGCTCTCGCGTCGAGTGTTGCCGCGATCCTCATCTACATCGTCGGACTCTCCAATCCCTGTGAGCCCTCGGTGCTCCGCCACTATAGTTTTCTAGTTCCTAGACGGCTTGGGTCGGCGGATCTTGATGCCTTTATTCTTCTGTTCTTGTTCCTTTCTTCTTGTTCATTTCTCTTTGCTTCCTTTCTTTGTAGATGATAGGTTTACGGTTTCGGATGATGATCGGAGCGCGTTTAGGGCACTGCAGAGTGGCTTTAAGAAATGCGTGGTGAGTGTTATACGTTTATCCTTATTCGTCTACAATAAGTGGAATTAGTATACGATTACTGTGCGTATTAGTATACAAATTAAGTAGAATTTTACACTTCGAAAATGCAATATTTTCTATGCGTGTCTTCTAATCTTTTTCCTTGACTTGAACTTTTTAACTGCAAAAAATGTAATATTGTGGCCCTCATTCTGAGATAGCGACAATTTTTATTGCTTGATATATAGGAAAGATGCAATTCTGCCTAGATTTTGCTTGATAGTGCTGGAGTTGACTGAGAATTTAGAAATTGTTGTTGAACCGCTAAAACACATCTCAGATTGATATAACCGCTAAGTTTCAGATTGATGTAATGGCTAAAACTCAAGTCTCAGATTGATGTAACCACTAAAATTCAAGTCTCAGATTGATGTAACCACTAAAACCCAAGTCTCAGAGTGATGTTCATGAAGACAGTTGTATGAAGGTTGACACAAGCCCGTCTACTTGTAGTTATGCTATAGTATTTGAAGTGTCAGAAATACTCGTGGATGATACTTTGACACAGTTACTGGTTCGAAATTCATAAAAAAATTTCTTGAAAATTCACTAATAGAAGCATACAAAACTGAGATTTTCAGAAGTTTCTATCTTTTGTCTTCTGGAGCTATAAATGTGATTCAGACCTTTTTTTTTACTCTGTATTCCGCTGAGGTTGGATCATGGATGTTAGAACTAATTTTCATCCTTGTTGATGTTTCAAATAAGTTACAACACTAGGATTCTATGGTTTGAATGTATTTGTTTGTAAAAAACACATTCATCATGGATGGGCTCACTCCTAATAGACCATTCAAATATTGTTATGTATGGATCTAGTCTCTTAGGAGATACAATAGCAACCTCTTCTCAGGAAAATTATTAGTCTTCCATCTTTTTTTTTTTTTTTTTACTGTTTTTGGCCAAGGATACAATAGCTGAAAACTTGCTCTGGCACAAGTAACTCCGTTGGTTGGATAGCTGCCACTGGACATCGAAAAACAATTTTAGTGATCCTCTATATGAGGTCAATTTATTTTATTAATTCTTGTGTTTGACCCATTGTAGGATTGTGATATCATTGGATGGAAAGAAATAGTTAATTATTGTGACATAAAGCATTATAATTCAGAATTGAGTGGAGGTAGAAAGAGCTTCATAATCTCTGCTGATGGCTGCTTAAGTTGTCATATTATTGTTGCAATCATAGTTGGTAAGATCATGTTTGATGTCCAACCCTCTAAGTCTAAGCTATGTTAAGATAATAATCCATTAGATGACTAGCCACTATGTGCCATTGCATGGCTGAATGGTTTTTCTGGCCACCAAGCACAACAAAATCAATAATGAAAAAGCAAAATAGAAAAGGTATGGCTGACCATGCCAATTCAAATAACACATATTGTGTGATAGAATTGTTTGTGATACCTATCTATGCTAGGCCTGGTAGGTGCTATGGATGAGAAAAATTACAAGTTTTTGTCCTCCCTACAAGTGAGACTACAATAAGTCGGTAAACACATTAAATTCCATCAGTAAATATGAATGTGGAAGAGAAATTTCAAACCTTTCTCCAAGATTCATCCCAACAATAAGTGCTTATTACAAACTATCCTTCAGATGGCTAGGCCAATACAACTTATGCCTCCTTGTGCTTCTAAGTGGTTTTTCATAGCGACTCTTGGTACTTGTTGATATTAGTAAAATAGCAAATGAATATCTTAGAACAATTTGCAGATTCCTGTTATGTTCCATAACTGACCATTGTCCTTTGAAAGTGCAGGATGCTAATGGTTTAGGATTGCAAGCTCTGATCAGCCAGGATTATTGTCATGTCACAATTCAGTACCCTAGAGATACAGTGCCAAAGTGGGTGAGTTTGCTTTCTTTATGCAATAATTGAAGTATTTCCTTCATCATCTTTAAACAAGTCAGGTACAAAATTCTGTACCATGTATGAAATATGATTATGAAGCATTATACAACCTTAGTTGTTCTGTAATAGTCATTTCATTTAAGCAAGTCAAGAAATTGATCCATTAGGAGGTTGTCAAACTTGAAAGGACCATTCAAACTTTCCATCAATGAAACTTTTCTTTTGTAAAATATGTTAGATTTTTCTTTGTAAATTTTGCCAAGGGGCATGGTTCATTCAATTAGTTCTGTGAAGCTGTTGGTCTTCTTGTCTTACTTGCTCATCCTTGACAGTTTGCTACATTTCATAATTTGTTTTTTGATAATAGATTGCTTGTTAAAGAAAAACTTGTTGAACTTTAAAGAATCATAATAAGAAAAAAATGCAATTATATTATTTGAACTATTTTGGTCCACTACATGGATCCTTTGTTCATCTATCGTATAATATCATCCAGCAATCAAGGACCGTTTTCTCATTCAACCATTTATTCTCTTCCTAAGTCTGAGTTAACTATGTTACCTTACCTGCACAAAGAAGCATGCTAGAACCATCTTAAAATTTTTACAGTTCTGTCTTCATATGGTGGTCTCCGTCTTGTCATGGAACCCTAATGGGAAGGAATCAGCCTATATCTGGTAGATAAACAGTTTTATCATTCTGTGTTTCACTTTTCATACCATTTATCCATCTTAGAGATCCTGTGTGACTTTCATATTTGTTCATAAAAAAATTATAATTTAAAATTTAATAGAACTCATTTTAGTGATGATTCTTTCAGGAATATAAATGATAATAAAAAACTCATTTTTCCATGATTTTTTCATGATTTATTTGTTCATCTGAGCTGGTGTTATTTGGTATTTTAGCTAGATTATTGAAATCCATCAGTATCTGATATATTTCTAAAATATTGCCATAGAGAGATCCGAAATCTGGAGAACTTGAAGGCTTATCGTTTGATTTCAACCTTTGTGAAGCAGTTGCTACATGGGAGCTGGTGAGTTTGTCGTTTTTGTCAAAAGTAGAGCATCAGAAATTGTTCATCATCCAAGAGAATAAACAAAATACGCTTTTCTGTGATCCACCCAATAATACTTGGTGACAAGGTTTTGGATCTCAATCCAGTGCTGGTCCTGGTTATTGATCGGAATGGTATCATACTATACCATATCAATATTCCTATGAATCAAGGTTTTTAATCTCGTACCGTACCAGTGTACCAAGCTTTGCTTGGTATGATAGATACAGTACGACATACTGAGTGGCACGCCTAAACATAACGAAACCAAAGTGTAATATCTCCCGATAAATTATACAACACATAAACAGATTAAAGGTAGGAAAACACTACCGGATGATACCAGTTCCATAGTTCAAAATCTCATTTTGATGACCCTAAACACACTAATAGAAGTAAAAGCCCACAGGAGCAGAGTTCACCAAGCTTTAGTCATCTGATCCGAGCATAAGCCCTATTGAAAACCCTGAAAAATCTAAAATAGCAGAGCAAAATAAGTCTTTACGCAAATAAACGAATAGGAGAACAACCGAATAAGCAGATCCAGTCAGAGAAGGCCGAAATCAAAGTAAAAACCGATCGAGAAACAATGAATCGACTCCTTAGGCGACGGAAGGATACGGTCACCAAAAGGAGCGGGGACCATAGCCACCATGGTCAGATCTAGAGGTGGTGGAACTGGAGTATCGAGCGATTACGGAAACGATCGGATGGCCGAAACCCTGGAGGGGGTGGCTGGGGGGAGGAGAAACCCTAGAAGAGAGAGGAGGAAGAGGGCACTGCCATAGGAGCGAGGGAAAGAGGGTTTTGTCTTGATGAGAAGTCAAAAAAAGTAGCACCCCTGCTTTGCCCCCGCCATGTGAGCCTAATTCTAGCTTGATACAAGGCCAAATGGCTGATACTGCCCGGTAGCGGGCGGTCCACATATTGGTCTGTTGGCGGACCGGTCCGGTATAGTTTTGCAAACATTGCTATGAATTAATATTTGCAGGTGCCAACCAGATTGGCGGTGTCTAGTTTCTGACACATTCAAATCCTCTTAAACTCGATTTTTCATATAATTCTTTGATAATGAATCAACACATGTATGAAAAATCTATTATGAACCATTTTTGAAAATACACTTCTGAAAATGTTAATATTTGCACATGATATACTGACCTAGGTTAGATTCATGCTGATGTAGCTTATAGCCATGCAGGGTTAATCTAGATTTGTTGATCTTAGCCAGATTCGTACAAATATAGCCTATGCATATCTGATCTAGCTTAGATCTGCTTGAATGTAGGTTGGGTCTGAAAGGGTCCTGTTGGATCCATGGTACCCTGGGTCAAATCTACTCTAGATCTATGTAACTGGGATCCATATGCATTTTGGCTAGATCTACATAGACCTGATTCAAATTTAAGTGTATCTATGCTAGATTATCATGGATCCGTCATCCATCCTTGTTTAAATAAGAAATATAAGGAAAACAATATATAGATCTAGAGAAGCAAGCAACATCAATCCAATAATGAATAATACCAAAAAAACATGAATCAAGGCATTAAAAAAATCAAATAAGTGGAGAAAAAGCTCAAGTCAAAGATTTTATACCTTAGTTTGGTGTAAAAGGCCTCTTTTCCTTGAGATTGAAACTTGAAATCTTTGGGAAAGAAAGCTTCCCAAGAAGAGAACTAACTGTTTTACAACTCAAAATGAGGAGCCAAAAGGTTCGCTAGTGTCTGAATGAAAGAAAAGTTGTAGGGGCTGCTCACCCACCTAGTAACAGAGGATCCAAAATGAAAACCAGAAAGTTGATTAATATTCATGTTTTACTGGACAGTATGCCCGATATGAACTAGAGTGCCGCTTTGTAAGGGGTGGTCCACATGCCGATTTTAGCTCTGTCAGTAATTACCAACAGCATCATTTAAAACCTTTCTAGGAAGTTTAAAAATGAAATCAATATATTAGAGTTTAGACATGCTGGAAATTCTGCAGGATATATGTATTTCAGTTCTACTAGGCTTTTTTCCCCCCTTACCTGGATATATCATCTATTTCCTGTGGTCGAGCTTATAATGGTTTTAGGTACAATGACCTGTGGACAACTTGCTTGTTTCTGGTTCAAATAAATACTTGATAACTTTTTTGTTTAGGTTCGCAATAGTTCTACCATACTCACAAAAGAGTTTATTGATGCTTTGCCAAATGGATGGGAGGAATATGCATGGCACAGGATCAACAAAGGAATACAACTGTGAGTACAATTTGTCCAGCTTGATTCAGCTAAAAAAGCTGTGTTATAGTACATTCTTCATCTTTTCGCCTGTATTAGGTGCTCCAATTGAGGAAAACTTTATTTCAAGAAATTGCTAATGATCACACAAGTGGAACCTTCTCATTTTCTGTTCTAGTGATCGATGCAAGAATAGGACATTATGCTTGGAAAAACTTTCTTTAGTACTTCCAGAAACATCACCTTTTGTGCCCCGGCAATTTGGACGATGTGCTGTTGTTGGTAACTCTGGGGATCTTCTAAAAACAAATTTTGGAAAAGAAATAGATGGCTATGATGCTGTTGTTAGAGAAAATGGAGCTCCCATCCAGGTTTAATGAATACTTCTACTACTTTGTCACAGTGGTACGTACTTCTCTTATTATAAAATTTTCTTTCCCTTCTCCAATATCTCAGAACTACACAAAATATGTTGGTCGGAAAAGTACATTTCGCCTTCTTAATAGAGGATCTGCTAAGGCACTCGACAAAGTTGTAGAATTAGATGGTATGAAATCTGCACCTTTTCTCATGTGTATCTCATTTTATATGTAAATCACTGTGAGTTTTGCATATTGCAGAAACTAAGAGGGAGGTGCTGATCATCAAAACTACTATTCATGACATCATGAATAAAATGATCCAGGTAACTATATCATCCTAAAAATAACTTTGACGTAAATTGTTTTTTCTTTAGAATAGATGCATCTTGTTATGCTAGGTATGTTCGTAGCCAGCTAACCTGGCAGCTACAGTATATGATTCAAGGTTTCCAATTTTGGGTACCGAACTGGTGTTGGTCCATGGCCATATTGGTACAGGTCCAGTCCATTCCAGCATGTCGGCAGTAGAATGGAATGTATCACGGTGCCCATCAACTGGGGGAGGGAGAGGGTGGGAGGAAGAAAGAAGAGGAAGAAGAGGAGGAAGGGCAATGGATGAAGAGGAGGAAATGAAGAAGAGAATTAATAGCCAAGGGGAGGCAATAGGTGGATGGGTGCCATGGTTAGGCAATGATGCTTGAGCTAGGGAGGCTCACGTTTTGCAAGCCCTAATGGGCATCGGCATTAATAAAAGTTCTTTATTTTTCTTTAAATTGGACCAGACCAACCGAAATGTGGCAGTCCACATACTGGTTCATGCCGAGTCTGGCTGGTATGGGCCGGCCTGGGAAAAATTAAAGTCCTTAAGATGAATCCTTGGATCCTCATAAACCATTTGTTATTTGCCATAAATAAATTTTCTATCTGGATAATTCTTTTCTTAAAATGTCATTCATGATAGTGATATTTCTTGTCCTCACCTTACTTGTTACTTGGTTCTTCTATTGCATCAAATGCAAAAAGTTGTGTTTTTTATCATTGTTAATTCCTTGGCATGTGCGATCCTTGATGCTTTGAGAAACAGCCTCAGTTTCACTTAAATCATTATATGTTTATTTTTTACTGTCTCTCAGTTTATTTTCTTTTTATTTTCATAAAAACATATCTTCAGCTTTCAAAGTTATTTTAGACTATACTTGTTGTTGTTTATATGTACTTTGATAGAGGATCCCAAAACTAACTAAACAAAAGGATTGTTGATGGATAGGAAATATTTTGCTTCACAAAATAAGAACTTTACTGTAGGCTTCAAGAAGTCCAAAAGGAAGAATGACACTAAGAAACAAGATTCATTGACTACAACATTGGCTTATTTGTTTATACATTATATTATATACATATATGTCCAAAATTACAAGTGCCAGTGTACTTGGGCATTTATTACAATTCCAGACAATGATTTTGATCCCCCAAGGACATTTGCTCTCCCCTACGTATTAGTCACTCATAAAGATGACCTTTTTATTTGTTTAGCAACTTAATACCTTCATACAAGCTATAGGTTTAAAGTAGGAAGCTGATATCTCTCAATGATCACACCTGCACAGACGGCAAGAGCAATATGAGGTCTTCACATACCGTAGATCTGGCTTCACAAAATATGACCCTTTAAAATTGATTATGGACTAGTATAATGGGTGTGAATCTCCCATATGATGAGATTGAAATTAAGTTTGCAGTTGACAATGACTTCATTGAAGTATATCTTGTAAAAATTAGCACCTTCTTATTATAGTAATAAGGTCCTCCCTTTCATCACAAAAATGGAACCAGAGAATATTAGCAAAATTGGCTTTTTTTAAAGATATCATAACATGGGTCTCACCTGGCTAGAAGCATCACTGGGCTTGTCAGTTTGAGTTCCATGACAAGTTATGGTTAACTAGGTCCAAATTGGCAAATTATTTTAAATAGTGATAATACACAATCGAGTTGGTGTTACAAAAATTTTAGACCTTTGATTAGTGGTGATGAGCACTCTTTCCAAATAGGCTTTCTCGCAAACAAAGCTATGTTTATGAAACACTCTTTTCTTGTCAATAATTAAACGTATGAAGATACATGAGAAGAGTTTGGGTTTTATTCCTGGGCATTGGATATATCCTTCTAAACAAGTGATCCATTCTTACCAATATGCAATTCCTTTGGAATGTAGAGAAGCCATGTATCTTAAGCAAAATGTAGCATTGCAACCACAGATTTTATGATAGCATATGTGGCAATTGTGGAATCCAATAATTTATAAACATCTCAAAAAAAAAAAAATAAAAATAAAAAAGAAAGAAAGGAAGAAGAAGGTTTTCATCCTTATTCATATGATGAAGAAAGATTTTCCTTATGACTAATCTTCAGATATACTAGATGTATATTAACCTTTTTTACTCTGTGCGTGTATTATGGTTGAACACATTTATTTATTGACAGGAAATGAAATTTTGTAACATGACTCACCTCATGATAAAGCCTCTATTTGGAAAGAGTGCTTATCACCATCTGCAGGATGAAGATTTTTCTAACACCAAGTAGACATACCATCATTTTTTTTTATCATGTAGTTCTTTTAAGTTTCTCCTGGGCTTTTGATATAGTTGATTCATGTAAATCAATTAAATAAAGTGGATAATACTTTTGCATCTTGCATAAGGAAAGACTCCTCAAGGGAAGCTTCAAGTTGTAGAGGCAATGACATCAATCAAAATGTCTTTACCTTAGGGGAATTGGGAGGTTCCGCAAGATACGCTTACCCTTCTGTTTCTCCTTCCCCTCATCAAGTTCTCGATAACTGTTGAGACCTCTTCGACTGGGTTTGCCCTTGAGGTCAAATTTCAACAACAATTCATCACTCCCTTCCATGGCTTGGAAAGTAGTGTTAAGGATAGCCTTACATCCTGACTGAAAAGTGTTCTGATCTAATTCTCATTTGAAGAAGACTCGCTCACTCTACTGTGAGGTCACAAATGGTCCAAGTTGTCAAGGGTGTTTTTGTAGTTCATGGGCATAGGCTTCTTGTTGACATAGTTGTCAGTTACTGAGGTTGCTTCATAAATTGGTGCAAATGCCACTACCTGTGCACTAATCATAATCTGTATACTTGTGTGAGTCATTCGCACTATTGCAGCATTTTATATGTTTTCTGTACAAATAAACTTCTCAATTTCTTCATAATTTATTTCTGTAAGTGTGTACATAAATACAGTGATTTCTCAGAGGAACAACTTGCCTTTGATTTAAAGAAGCCTAATCAGACAGTTGGAAATTGGAGAATGTCATTCTTGTGGTGTTATTTAACTTTCCGTACATATAAACAATAATAATATCCCTAATTCCTCATTAATCCAAGCTTTTAACTAGCAGGGTCAACTTATCTAGCATAATAGCATATTGTGGCACATTTGACATTGTACTTTATTGTGTTCACATGCACACATCAGGATTTGTTGCTTCAGTGTTTGTTAAGTATTAAGAATTAAAAATTACTTTTTCTTAAATGTCAGTTCATAAAGTTTGTATCTCAGATATGAACCATGTTTTGAGCACAAAATTAATTTATACTTGTTTCCAGAATGTACAATCAACCGCTTGAGCTCAAATTTCTAGTAGTACGACATAATATACACCTTTGCATAAACATATTGTGTCACAATAAATACAGCTTTTTTTTTTTTTGATAGATTGGAAGTGTGGCAAGTCTATTCTACTTGAATGAACCTCAGTTCCTAATAGATTCATATATCAAGGATTATTAAAATCCTTGCATAAGTTAGAGGTAAAATTAAATTTTCTTGACATGCTAAACTTGAACCTTTTTTCTTTTGTAGGAAGTCCCGATTGGGAATCAAGTATATCTTATGTTAGGTGCATCATTTGGCTCTTCAGCTAAAGGAACAGGGCTTAAGGCTCTTGAGTTTGCTCTATCCATCTGTGACACTGTTGATATGTATGGTTTCACCGTGGATCCAGGATACAAGGAATGGTAGAGTAGCAAGCAGAATCCTTTATTCGTGGCTTGAATTTAAACAGAGGAATATAATTCTTATTTAGCTGTAGTCATCTTTGTTTGTTTGTAGGACAAGATACTTTTCAGAGTCTAGGCAGGGGCATACGCCACTTCACGGGAGAGCATATTATCAGATGATGGAGTGTCTAGGAGTAAGTTCTTTTCTTATTTTCATACTTGTAATAGTTAAGTAGTGAAGGTCAACTTCTGAATGCCCAATTGCCCTCCTATGCAGCTTGTTAAGATCCACTCTCCAATGCGAGCCGACTTTAGTAGAGTAGTTAACTGGTTACCAAGTGAAAGCATACTTAATGCTGCTCGAACTGCATCTGAGAAAGTTCTGAGGTATCTGAAAATTATGCAGCTTACATCTGTTAAACAGCCTAAGCCTTTTCTGACAACTGGATTGATTATTTGACGTAACTCTCCAGTTGCTAAATCTTTTTGTATTCAGTTTTTCTATGTATCTATGATCAATGGAAATATTCTGCATTAATTTATATGTATAATCATTGTTTTACCTATGCAATTACCAATTATGATGTTATATAGCTATAAATAAGTTGATTTTTTCAATCTTATCATTGACAATTATGTCAAGCTGTGGTAATCACTTTTAGTAGGTACAGTATTGGGTCTAAAGTTTGCTAAAATTTGTTCATGTTGGTTCATTGGGCTAACTGCTTAACATGATTTCCAACTATCTTCATCATGGAAAATCAAATTGTCTAAGTCCATACTTGTTCATAACTGCTGCTCCACTCAGTAGTATGTTTCAGTGATTTGTCTATTGTTTAGTTTTACTTTACACATAATGGCTGATGCTTCAAGTGCTATATTAATCTCAATTGTATCTCTTATTTTCCAATGCCTTAATTTATCTCTTTGACTCTTGATTATGAATTAGTTCAGTCTCCAAGTTGGCACAGCTAATTCATCTCTTTGTCTAATTCCTAGCAAACTCAAACAAATCTGGAATTTCTTTCCTCAACAATAATATGTGTCTAGGTACAAAATATTCTGCAGTATGTGGCGATTTCTCTCTCATTTAATTACATTAGTGAAAATGTTGTAATCAGCAAATGTGAAAGGATCTGATGTCCTTAAAACTGTTAGAAGGATGCTGCCTTTATTAGACCTAAATTCTGTGAAGAAACCTTCAAAACCTTTTAGTTATAAATTTATATTGAACAACTTAAAGTTGTCACAATTTTTTTCTTTATTGTATACTTGAATGTAACAGTGCATCAAACATTGAACAATAGTGTACTCAATAGCATGATACAGGAATGTGGAAACCTCCACAACTAGGCTACCTTCATCTGGTCCAAGAAAGCTTCTTCCCTCCGTGAAAGTTATAATCTTATTCTTTAATTTATTTGCTTTGACAAGCTTGGACATTCAAACTATGTTGTGTGTTCGAGTTATATCAATTCTTGGATGGACCATAATGATCAATGATAATCTCAAACCTTGTATTAAGTAGAATATTAGTTCATTGTTTGAACCGGTTGACCTAATATATTGTATTTCTCGTGGATATGGACTTTAGAGGAGACTGTGACATGACTTGTAGCCTTGCTTTGCGCCTAAGCTTGTTGCTGGAGGACAATGGCTGTTCAGATGGTCACCAAAGAAGGATTGCTGTGTTCTTTTCTTTTTCCAGCAACAAAGATGTCCATGGTTGATGAGACTAAAAAGCAGATATTGTTTGTAATATTTCAGGAACTTATTGGATGGTGGTTCTCAATTTTGTGAAAGCAATGAAACTAGAAAGGATTTTAGCTAAAAACTGGCTGTAAGTACATATATGATGTTTTACCAATTATTTATGCAATTGGAGAAGAAAGAATATCTTAATGTAATGTGAAAACATTATCTTGTGAAGTGGATTAGCTGGATAAAAAACCCACTATTTCTACTGTGCATAGTAACAGCGACTTTCTACCTTTTCTGGTTCCAGAATTGATTGGTGAACAGAATTTTTTTGTTAGAAGACATGCAAGTTTAGTTATTTGAAATAGAAGATTGCATATATTAATCCTCACTGGATCAGTTTGTCCTTTATGCAAGTTTAGTTATTGTAGTGCCTGCTTGATGCACCGGGGAGGAAATAGTTTGGTTTGGTAGAAATCAGATTGTTGAATATATTTGAAGAATATGATGGGCTTGCTCAAATTTATTAATATTTCCAGGTATACATGTTAGTATCATAGTGTGATGGCTTACATCTAAGATGAGATTCCTGATAAGTTCATGGTCTTTAATGGTGAAGATAGGGTAAAATGGTGCAGCTTGTGTTGATTAATTTTTTATATTATTCAGTACTGCATTAAATGAGTTATCAGCCTGCATTCTATCTGGGGAATAAATCCTTGCAATTCTTGGTGGTCTTAATTTAAGTATTTACATCGTATAATTTTAGCAGTCATTATGGCACTTCGAAATGTAGCACATGCATGCAAAATCGCTTTACCAAATTGTTATGCTTTTGTTGTTACCAGGAAATGGAAAACATTTCCCTTTTTTAAGTTTATCATTAATTCAATTTTTTCTTGGTTTTACCCTTTAGCCTGCTTTTAAATTCTGCAACTAAGTACCATGCTCAAGCTCATTACCTGGTTAGTCCTTTTATTCTCAGGAGGATTGGAGCTGGGATGGATGACCCACTTAGTGCATGTTCTATCATAAAGAAACGTAGCACGGGAAAGTCTCCCAGTATCTCAGGCCTAAGAGAGGCTGCTATCAAGCATCAGAGCTATGTGAAGGGTGCAACTATTTATCCTCTGGAGAAAAACACTGGAAATGGAATGCTATGTATTGTCCCAGACATATGATTGACTCAATGTCATTATGGCTAAAATCAAGAAAGTTCCAAGAAGGTATCACCAACCAGGTTGAAGTTGAATTCCTTACGGTTTGAAGCTGACTTGCTAGCTGCACAAATCATGCCAAAATTTTGATCCTTCATGGAAAGTCAAAACAATTCTAGCTCGCTGGCGGATGATCTCCTCCAGGATCCTGGCCTGATAAGAGAGCCATGTGTTGTGTGTTGATCCAGTTTAAATTCAAGGTATCTAGTTTGGCATTGTTTATTCTGTTTAAAAGCTAATTTTGGCAACATGGACTGTCATAAATAATAGGCAATTTCTTCTTCTTTTTCTGTTTTTATTTTTGGCTTATTCTTTCTGTTGCATCTTAGAGCACAAACATGAAATTGCATGTATTATATTTTCTTTTGTTCGATCTTTTCTTGTATGCTGAGAGCTTTCACGAGCTTTGTTGAGGCAGTTGCCTAGATTTACAATTTTTCACCTTAGCATGCGGTAGAATATTGATAAGACTTCATGTTATTGAGAGTTTATAAGCATGCGTTGTCAGTTTCAGTTTCGAATTCATCAGGTACAATTTGCTAAAATTAGTAATCGAAACCAAACCGCACAGTTTCTGATTTTGGTTCGGATGGTTTTGATTTCGGTTCGACTTGTCAATTTTTTGTTTTTTTAATAAAAATAATATAATATATAATATTTTTTTTTAAAATTTTAAAAAATGGGTGTATAACTCTAATGAGCATAATGACATAAAAAAGATGATGTACAAATAATAAAATTATAAAATTTTTGATCAACTTAATATCTCTCAAGAGAATATTTGAAACCAAGTCGGTTAAATTTAAATCTAATAATTTAACTATTATACCATAAGTAGTCGAGGAGATATATATGGTCAATGTGTAATTTGTTTGATACTAAAATCTTCGATTATGATATTTTAAAATCAAGAATCGGAATCGAATTACCTAGAGCCAAGTTTTGCTTTGTTTAGAATCGAAAAACTATCAGACTAAATTGGATTTGATTCCAATTCGATTTGATTTCGGTTCGACTCAAATTATGGTCAGGACTATTTTAGCTGAATATTTGTAATTTTGTTCTTACTGTTGTCCTCGTTGAAAGGATTATTTGTGTCGCCTGGATTTGTTTTGGGATAGAATTGGTTGAGAGTTTTCAACTATACTTTAACTAGGATAGGATAGAGTTATACTTAACCAAACTCCAATTATAGTACACAACCAGAATCAGCAAACATATGTATGCACATTACTGTATATATATATATATATATATATATATATATATATATATTGCTTCATTCAATTGAGATTTGAAAGTTACATGAGAAAATGGCAAAACAGGGCAATCAGCTTTGCCATGTTACCAAAAATACAATCAGAAAACATTCTTTGAGGAGATGATTTATAGAAAATTTTCTTAATAATAAATGGTTAGGAATTTAGACCATAAACTCCAAGTCATTTTTTCTCCTTTTTTTTTTTCGCTATTTACATTCCACCTTGGATGATACACCCATCTTGGACAATAATAGACTTTCTCACTGACCTCACCTGATACGCTCCGACATTGCTCTTTTCTTACAGGGGAGACGAGGGGTCTAGATTTTTTTTTCTTCGATTTATGCTATCAAGTCGATCCTCAATGTACAACAAGATTCAAAATAAGGTAATTTTGATTCAGGATTGACTTCCGAATTAATAATATACATACCTAAATATAATGAACAGGGCATGCGAACTATCGTGATCCGTGCGAATCATTGGCCTGCACCATGCAACAGTCGGACAATGAATTGGATTCATCATAGGAGAGACCTCGTCAAACACATTCTTGGTGTTTCCCTTCTATGCATGTTTGGTCAAGTGAACGTACCATATTACACACGCATGCCTAATTGGACCGTGAGTTATAATGATCAAAGCTAGAAGTTGGACCTGGTTTGATCGAGTCAGGATGGGTTCGATTTCGATTAGGTGGCAGGCCCCGGAGGCACTTGAATTTAGTTTGGGTCGGACGAAACCGCAGGCGTCACCCAACCTTCGCGTTTCCGCCAACCCGACCCGGTGTTGGTTTGAGCCGGATGGGTTCGAGTTGGGGGGAAGTATCGCTGTCGGATATATATATGCGTTTCCCAGCATATAAAAATATATTTAGGAACAATGGCTTAGAGATAGGAGAGAATAAAGTGACTCGAGTCCGTTGTCGTTGCGAAGAAGCAATCCGAATCCATCTCCACCCTTGCCCCTTTCCTTCCTCCCTTTCTCCCGAACCCTAACCCCAACCTTGACATCCTCGACCCGATCCCCGACCTTAGCCTAGATCTTTTCCGACCCCCTGCCGCACTCCCGGCTCCACTGCCACCGGATCTCCGACCGAGTGATGGCGGCGGCGGCGGCGAGGGCCGATGGCCAGGAGAAGGTCATTGCCGCAGCGAAGCACATCGTCAGCAGCCTTGCTACCTCGAAGAACGCCGCCGAGGACATGATCCGCATCCTCTCCGGCTTCGACAACCGCCTCTCCACCATCAACGACCTCTTCCTGCCCCCTCCTCCTCGGC
Organism: Musa troglodytarum; assembly: GCA_023547065.1. Lineage (NCBI taxonomy): Eukaryota > Viridiplantae > Streptophyta > Magnoliopsida > Zingiberales > Musaceae > Musa > Musa troglodytarum. Next base: position 34,317,823 of record CP097508.1, read on the forward strand.
CGCTAGAGCAGGCGATGCCGACGGCGTCGACGTCGACCCGTCCGAGGCTGAGCTGCGCCTAGAGGTAGCCCAGAAGGTCGTCCTCCGCTGGGACGCCTCCGATTCCCTCCTCTGGGAGTCTTCCCCCGAGGAGGCCGAGGAGTACCTCGCCGCCGTTGATGATCTCATCTTCCTCGCCGACCCCGGAACCTCCTCTAGCGCCGCCGCGGCTGCGGAAGACCTAGTTAGTCGTGCGGAGGTTGCGCTTCAGATGGCGATGTCCCGTCTTGAGGAGGAGTTCCGCCACCTGATGGTCCGCAATGCAGTCCCCCTTGACTCCAATGGCCTCTGCTCCTCCATTCGCCGCCTCTCCTCTCTTTGCATCTGATAGCGGTGAGACTATGGAGGACTTTGAGAGCTCCATCGATGACGAACACCAGCTGCAGCTTCCACCGCAACAGCAGGAGGGCAGTCCAGAGGATAGGTCCGGAAGCAGTCTGATAGACGACCGGAGTTTAGATCTGATCCATCCCGAAGTCATCGCTGATCTGAAGGCCATCGCAGACAAAATGATCTGGGCCAAGTATGACCGAGAGCTCCACCATGTTTACTGCACTGTCCGACGGGACATTCTCGATGAGTGCCTCTCCATCCTTGGCATCGATCGTATGAGCATTGAGGAGGTACAGAGAACTGAGTGGCGGATGCTTGATGACAAGATGAAGAAGTGGATTCAGGCTATGAAGATCGTTGTTCGGGCTCTGCTTTGGGGAGAGAGACGGCTCTGTGACCAAATTCTTGCTGCCTCAGAGGAGCTTAGGGAGGAGTGCTTTTCAGAGACCACCAAAGGGTGTGTCATGCAGCTACTCAACTTTGGGGATGCCATTGCGATATGTCAGCGGTCTTCAGAGAAGCTCTTTCGTATTCTGGATATGTATGAGGCCCTTGCAGATGTTTTGCCAGATCTCCAGACCTTATATGCGGGAGACCCAAAGGACCTCCTATGTGAAGAGGCTGAGGGGATTCTGACGAGGTTAGGTGATGCTGTAAAAGGGACTCTTATGGAGTTTGGAAATGCAATCCAGAAGGAGCCTTCTCGGAAGCCAACACAGGGAGGTGAGATCCATCCCATGACACGTTATGTCATGAACTATGTGAAATTGCTGGTGGTTTACAATGATACATTAAATTTGCTTTTGGATGATGGAGTGTGTGGTAGTGATCAGGATCGTTCTGAAGGTTGTGAGAATAGGAGTACCAACGGAGAGAATTTGGAGAGTATGACTCCACTAGGTCGTCGCATGCTTTTGATAATCTCATATTTAGAAACTAACCTAGATGAAAAATCTAAAGTTTATGAAGATGGAGCAATGCGGTATATATTTTTGATGAACAATATACTCTACATAGTTAATAAAGTGAAGGATTCAGAACTTGGGAAGCTTTTGGGAGATGACTGGATAAGGAAGCACCGCAGCCAAATTCGCAGTATGCAACAAGCTACCTGAGGACTTCATGGACAAAAGTGTTGTCTTGTCTGAAGGATGATGGATATGTGGGAGCTCCAGTAGCGTTTCAAAGGTTGCTCTCAAGGAAAAGTTCAAGAACTTTAACTTGGCATTTGAAGAAATTTATAGGGTTCAGACAACTTGGAAGGTTCCAGATCCTCAGCTCCGAGAAGAATTGATGGATTTCTATTTCAGAGAAGGTTATCCCAGCTTATCGCTCTTTTATGGGGAGGTTTGGTAGTCAACTTGAGGGCGGAAGACATGCAACAAAATATATAAAGTACATGCCAGATGATTTAGAGTACCATCTTTCAGATTTGTTCGAAGGCTTGCTTGGACTCACTCCGAGAAAAAAAGCTTAGTCCGTGGAAGGGCGCAGGTATGATCTGAATCCCATTAGTGGTCTCTTTATGCAGAGTTCAGATATATGGCTGAATGTGAACTTGCAATGACCCTTTGCAGAACTTGTATTGATTATACATAGTAACAGTTATCATATATAGATGTTGTAATAACTCAATGTGTTGTTATAATAATGTATAGGTCTAGTGGGTGTGAATTACTGGTGTTTTCTTAGAATTTTATTCTGTTGTCAAACAAGTGAATGTTGATTGGATCTGTTTGAAGTACTATAGCTCTTTAAACTTTTGATGGGTTTTGATGAAGTAGCTCTGCTGCTTCTGTTTAAGTGCCTTTGCTTTTTATATACTATTGTTTGTGCAAAGCTACTAAATGTATTCTTGCAATTTGCTTGATGAAATTAAACCAAAAGTATAATTAGGTGCTCTGAGTATTCTATTCCATGTCTCTTTTTCAACAAACGAATTAGTGCATGTTTCATTTCTTGACACATGGAGCCCTGTATTTGTTTGGTTAAATTTCCATACAGTCCTTGGTTGCTCATAATCTATTACATGACATATTGTGTCATAGTTATCAGTTAATTGATGGTGTGAGTTGATCTTTGACTTTTTTCATTCGCAACCGAAACATTTGCTTCCCAATCTATTAGTTAATTGATGGTGGGAGTTGATCCTTGATTAACTGCTCTAGATGTTTATTTCTGTGGTTGTAGATACATGATGCTTTTGAACTTAGTGTTCCTCTTTTTTTTTCGCCCTATGATATGATAAATGGGGCTAATATAGATGGCTATATCTTCCATTCACAAGGCTTCATCTCTACATAGTCTTTTTTCCCTTATTTTTCAATCTTTTCTTGTACTTGAAGTGTATTTTTCAATATTTCACCATTCTTTAGGATGTCTTTCAAGATTAGCATTTTTGCCTTGTATTTAAATCCGATCTGCAGCTGGAAGTATTGAATTAGAGGATGAGTTGCCTCACGTTTGCTTTAACTATCAAGGGATTCTTTGCTGTTGTATACATTCATTGCTGATCTGCTGTCTATTTGAGCAGCTATGTGGACAAACAAATAGTATATATTAGAGAAGTGTAAGTAGGAGGAAGATTAGAGAAAGAAGAGGTGAATGTTTTAAAAGCAAACTTTTACTTCCATGTTTTTAATGTCAATTTTGATTGTCAGCCTGATGTGCTGAGAGTGATCTGTTCTGGTCTAATTTATAAAAAGGGTCATGATTGAATGTTGAGTTTGAGGATTTTCCTTGATGTGGTCTCCCAACTTGAATTTTTCTAGATACGTAAGATTGAGATTTAAGTTTTTGATGTGGATTATCCCTAGGTCCCGGGTTACTGCAAAACTTGTAACATCCCTAGTTGGTCCAATAGTCCCACATCGGAAGTGGGTGGGACTAAGATTGGCTTATATGGGCCTGATGAGTGTACTACTAATAACTTCAGCTTAAGCATTTTAACCAATGGTTGATAGGCCAAAACGAAGTTGATAGGCTAGTTAACACATCAGGTCGGGTCGTGACATTTGGTATCAGAGCCGACCAAGTATTCGAGCATGGTGAGGTAGGCTTGAGTAGGAAAGGGCTACCTGTGGATGAAGTCAGAGAACTAATCATAGCGTGGAGCCACCGCTAAGCTATGCCTCACATGCACCATGCTAGGGTTCCGATCCGAGCTTTGTGGGGATGTCAAGTCGTTTAAGTGGGAGAGATTGTAATATCCCTAGTTAGTCCAATAGTCCCACATCGGAAGTGGGTGGGATTAAGATTGACTTATATGGGCCTGATGAGTGTACTACTAATAACTTCAGCTTAAGCATTTTAGCCAATGGTTGATAGGCCAAAACGAAGTTGATAGGCTAGTTAACACATCAGGTCGGGTCGTGACATTTGGTATCAGAGCCGACCTAGTATTCGGGCATGGTGAGGTAGGCTTGAGTAGGAAAGGGCTACCTGTGGATGAAGTCAGAGAACTCATCATAGTGTGGAGCCACCGCTAAGCTATGCCTCACATGCACCATGCTAGGGTCTGATCTGGGCCTTGACGGGGACGTCAAGTCGTTTAAGTGGGGGAGATTGTAACATCCCTAGTTAGTCCAATAGTCCCACATCGGAAGTGGGTGGGACTAAGATTGACTTATATGGGCCTGATGAGTGTACTACTAATAACTTCAGCTTAAGCATTTTAGCCAATGGTTGATAGGCTAAAACGGTTGATAGGCTAGTTAAAACTGAAAACCGGAAAGCAACTGCTGGGCAGGGTGAGGCGAGAGCGCCACGAGCGACGAGCGGCCCGAGCACCTTGCTTCACCGCGCCTGCCGCGCCAGGTGTCGCCAGCGCCGCTAACTGGCGTCTAGCCGCCGCGCCAGGTTAAAAACCAGTGATCGAATCCAGAATTTTAGGTTCGCTCGGCCTCGTGATTTAGCTGGTTCATCAACTAATTCACGGCCTCGCGACACCCTCAACCTTCGCCGACTTCCCTCGCGATCGACTTCCTAACCCTAACCTCGCGATTTTCGTCTCTCGCCATCGCTACGGTGCGCCATTGCGCACGCCATCGCCGCGCCGCCGCTCGCCGTTGCCTCGCTCGCCGCCCCGCCCGTTGTCGCCGCCGCCATCGCCATCGCTCTCGCGCGTCGCCTGTTCTCCGCGCCACCGCCGTCGTCACACATTGCCATTGCTCGCAGCTCGGCTTCCTTCTCGCCGCCGATAGTATATCGTTAAGATATTAATAGTATATGTGATACTAATAACAGTATTTTTATTTATTAAATTAATAATATATTATTTTGATTTTAATACTGTTAATTTTTATTTATTTGAAATGATTGATTTTGTATGCTAGATTTTCTTAATTTAATAGTATATTTTTATTTAAATAATTATATTTATTAATTATATTATATATTTTTATATTTTAATGCCTCGCTTTGCTCGGCCTTGGGCGTTTTTAGACCTTGGCGCCTTTTGGCGCCTAGCGTTTTTTAAATCACTGCTAATGAGGCCCTTGCAACACTTGAGAGAGTAGCTAGGACTAACCTAATGGGGGAAATAGTATTTAATGTGGGGGGAAGTGTGCCTGTGTCACCTGGAGAAGTCCCTTCTTATACTGCTACAGTCCTAACAATATAGATTAGGAAGACTTATTGTATCAGGCTTGATTCAAAGAATATTCCTATCAGGATTTGGTGCCAACAGAGAAATTGTTGGTAGCCTGTTTTGCTCAATTATTTGCGAACATCTACACTAACAAAGATCCGAGGCTTCATTTTTTCAAATTAAAGGAAAATATCAAACAGTTAGTGCCTAGGATATCTCTGAACTAGATAACTCTTTTCTGTCATAATAAATATCAGTAAAGATCTGTAGGATCTTTGCTTTCTTGAAAGAAACTTTTGAATTGAACATAAATGATTATTATTTGAATCTGATGAGCTTGTGTTCATATTCCTTGTTATTTGTCTGTGTATCAACGAAATATGTTTTCCGTTATGTTTTGTTTTTGATCCAGGTATTTAGTATGTTTAAAATAAATTTGCAAAACCTGAACAATAAACCATTGAAACTGCCAACATTCTGGAAATGTTTCGACTATCAGACGAATCAGAAGCTGAAACCGGAAGTTCAGACTTTAGTTTTTGTGAACTATGGCTCTAGATGTTTGGTTGTAGAATGAAGACATTATATCTGATAGAGAAGAGAGACTCATAAAGATAACAACAGATTCGTAAGGACTAAAGATGATTTTCATTCGTCTATAATATTAAATTTGTGGTATTAAGTTTTGAAATATGCAATTGGGAATATCATGTTCAAGGACATTGTGTATGTTGGGTTTCATCATGTTAATGGAGTTGGGTCAAATTTATTGGAAACTGAAGGATAATTAGTTATCTTGAGTGGCTCTTTCTGTGACACTCCTGGAATCTGTATATTTGGGATGAAAAGCAATGTGCCGACACAGACCTAGGACAGTTTGTTAGCGAGCAGACTCTTGAAGAAGATTCTTGTCTTATTTTGTGGCTTGATCTAACTTTTACTTCCGGAACTGTGATGTTGTGTGTAGAAATAAATAAAGATGGCTAGTGGAGCTGAAGTCTGAAGTATACCTTATCGTGGTGTGAAATTATAGATCAGGATTTAGTAGTTGGTGTTTTGAGCACCGTGTCAAACAGACGGGTGGTGTGAAATTATAGATCAGGATTTAGTAGTTGGTGTTTTGAGCACTGTGTCAAACGACGGGTCCCATTCTATATACCAAGTCTGTTTTATGTATCCTTGGTTCTTAGGTTTGAGGGAAGAACTTTACTGCAAACTTGATGTTATTTGTTCTTGCTAAGAATAGATGACCCTTTTGGAACTTGTTATGAATAGTTGATTTAAATATTTAGATGATGCATAAGACAAACCGCAGATGCATTTGTTATTCTATTGCAGAACAGCGAATAAACCTGCTACTTCTCGTTTAGCTCGTTTGCTGATTTGTTATTTTCATTTTTCTCGGTGCTCTAGTGATATGCAGCACTAATGGTTTGATCTTATCATTTATCCTTGTGTATTTGATTCTTTGGCTATTGATGGTGTCATAATAATTAATATAGCTAAAAACATATTATCATCTGATTTGTGCTCCAAGATAATTATTTAACCTAATCGACTGTTAAATTTTGCTCATGGATAAACTTGGGATTGTTGTTTCACAAAAAAGTAGTTTGCTGTTTCAAAGTTAATTTGAACATATATAATTTAGTGTTACTTGCCAAATGGTTCTTCCAAGTTTCGTCGTAGTACATCATTGGTTTCGAAGCCTTGGCGACTCTAATTAGTACAGGCGCGCCCAGGTGTTTGGTGCTCAAAAGCCGGCATCTGATTTAGTTCATTTTCTGCACTAATAGTGCTATATTCACTTAATTTCCATTACAGCTTGTTAACCTTCATAAGATGCATATGGTTTACTCTGTTTCCTGCACACCATGTTACTATGGGGGCTTCTAAAGTAATCGTGTTATTTAGTGCACGAGGCGTGGATGTGGAGAAGGTTGATATATACAAGTCTTATTTTAAACTATTTATTCGTTAAAGTGTTGCAAGAATATTCCAAGTACCAGCGAAACAACTAAATCCGGTTTGAGGATCAAAAATAACGCATGAGATTTCTAGAAAGAATAACATAAAAGCGCATTGAATGTAGTATTGTTGGATATGGAGAAAATGTTTTAGATAAGTTGACAGTTCCAATCAAGATGGATATGGAATTTGGATACGCGGCACGGTCAATTAAAGATCATCGATTGATACTATAGGACCCAACTTCGCCTCTCTGCAATTAACGAATATGCTTAACTTTGAAACCCCACTGCAACCACTACAATATTTCTTAAAAAAAAAATAATATAATAGTAAAATAATTTATGAATTAAAATAAAAAAAAAATAAAAGTAGGGATACCAACATCTCTATGGACTTCTCCACTAATGGTCTCGAAATTAGCTTCATTAGCAAAATTGTCGATGCAGTTACGATAGTATTAAAAAAAAATATTTTATAGATTAAATAAAAAAAAAATAAAATTCTAGATTACCAACTCTTTCGTAGACTCCTAGCTTCATCTCCAAAACTCTTATTGCGACCGTCATGTTTTTCCCAAAAAAAAATTAATGTTTGTACTCAAATAAGAAGAAAATAAAGATCATATTTTATAATTGATAATAATGATATACAATGCTTCTATATTTTCCTCTATGATTGACAAGCATAGTGAAGCACCATGCCTTTGGTTTCAGAATAAAAGATGCAGTTCTTTTTCCAAAGTAGAGAAGGGGATGTGGCTAGACTCTATCCGATCATGCACCATTGACTATTGTGTTTCTCCTGTGAGGATGTCTCGTGCTCCTCTAGTTTGCTAAGTCATTATTCAATGTAAGATCATCTGATCATGAATTTAGGTAGCTAAATAGCTAAACAATGAGATATAGATAAAATAGTAGGAAGAAGTTTGGCTGAACAAACTTAAGGGGTTTTGCTAATTCCACCTATCTAAGGTGACCTCTATTTGTGCAAGCCACCCTATCTACCCATTTTTCTCATGGTATGTATAACGTATGATACAATCAATATCATGAATGCAAAAATCAGCCTAAGATAACATTTTATTTGATTATCCTTTAATATGAATGTACAATTTGCAATCATCAAGGTGATTCCACATAAAAAAACACTATTTTGAAACCTCCTCTTTTATGAATTAAAAGTGTAACAATTTTTTGTTGTATAATAATTTAATAGATTAATGAATTGATTTATGATCACATATTGTCCTCTGACTATGAGATGGTTCTGAATGTTTGTATATAAAAAAATCAATCATAACTTAATGAAATATATACTAATGTGTATTATTGTATAGTTATTGAAGAATTTTAATAAGTGTCATGCAATTGATGAACTTAATTATGGGATGATTATCTCATCTTCTGCATTACAGTGTCATTGTTTCAATTGTGTTTTTTTATTTATGTTATGTTTCATATTTTATTTTAATATTTTATTTATTATAAGTTATTTTGCATTATCATATAATAAAAAGGTATTATGATAAAAAATATTGCATTTGATAGTTTATAAATAGGTTAATCATTACTAAAAAATTTATTCTCAAAGAATGAATATTCTATCAACCTAAGCTTGAATGAGATATTTATAGGCGGCTTCAAGAATAAAATAAAAAAATTTAAATCCTTAAAATTTCAGAGCACAGGTGGTATTATTACTAGACAATACTACCACCGATACTAGATGATACTACTACCAACACTAGACGATACTACCACCATAACTATGCTACAAATTTATTTTCTAGCGGTACTATCATTGGCCTTGACGATACTATTGCTACCATCAGTGGTATCATTATCGAAAACATTAACAAAACATAAATAGTATTTGTTAACAAAACATAAATAGTATTTGTTAATTGACTTAGGTAGTACTAACACTTGGGCTTAGTTTAGGCTATTGGTTTGACCTTCTAATTGTTGAATCTCGGATTTTGATGATGAAACTAATTGAGTGTGTTTTGTTGTTTAACTGCGTGTTGAGTTACGCAGGTCTACTATCGATCAGGATTAGGCGGTTGATCTTTGGAGAAATTAATGTTGCGCTAGAGGTGATCACGTTAGGATATTGGATGTCGAGCCGGAGGTTCGATCGACTATCGGCAGGAGGCTTTAGACGTCGGGCATCAGGCCAAGAAGTGCGGAGTTGCACCATGGATATCGGGGTTGCGGAGGTCAACCGTCGATTGGGCAACAAGCCACAAGAGAGGGCGATGTGTCGAAGGATCGGACGAAACACCGACCAATGACGTGCCGGACAACTGAATGTCAATTCGTGTAGTAATCGTCTAGATCGGGCGTAGGGTGTTTGGTATTTGTTTGTGCGGAGTAACTACGATAAGGATGAAGACGTAAAGTGAAACAAAGGGTCAAGTCAAGTGCGATGGATCATTGGGAGTTCGAGTGTTCGATGGAAGTCCAAGATTCGTTGAGAGTCCGAACCACCGAGAACGAGTAGGAGCTTGCCAAGGGTTTTAAGTTCGGAAGTTCACGGAGCTTGCCAAGAAAGATTGGAGCTTGCCAAAGAAGCTTAGGGGAACTCGCCAAAATCATCGTAGAGTCTGAGAGCTTACCGGGAGTCCGCAGGATGGTTTCCGAGGGATCATCGGAAGACCGCCGGAAGTTCGCCGGAAGCTCGCCGGAAGAAGACTTGACTTGCGAACTTTGTAATAGCTTAGGAATGTCTTTAATTTTGTAGTTAGCACATTAATTTGGGTTAGGATTAGGTGTTCAATTATTAAATCGCTTTAACGCCTAAGTATGGTATTGGGCCTTGTTTTGGAGACCCTATTTGGGCGGAGTTTAGTCCTAAACCAGTTGATATGTTGGGCGGTGGCACATGTAACGCTATGCTGCCAGCGTGCTGTAGCGATGAGCAAGCGGTAGCACCGCTGTGGGCGGTAAATGCCGCCCCTGCGTAGTGATCTGCCCGGTACGTGGGAGTAACACCGCCCGGCAGAACTCCAGTTTGATTTCAAATTTGGAGCCCAATTTGAATCATTTGAATCTATAAATACCTTTTCTCAGTTGAGAGTGGACCCTTGGAGAGTTAGATTTTGAAAATAAGTCTTGGGAAAGTCTTGTTCTTCATTTGAAGTGTTCACCTCATTTCCTTCTCTTTGTGAAAACTTGTAAGAGTGTGAACCTCTTGTAAAAGGGTTGTAAGAGGGGAATTTGGTCCTTCCCCTACAAAAGGATTTGCTAGTGGAAGTTGGGAGCCTCATCGAAGAAGGCTTCGGAAGTGGATGTAGGTCGGATGACCGGACCACTATAAATCGGTTTGCATTTACTTTCTCGCAACTTACTTTGCTGCAAACCATTTTCATATGCTGCCTTATTTACTCAACTTCATCTTCATCTTCATCTTCTTACGTATGCTTTAAAGTTAAAACGTAATCTTTCCGGGTTCAAACGAAACGCTGCATTCATTCGTACGAAGTTTCCGAACTTGTGTTAATCGTTGAAAAATCTATCGTTCTTTACCGCTGCACTAATTCACCCCCCCTCTTAGTGCCACTCGATCCCTAACACTAATGGGCTCAATTCACTTAATTTGAAGCCTAATGACTTTCTTGACAACTGAATTTTGTTTCAGTCTAATACTAACTTAAATTGACCTAAAATAATCTCAATTAGGATCTTGATAAATTAACCACACATCCAATATATTTATGAAGCTTTTGACATATTGTATGCTCTTTGGGCATATTGTATGATCTTCCGGTACTTCATCCAAAACTATGGTACATTATCCTTTCCTTCGGTATGTCGCTCATTATACTAGCACATCGATTTTTCTATAAAATCTAATCTTCTGACATAATATATAATTCTTCTGGTATAATACTCAAACCTTTAGTATTAAGTTTAATTTTTGGCATGTCAATCGATCCTTAGCTTGATATCTAATTTTTAACATAATAAATTTTTGGCATCACATTCGAATTTTCTACTCAACAATTAGGCCTTTAATGATTCGAGTTCATGATCAAAGTATTTTCTATGTCACATATCAAAAGTATATTAGTCCAATAAACTCATTAATGGTTTCATCATCAAAATATATGATTCAACAATTGACACCTTTAGATGTACATAAATTAAGTTAAGAAACAATTAGATAGAAAATCAAAATTATCATATCTAAAGGGGTAGTAAATTTTATAGTAGTTATGATGAACTTGATTATAATTCGGATTCTTTTGTTAGATTCCTAGAAAAGTGAGATATTTGTGCTCGGTATATTTTACTAGATATGCCATAACAGAATGAGATTCTTTAAAGGCAAAATCGTACTCTTACATATATGGTTAGGAGCATGATGAGTTATTTTTCGGTACTTAAATCAATGTGATGAGAAGCTTTAAAGATGATTATGCATATCTTGTATATGATTTCTAGTAAGTCAATTTCATCAAATTTTTTTGAATTATAAATTAGTGAAAAACCCGACTCGAGACATTTACATGTTTTGGATTATCTTGAAGAGATAAGAGTCTTCAATTCACATAAAAGAAATTTAGATTCAAAATCTATTTTTATGTATTTTATTTTCTATCCAAAAAAATTTAAAGGGATACAAATTTTATTACCTAAATTATAATACGAGGATAGTTGAATTTGATAATACAAGATTCCTTAAAAATAACAAATTAGTAGAAGTAAAAATCTCAAAATTTAATCTTAATATTAAAGAAATATAGGTTAATACTCTTTTATTATTTTATATTCAAGAGATTATTGTTTCTTAAGTAACTAAAAGAATTGATAAGGGTGAATAACAAAATAACATTGATGAACTCTTACATGATGTTGATGTTATCACTAATGATCTTGTAGAATAATCATAACTGATAGTTTTGAGAATATCTCAAAGGATAAGGACACTTACCATTTCTGATTATTATGTAGTTTATTTATAAAAATCAGATTATAACATAGGAAACAAAGGATCACTTATTGTTTTCATAAATTATAAAAAGTAATGATTATGAAAAGTGATATAATGTGATAAAATAAGAGTTGAAATTAATGGATCAAAATAGTATTTGAGAACTCGTCAAATTGTCCAATACTTGAAAAGTATCAATTGCAAATGAATCTTTAAGACAAAGTATGACTCAAAGGGTAATATCAAATGATATAAAAGCCAGATTTATGGTTAAAGGTTTTACTCATAAAAAATGCATCGATCATAACAAGATATTTTTTATTTTTTAAATAAAATTATTAAGAATCATCATAACATTAGTGGCTTATTATGATTTTGAGTTACATTAGATGGATATAAAAATAACTTTTCTAGATAAAAATCTAGATAAAGAAATTTATATGGATTAACCTAAATGATTCATATAGAAAATAAAAGAAATATAAAATTTGGTATGTAAATTTAGAAAATCCATTTATGATTTTAAACAAGCTTTTAGATAATTGTATATAAAGTTTTATAATACTCTTATTTTTTTTTCAGATTTAAGAAAAATATTATTGATCAATATTTATTTCTGAAGGTCAGTGGGAGATAGTTTATTATATTGGTTTATATATGGATAATATTTTACTTGCAAGTAGTGATCATGGTTTACTATATAAAATCAGAAAAATTCTCATCAAGAATTTTAAGATGATTGATATGAATGAGATAACTTATGATATTGACATTGATATATTTAGGAATAGATCTTAAAAGTTGCTAAAACTATCTTATAAAGGATATATTGACCGAGGAGAGATTTAGAATACAACTTTATTCAATAAAAGGTAAAAGTAAAAAATTTTAATCAAAGTAAGTGCTTTTAAAATAACTTAGAAGAGAATCAAATAAAAGAAAAATTATTATATATATATACAGTTGGAAGTTTATTATGTGCTCAAGCCTATAATAGATCATATATTAATTTTGTAGTTAATATATTAGGTAGATATTAGAGTTACCTAAGAATGAAACACTAAAGCGCTATAAAAAAAGTAATAAGATATCTAAAATGGACGAAGGATTATATACTTACATACATGAAATTAGAACAACTTGAAATAATGGTATTTCTATATACTGATTTTGTAAATTATCTTGATATTAAGAAGTTTACCTTAAGTTTTATATTTATTAGTTGAAGGGGCAATTTACATTTTAAAATATAAAGTAATGTATTATTACATTATGTAGAAGCTAATTTTATGATATGTTTTGAGGTTACTAATTAATCTTTATGATAGTAAAATTTTATCTCAAGACTTGATGTAGCTAAACTCAATTACTATGTCGCTGAAGATACCTTGTGACATATCGTAATAATTTTCTTATCTAAGAATAATAAGTATTCAAGTAATTCTATGCATTATGGTATAAAGTACATTTAGAGAAAAAAATTAGAAATAATTAATATCAATTAAGAACTTGAGTTCTACTATACTGATTATTGATCCATTCACTTAAGACTTATAGTCTAAAATGTTTAAAAGATTATGTTCTTGTGATTGAGTTTCTGAGCAACTCATAAAAGATATAATAATGCATGTTTGAGTAGATAATATAATTAATATTCTTATTTATGTAATTAAAGTTATTTATTTTTACTATCTTTTATATATTTATGTATGTACATATTATTGTTGAATGTGATAATAGGATTATCTTGACAAGATAAATTATAACAGTCATTTTAGATTACATTACGAAGAGCTAATAATGTTATGATATATAGATGAAAGTATAACTTTAATGACGTATGATCATTATGACTTACAATGGTAGTCAAACTTATATGATATTATATTTATTAGACTTATTAGTTTATTTTATAAAATTCATACTCACGTATAAAATTATTATAATATTTATTTAATTTTAAATTTTTTATATCTTACTAATTAATTGGTAAAGTAAGAGAATGTTAAAATATGTGGCCCTATCTAGTTATGTAAAATATATTATATATTTAATTAGATTCTGATTATAGTTAGTAGCTAATAGAAAAAAAGTTTAATTATAGTAGAATTGTTTAAAAGATGATCTTGATGTGAATAACTCATCTAATTATTATTCTAGATCTTCTGCTCTCGTTTATAAAAGGACAAAACTTCCTTGGTATGAAACAATCAATTATTGAGATTGTAGAACTATTTTCAATCTCACTTAGTCCTAAATTCATCATTCATAGCAATTTTGTGAAAGATCAAAGGAGAAAAGAAGACGAATCTAATTTTACTTATAAATCAGTATCGTTGTAGCATTTGGATCTGATGATAATATACTTATAGATCAGATAAAAACTTTTTGAATAATATCGAAAGGCACGAATCATAAATTTAATCTCTCATTATTTAATTTCAGTTTCTAGCATTAAAGTTTTTCACATAACAATAGTATATTATTAGTGAAAGTTTTTAGCAAAGTAATAAATTAATTATATTATCAACTATCTTTCTTTTATTAAATTCTAAGCATTGAAGTATATAAACATTAAATATAATATTATAAATGCTATTAGTGTTAGTTGTTTTATAATGAAAATTTTTCGTAACATATTTTTGAGGAATTTAAATCGTTAACAACATTATTAGTGTTCAAAGCATATAATAATACTCTTTATGTTGGTAAATACATTCAAAATCAATTATT
>CP097508.1:34334521-34349521 GCA_023547065.1 Musa troglodytarum
ATATTGATAAGACTTCATGTTATTGAGAGTTTATAAGCATGCGTTGTCAGTTTCAGTTTCGAATTCATCAGGTACAATTTGCTAAAATTAGTAATCGAAACCAAACCGCACAGTTTCTGATTTTGGTTCGGATGGTTTTGATTTCGGTTCGACTTGTCAATTTTTTGTTTTTTTAATAAAAATAATATAATATATAATATTTTTTTTTAAAATTTTAAAAAATGGGTGTATAACTCTAATGAGCATAATGACATAAAAAAGATGATGTACAAATAATAAAATTATAAAATTTTTGATCAACTTAATATCTCTCAAGAGAATATTTGAAACCAAGTCGGTTAAATTTAAATCTAATAATTTAACTATTATACCATAAGTAGTCGAGGAGATATATATGGTCAATGTGTAATTTGTTTGATACTAAAATCTTCGATTATGATATTTTAAAATCAAGAATCGGAATCGAATTACCTAGAGCCAAGTTTTGCTTTGTTTAGAATCGAAAAACTATCAGACTAAATTGGATTTGATTCCAATTCGATTTGATTTCGGTTCGACTCAAATTATGGTCAGGACTATTTTAGCTGAATATTTGTAATTTTTGTTCTTACTGTTGTCCTCGTTGAAAGGATTATTTGTGTCGCCTGGATTTGTTTTGGGATAGAATTGGTTGAGAGTTTTCAACTATACTTTAACTAGGATAGGATAGAGTTATACTTAACCAAACTCCAATTATAGTACACAACCAGAATCAGCAAACATATGTATGCACATTACTGTGTATATATATATATATATTGCTTCATTCAATTGAGATTTGAAAGTTACATGAGAAAATGGCAAAACAGGGCAATCAGCTTTGCCATGTTACCAAAAATACAATCAGAAAACATTCTTTGAGGAGATGATTTATAGAAAATTTTCTTAATAATAAATGGTTAGGAATTTAGACCATAAACTCCAAGTCATTTTTTCTCCTTTTTTTTTTCGCTATTTACATTCCACCTTGGATGATACACCCATCTTGGACAATAATAGACTTTCTCACTGACCTCACCTGATACGCTCCGACATTGCTCTTTTCTTACAGGGGAGACGAGGGGTCTAGATTTTTTTTTCTTCGATTTATGCTATCAAGTCGATCCTCAATGTACAGCAAGATTCAAAATAAGGTAATTTTGGTTCAGGATTGACTTCCGAATTAATAATATACATACCTAAATATAATGAACAGGGCATGCGAACTATCGTGATCCGTGCGAATCATTGGCCTGCACCATGCAACAGTCGGACAATGAATTGGATTCATCATAGGAGAGACCTCGTCAAACACATTCTTGGTGTTTCGCTTCTATGCATGTTTGGTCAAGTGAACGTACCATATTACACACGCATGCCTAATTGGACCGTGAGTTATAATGATCAAAGCTAGAAGTTGGACCTGGTTTGATCGAGTCAGGATGGGTTCGATTTCGATTAGGTGGCAGGCCCGGAGGCACTTGAATTTAGTTTGGGTCGGACGAAACCGCAGGCGTCACCCAACCTTCGCGTTTCCGCCAACCCGACCCGGTGTTGGTTTGAGCCGGATGGGTTCGAGTTGGGGGGAAGTATCGCTGTCGGATATATATATGCGTTTCCCAGCATATAAAAATATATTTAGGAACAATGGCTTAGAGATAGGAGAGAATAAAGTGACTCGAGTCCGTTGTCGTTGCGAAGAAGCAATCCGAATCCATCTCCACCCTTGCCCCTTTCCTTCCTCCCTTTCTCCCGAACCCTAACCCCAACCTTGACATCCTCGACCCCGATCCCCCGACCTTAGCCCTAGATCCCTTCCGACCCCTCGCCGCACTCCCGGCTCCACTGCCACCGGATCTCCGACCGAGTGATGGCGGCGGCGGCGGCGAGGGCCGATGGCCAGGAGAAGGTCATTGCCGCAGCGAAGCACATCGTCAGCAGCCTTGCTACCTCGAAGAACGCTGCCGAGGACATGATCCGCATCCTCTCCGGCTTCGACAACCGCCTCTCCACCATCAACGACCTCTTCCCTGCCTCCTCCTCCTCGGCCGCTAGAGCAGGCGATGCCGACGGCGTCGACGTCGACCCGTCCGAGGCTGAGCTGCGCCTAGAGGTAGCCCAGAAGGTCGTCCTCCGCTGGGACGCCTCCGATTCCCTCCTCTGGGAGTCTTCCCCCGAGGAGGCCGAGGAGTACCTCGCCGCCGTTGATGATCTCATCTTCCTCGCCGACCCCGGAACCTCCTCTAGCGCCGCCGCGGCTGCGGAAGACCTAGTTAGTCGTGCGGAGGTTGCGCTTCAGATGGCGATGTCCCGTCTTGAGGAGGAGTTCCGCCACCTGATGGTCCGCAATGCAGTCCCCCTTGACTCCAATGGCCTCTGCTCCTCCATTCGCCGCCTCTCCCTCTCTTTTGCATCTGATAGCGGTGAGACTATGGAGGACTTTGAGAGCTCCATCGATGACGAACACCAGCTGCAGCTTCCACCGCAACAGCAGGAGGGCAGTCCAGAGGATAGGTCCGGAAGCAGTCTGATAGACGACCGGAGTTTAGATCTGATCCATCCCGAAGTCATCGCTGATCTGAAGGCCATCGCAGACAAAATGATCTGGGCCAAGTATGACCGAGAGCTCCACCATGTTTACTGCACTGTCCGACGGGACATTCTCGATGAGTGCCTCTCCATCCTTGGCATCGATCGTATGAGCATTGAGGAGGTACAGAGAACTGAGTGGCGGATGCTTGATGACAAGATGAAGAAGTGGATTCAGGCTATGAAGATCGTTGTTCGGGCTCTGCTTTGGGGAGAGACGGCTCTGTGACCAAATTCTTGCTGCCTCAGAGGAGCTTAGGGAGGAGTGCTTTTCAGAGACCACCAAAGGGTGTGTCATGCAGCTACTCAACTTTGGGGATGCCATTGCGATATGTCAGCGGTCTTCAGAGAAGCTCTTTCAGTATTCTGGATATGTATGAGGCCCTTGCAGATGTTTTGCCAGATCTCCAGACCTTATATGCGGGAGACCCAAAGGACCTCCTATGTGAAGAGGCTGAGGGGATTCTGACGAGGTTAGGTGATGCTGTAAAAGGGACTCTTATGGAGTTTGGAAATGCAATCCAGAAGGAGCCATCTCGGAAGCCAACACAGGGAGGTGAGATCCATCCCATGACACGTTATGTCATGAACTATGTGAAATTGCTGGTGGTTTACAATGATACATTAAATTTGCTTTTGGATGATGGAGTGTGTGGTAGTGATCAGGATCGTTCTGAAGGTTGTGAGAATAGGAGTACCAACGGAGAGAATTTGGAGAGTATGACTCCACTAGGTCGTCGCATGCTTTTGATAATCTCATATTTAGAAACTAACCTAGATGAAAAATCTAAAGTTTATGAAGATGGAGCAATGCGGTATATATTTTTGATGAACAATATACTCTACATAGTTAATAAAGTGAAGGATTCAGAACTTGGGAAGCTTTTGGGAGATGACTGGATAAGGAAGCACCGCAGCCAAATTCGGCAGTATGCAACAAGCTACCTGAGGACTTCATGGACAAAAGTGTTGTCTTGTCTGAAGGATGATGGATATGCGAGTGGGAGCTCCAGTAGCGTTTCAAAGGTTGCTCTCAAGGAAAAGTTCAAGAACTTTAACTTGGCATTTGAAGAAATTTATAGGGTTCAGACAACTTGGAAGGTTCCAGATCCTCAGCTCCGAGAAGAATTGCGGATTTCTATTTCAGAGAAGGTTATCCCAGCTTATCGCTCTTTTATGGGGAGGTTTGGTAGTCAACTTGAGGGCGGAAGACATGCAACAAAATATATAAAGTACATGCCAGATGATTTAGAGTACCATCTTTCAGATTTGTTCGAAGGCTTGCTTGGACTCACTCCGAGAAAAAGCTTAGTCCGTGGAAGGGCGCAGGTATGATCTGAATCCCATTAGTGGTCTCTTTATGCAGAGTTCAGATATATGGCTGAATGTGAACTTGCAATGACCCTTTGCAGAACTTGTATTGATTATACATAGTAACAGTTATCATATATAGATGTTGTAATAACTCAATGTGTTGTTATAATAATGTATAGGTCTAGTGGGTGTGAATTACTGGTGTTTTCTTAGAATTTTATTCTGTTGTCAAACAAGTGAATGTTGATTGGATCTGTTTGAAGTACTATAGCTCTTTAAACTTTTGATGGGTTTTGATGAAGTAGCTCTGCTGCTTCTGTTTAAGTGCCTTTGCTTTTATATACTATTGTTTGTGCAAAGCTACTAAATGTATTCTTGCAATTTGCTTGATGAAATTAAACCAAAAGTATAATTAGGTGCTCTGAGTATTCTATTCCATGTCTCTTTTTCAACAAACGAATTAGTGCATGTTTCATTTCTTGACACATGGAGCCCTGTATTTGTTTGGTTAAATTTCCATACAGTCCTTGGTTGCTCATAATCTATTACATGACATATTGTGTCATAGTTATCAGTTAATTGATGGTGTGAGTTGATCTTTGTCTTTTTTCATTCAACAAACATTTGCTTCCCAATCTATTAGTTAATTGATGGTGGGAGTTGATCCTTGATTAACTGCTCTAGATGTTTATTTCTGTGGTTGTAGATACATGATGCTTTTGAACTTAGTGTTCCTCTTTTTTTCGCCCTATGATATGATAAATGGGGCTAATATAGATGGCTATATCTTCCATTCACAAGGCTTCATCTCTACATAGTCTTTTTCCCTTATTTTTCAATCTTTTCTTGTACTTGAAGTGTATTTTTCAATATTTCACCATTCTTTAGGATGTCTTTCAAGATTAGCATTTTTGCCTTGTATTTAAATCCGATCTGCAGCTGGAAGTATTGAATTAGAGGATGAGTTGCCTCACGTTGTTGCTTTAACTATCAAGGGATTCTTTGCTGTTGTATACATTCATTGCTGATCTGCTGTCTATTTGAGCAGCTATGTGGACAAACAAATAGTATATATTAGAGAAGTGTAAGTAGGAGGAAGATTAGAGAAAGAAGAGGTGAATGTTTTAAAAGCAACCTTTTACTTCCATGTTTTTAATGTCAATTTTGATTGTCAGCCTGATGTGCTGAGAGTGATCTGTTCTGGTCTAATTTATAAAAAGGGTCATGATTGAATGTTGAGTTTGAGGATTTTGCTTGATGTGGTCTCCCAACTTGAATTTTTCTAGATACGTAAGATTGAGATTTAAGTTTTTGATGTGGATTATCCCTAGGTCCCGGGTTATTGCAAAACTTGTAACATCCCTAGTTAGTCCAATAGTCCCACATCGGAAGTGGGTGGGACTAAGATTGGCTTATATGGGCCTGATGAGTGTACTACTAATAACTTCAGCTTAAGCATTTTAACCAATGGTTGATAGGCCAAAACGAAGTTGATAGGCTAGTTAACACATCAGGTCGGGTCGTGACATTTGGTATCAGAGCCGACCAAGTATTCGAGCATGGTGAGGTAGGCTTGAGTAGGAAAGGGCTACCTGTGGATGAAGTCAGAGAACTAATCATAGCGTGGAGCCACCGCTAAGCTATGCCTCACATGCACCATGCTAGGGTCTGATCTGAGCTTTGACGGGGATGTCAAGTCGTTTAAGTGGGAGAGATTGTAATATCCCTAGTTAGTCCAATAGTCCCACATCGGAAGTGGGTGGGATTAAGATTGACTTATATGGGCCTGATGAGTGTACTACTAATAACTTCAGCTTAAGCATTTTAGCCAATGGTTGATAGGCCAAAACGAAGTTGATAGGCTAGTTAACACATCAGGTCGGGTCGTGACATTTGGTATCAGAGCCGACCTAGTATTCGGGCATGGTGAGGTAGGCTTGAGTAGGAAAGGGCTACCTGTGGATGAAGTCAGAGAACTCATCATAGTGTGGAGCCACCGCTAAGCTATGCCTCACATGCACCATGCTAGGGTCTGATCTGGGCCTTGACGGGGACGTCAAGTCGTTTAAGTGGGGGAGATTGTAACATCCCTAGTTAGTCCAATAGTCCCACATCGGAAGTGGGTGGGACTAAGATTGACTTATATGGGCCTGATGAGTGTACTACTAATAACTTCAGCTTAAGCATTTTAGCCAATGGTTGATAGGCCAAAACGAAGTTGATAGGCTAGTTAACTTATCAGGTCGGGTCATGACAAAACTAATGAGCAGTGATTACAATAGGCGCTTGGGCGAGGCGAGGCGAGGCCCGAGCACCTTGCTTCACTTCCAAGCTGCGCCCTTCAAAGAGGTGTCGCTTGGGCGCTCGCTCGAGCCCAGGCGTCTGGCGCTTCGGGCGAGCGCTCGGGTTAAACCAGGTGACCGAACCAGAATTTTAGGTTTGGTTCGGTCTCTGGTGATTTAGTTGGTTCGATTGAATCAACTAATTCACCGATATCAGCCTCCGTCTCGTGACTTCCTCGACTTCCCTAATCGAACCAACTAATTCACCGATATCAGCCTCCCTCTCGCGACTTCCTCGACTTCCCTAACCCTAACCCTCGCGATTTTGGTCTCTGCTATCGCTATCGCTGGTGTTTGCTGCCATTGCCGCTGCCACTGTTGCCGCTCGTCGCTCTCGCTCCTGCTGTTGCCTCAAGCTCTCGCTCTCGCTGTCGCTCCCGTTGTCGCTTTCTGCTCTCGCTGTCGCTCGTCGCTCCTACTCCCGTTGTCGCTCGTTGCTCCCGCGCCCACTGTCGCTCGCTGCCTGCTACCATTGCCATTGCCTCTGCAGGCTCGGTCTTCCTTCTCGCCGATAGTATCATAGTATATTAATAGTATACATATAAACAGTATTTTTATTTATTAAATTAATAATATATTATTTTGATTTTAATACTGTTAATTTTTATTTATTTGAAATGATTGATTTTGTATGCTAGATTTTCTTAATTTAATAGTATATTTTTATTTAAATAATTATATTTATTAATTATATTATATATTTTTATATTTTAATGTCTCACTTTGCTCGGCCTTGGACTTTTTTAGACCTTGGCGCCTTTTGGTGCCTAGCGTTTTTTAAATCACTGCTAATGAGGCCCTTGCAACACTTGAGAGAGTAGCTAGGACTAACCTAATGGGGGAAAATAGTATTTAATGTGGGGGGAAGTGTGCCTGTGTCACCTGGAGAAGTCCCTTCTTATACTGCTACAGTCCTAACAATATAGATTAGGAAGACTTATTGTATCAGGCTTGATTCGAAGAATATTCCTATCAGGATTTGGTGCCAACAGAGAAATTGTTGGTAGCCTGTTTTGCTCAATTATTTGCGAACATCTACACTAACAAAGATCCGAGGCTTCATTTTTTCAAATTAAAGGAAAATATCAAACAGTTAGTGCCTAGGATATCTCTGAACTAGATAACTCTTTTCTGTCATAATAAATATCAGTAAAGATCTGTAGGATCTTTGCTTTCTTGAAAGAAACTTTTGAATTGAACATAAATGATTATTATTTGAATCTGATGAGCTTGTGTTCATATTCCTTGTTATTTGTCTGTGTATCAACGAAATATGTTTTCCGTTATGTTTTGTTTTTGATCCAGGTATTTAGTATGTTTAAAATAAATTTGCAAAACCTGAACAATAAACCATTGAAACTGCCAACATTCTGGAAATGTTTCGACTATCAGACGAATCAGAAGCTGAAACCGGAAGTTCAGACTTTAGTTTTTGTGAACTATGGCTCTAGATGTTTGGTTGTAGAATGAAGACATTATATCTGATAGAGAAGAGAGACTCATAAAGATAACAAAAGATTCGTAAGGACTAAAGATGGTTTTCATTCGCCTATAATATTAAATTTGTGGTATTAAGTTTTGAAATATGCAATTGGGAATATCATGTTCAAGGACATTGTGTATGTTGGGTTTCATCATGTTAATGGAGTTGGGTCAAATTTATTGGAAACTGAAGGATAATTAGTTATCTTGAGTGGCTCTTTCTGTGACACTCCTGGAATCTGTATATTTGGGATGAAAAGCAATGTGCCGACACAGACCTAGGACAGTTTGTTAGCGAGCAGACTCTTGAAGAAGATTCTTGTCTTATTTTGTGGCTTGATCTAACTTTTACTTCCGGAACTGTGATGTTGTGTGTAGAAATAAATAAAGATGGCTAGTGGAGCTGAGGTCTGAAGTATACCTTATCATGGTGTGAAATTATAGATCAGGATTTAGTAGTTGGTGTTTTGAGCACCGTGTCAAACAGATGGGTGGTGTGAAATTATAGATCAGGATTTAGTAGTTGGTGTTTTGAGCACTGTGTCAAACGACGGGTCCCATTCTATATACCAAGTCTGTTTTATGTATCCTTGGTTCTTAGGTTTGAGGGAAGAACTTTACTGCAAACTTGATGTTATTTGTTCTTGCTAAGAATAGATGACCCTTTTGGAACTTGTTATGAATAGTTGATTTAAATATTTAGATGATGCATAAGACAAACCGCAGATGCATTTGTTATTCTATTGCAGAACAGCGAATAAACCTGCTACTTCTCGTTTAGCTCGTTTGCTGATTTGTTATTTTCATTTTCTCGGTGCTCTAGTGATATGCAGCACTAATGGTTTGATCTTATCATTTATCCTTGTGTATTTGATTCTTTGGCTATTGATGGTGTCATAATAATTAATATAGCTAAAAACATATTATCATCTGATTTGTGCTCCAAGATAATTATTTAACCTAATCGACTGTTAAATTTTGCTCATGGATAAACTTGGGATTGTTGTTTCACAAAAAAGTAGTTTGCTGTTTCAAAGTTAATTTGAACATATATAATTTAGTGTTACTTGCCAAATGGTTCTTCCAAGTTTCGTCGTAGTACATCATTGGTTTCGAAGCCTTGGCGACTCTAATTAGTACAGGCGCGCCCAGGTGTTTGGTGCTCAAAAGCCGGCATCTGATTTAGTTCATTTTCTGCACTAATAGTGCTATATTCACTTAATTTCCATTACAGCTTGTTAACCTTCATAAGATGCATATGGTTTACTCTGTTTCCTGCACACCATGTTACTATGGGGGCTTCTAAAGTAATCGTGTTATTTAGTGCACGAGGCGTGGATGTGGAGAAGGTTGATATATACAAGTCTTATTTTAAACTATTTATTCGTTAAAGTGTTGCAAGAATATTCCAAGTACCAGCGAAACAACTAAATCCGGTTTGAGGATCAAAAATAACGCATGAGATTTCTAGAAAGAATAACATAAAAGCGCATTGAATGTAGTATTGTTGGATATGGAGAAAATGTTTTAGATAAGTTGACAGTTCCAATCAAGATGGATATGGAATTTGGATACGCGGCACGGTCAATTAAAGATCATCGATTGATACTATAGGACCCAACTTCGCCTCTCTGCAATTAACGAATATGCTTAACTTTGAAACCCCACTGCGACCACTACAATATTTCTTAAAAAAAAAAATAATATAATAGTAAAATAATTTATGAATTAAAATAAAAAAAAAATAAAAGTAGGGATACCAACATCTCTATGGACTTCTCCACTAATGGTCTCGAAATTAGCTTCATTAGCAAAATTGTCGATGCAGTTACGATAGTATTAAAAAAAAATATTTTATAGATTAAATAAAAAAAAAATAAAATTCTAGATTACCAACTCTTTCGTAGACTCCTAGCTTCATCTCCAAAACTCTTATTGCGACCGTCATGTTTTTCCCAAAAAAAAATTAATGTTTGTACTCAAATAAGAAGAAAATAAAGATCATATTTTATAATTGATAATAATGATATACAATGCTTCTATATTTTCCTCTATGATTGACAAGCATAGTGAAGCACCATGCCTTTGGTTTCAGAATAAAAGATGCAGTTCTTTTTCCAAAGTAGAGAAGGGGATGTGGCTAGACTCTATCCGATCATGCACCATTGACTGTGTTTCTCCTGTGAGGATGTCTCGTGCTCCTCTAGTTTGCTAAGTCATTATTCAATGTAAGATCATCTGATCATGAATTTAGGTAGCTAAATAGCTAAACAATGAGATATAGATAAAATAGTAGGAAGAAGTTTGGCTGAACAAACTTAAGGGGTTTTGCTAATTCCACCCTATCTAAGGTGACCTCTATTTGTGCAAGCCACCCTATCTACCCATTTTTCTCATGGTATGTATAACGTATGATACAATCAATATCATGAATGCAAAAATCAGCCTAAGATAACATTTTATTTGATTATCCTTTAATATGAATGTACAATTTGCAATCATCAAGGTGATTCCACATAAAAAAACACTATTTTGAAACCTCCTCTTTTATGAATTAAAAGTGTAACAATTTTTTGTTGTATAATAATTTAATAGATTAATGAATTGATTTATGATCACATATTGTCCTCTGACTATGAGATGGTTCTGAATGTTTGTATATAAAAATCAATCATAACTTAATGAAATATATACTAATGTGTATTATTGTATAGTTATTGAAGAATTTTAATAAGTGTCATGCAATTGATGAACTTAATTATGGGATGATTATCTCATCTTCTGCATTACAGTGTCATTGTTTCAATTGTGTTTTTTATTTATGTTATGTTTCATATTTTATTTTAATATTTTATTTATTATAAGTTATTTTGCATTATCATATAATAAAAAGGTATTATGATAAAAAATATTGCATTTGATAGTTTATAAAAAGGTTAATCATTACTAAAAAATTTATTCTCAAAGAATGAATATTCTATCAACCTAAGCTTGAATGAGATATTTATAGGCGGCTTCAAGAATAAAATAAAAAAATTTAAATCCTTAAAATTTCAGAGCACAGGTGGTATTATTACTAGACAATACTACCACCGATACTAGATGATACTACTACCAACACTAGACGATACTACCACCATAACTATGCTACAAATTTATTTTCTAGCGGTACTATCATTGGCCTTGATGATACTATTGCTACCATCAGTGGTATCATTATCGAAAACATTAACAAAACATAAATAGTATTTGTTAACAAAACATAAATAGTATTTGTTAATTGACTTAGGTAGTACTAACACTTGGGCTTAGTTTAGGCTATTGGTTTGACCTTCTAATTGTTGAATCTCGGATTTTGATGATGAAACTAATTGAGTGTGTTTTGTTGTTTAACTGCGTGTTGAGTTACGCAGGTCTACTATCGATCAGGATTAGACAGTTGATGCTGGAGAAATTAATGTTGCGCTAGAGGTGATCACGTCAGGATATTGGATGTCGAGCCGGAGGTTCGATCGATTATCGGCAGGAGGCTTCGGACGTCGGGCATCAGGCCAAGAAGTGCGGAGTTGCACCATGGATAACGGGGTTGCGGAGGTCAACCGTCGATTGGGCAACAAGTCGCAAGAGAGGGCGATGTGTCGAAGGATCGGACGAAGCGCCGACCAATGACGTGCCGGGCAACTGAATGTCAATTCGTGTTGTAGTAACTGTCTAGATCGAAGTAGGGTGTTTGGTATTTGTTTGTGCAGGAGTAACTACGATAAGGATGAAGACGTAAAGTGAAACAAAGGGCCGAAGTCAAGTGCGATGGATCATTGGGAGTTCGAGTGTTCGATGGAAGTCCGAAGATTCGTTGAGAGTGCTGCCGGAACCAGCCGAGAACGAGTAGGGAGCTTGCCGAAGGGTTTTCGGAAGTTCGTCGGAAGTTCGCAGAGCTTGCCAAGAAAGATTGGAGCTTGCCAAAGAAGCTTAGGGGAACTCGCCAAAATCATCGTAGAGTCTGTGAGCTTACCGGGAGTCCGCAGGATGGTTTCCGAGGGATCATCGGAAGACCGCCGGAAGTTCACCGGAAGCTCGCCGGAAGAAGACTTGACTTGCGAACTTTGTAATAGCTTAGGAATGTCTTTAATTTTGTAGTTAGCACATTAATTTGGGTTAGGATTAGGTGTTAATCCCTTTAACCCAGAAGTATGGGCCTATTAGGCCCTTGTTTGGGGAACCTAGTTTTGGGTGAGTTTTTACGACCTAAACCAAGAGGATTGATATATGTCTTGGGCAGGCACATGATAACGCTTCATGCCCTGTACTTGCCAGCCTTGATAGGCCAGCGGTATCTTGTGATAGCACACGCCTTTGACAAAGCGTATAGAACTCAATTTGATGCCCAGGTGATAGGGTACTCTGTGACCATGAACTCGATTTGATTTCAAATTTGGAGCCCAAATTTGAATCCATTTTGGATCTATAAATACCCCCCTTTTCTCAGTTGAGAGTGGACCCTTGGAGAGTTAGATTTTGAAAATAAGTCTTGGGAAAGTCTTGTTCTTCATTTGCTTAAGTGTTCACCTCATTTCCTTCTCTTTGTGAAAACTTGTAAGAGTGTGAACCTCTTGTAAAAGGGTTGTAAGAGAGGAATTTGGTCCTTCCCCTACAAAAGGATTTGCTAGTGGAAGTTGGGAGCCTCATCGGAGAAGGCTTCGGAAGTGGATGTAGGTCAGATGACCGAACCACTATAAATCGGTTTGTATTTACTTTCTTGCTACTTTCTTTGCTACAAACCATTTTCATATGCTGCCTTATTTACTCAACTTCATCTTCATCTTCATCTTCTTACGTATGCTTTAAAGTTAAAACGTAATCTTTCCGGGTTCAAACGAAACGCTGCATTCATTCGTACGAAGTTTCCGAACTTGTGTTAATCGTTGAAAAATCTATCGTTCTTTACCGCTGCACTAATTCACCCCCCCCCCCCTCTTAGTGCCACTCGATCCCTAACACTAATGGGCTCAATTCACTTAATTTGAAGCCTAATGACTTTCTTGACAACCTGAATTTTGTTTTGTCTAATACTAACTTAAATTGACCTAAAATAATCTCAATTAGGATCTTGATAAATTAACCACACATCCAATATATTTATGAAGCTTTTGACATATTGTATGCTCTTTGGGCATATTGTATGATCTTCCTTCATCCAAAACTATGGTACATTATCCTTTCCTTCGGTATGTCGCTCATTATACTAGCACATCGATTTTTCTATAAAATCTAATCTTCTGACATAATATATAATTCTTCTGGTATAATACTCAAACCTTTAGTATTAAGTTTAATTTTTGGCATGTCAATCGATCCTTAGCTTGATATCTAATTTTTAACATAATAAATTTTTGGCATCACATTCGAATTTTCTACTCAACAATTAGGCCTTTAATGATTCGAGTTCATGATCAAAGTATTTTCTATGTCACGTATATCAAAAGTATATTAGTCCAATAAACTCATTAATGGTTTCATCATCAAAATATATGATTCAACAATTGACACCTTTAGATGTACATAAATTAAGTTAAGAAACAATTAGATAGAAAAATCAAAATTATCATATCTAAAGGGGTAGTAAATTTTATAGTAGTTATGATGAACTTGATTATAATTCGGATTCTTTTGTTAGATTCCTAGAAAAGTGAGATATTTGTGCTCGGTATATTTTACTAGATATGCCATAACAGAATGAGATTCTTTAAAGGCAAAATCGTACTCTTACATATATGGTTAGGAGCATGATGAGTTATTTTTCGGTACTTAAATCAATGTGATGAGAAGCTTTAAAGATGATTATGCATATCTTGTATATGATTTCTAGTAAGTCAATTTCATCAAATTTTTTTGAATTATAAATTAGTGAAAAACCCGACTCGAGACATTTACATGTTTTGGATTATCTTGAAGAGATAAGAGTCTTCAATTCACATAAAAGAAATTTAGATTCAAAATCTATTTTTATGTATTTTATTTTCTATCCAAAAAAATTTAAAGGGATACAAATTTTATTACCTAAATTATAATACGAGGATAGTTGAATTTGATAATACAAGATTCCTTAAAAATAACAAATTAGTAGAAGTAAAAATCTCAAAATTTAATCTTAATATTAAAGAAATATAGGTTAATACTCTTTTATTATTTTATATTCAAGAGATTATTGTTTCTTAAGTAACTAAAAGAATTGATAAGGGTGAATAACAAAATAACATTGATGAACTCTTACATGATGTTGATGTTATCACTAATGATCTTGTAGAATAATCATAACCGATAGTTTTGAGAAGATCTCAAAGGATAAGGACACTTACCATTTCTGATTATTATGTAGTTTATTTATAAAAATCAGATTATAACATAGGAAACAAAGGATCACTTATTGTTTTCATAAATTATAAAAAGTAATGATTATGAAAAGTGATATAATGTGATAAAATAAGAGTTGAAATTAATGGATCAAAATAGTATTTGAGAACTCGTCAAATTGTCCAATACTTGAAAAGTATCAATTGCAAATGAATCTTTAAGACAAAGTATGACTCAAAGGGTAATATCAAATGATATAAAAGCCAGATTTATGGTTAAAGGTTTTACTCATAAAAAATGCATCGATCATAACAAGATATTTTTTATTTTTTAAATAAAATTATTAAGAATCATCATAACATTAGTGGCTTATTATGATTTTGAGTTACATTAGATGGATATAAAAATAACTTTTCTAGATAAAAATCTAGATAAAGAAATTTATATGGATTAACCTAAATGATTCATATAGAAAATAAAAGAAATATAAAATTTGGTATGTAAATTTAGAAAATCCATTTATGATTTTAAACAAGCTTTTAGATAATTGTATATAAAGTTTTATAATACTCTTATTTTTTTTTTTCAGATTTAAGAAAAATACTATTGATCAATATTTATTTCTGAAGGTCAGTGGGAGCTAGTTTATTGTATTGGTTTATATATGGATAATATTTTACTTGCAAGTAGTGATCATGGTTTACTATATAAAATCAGAAAAATTCTCATCAAGAATTTTAAGATGATTGATATGAATGAGATAACTTATGATATTGACATTGATATATTTAGGAATAGATCTTAAAAGTTGCTAAAACTATCTTATAAAGGATATATTGACCGAGGAGAGATTTAGAATACAACTTTATTCAATAAAAGGTAAAAGAAAAAAATTTTAATCAAA
>CP097508.1:34354521-34476715 GCA_023547065.1 Musa troglodytarum
CGCTTTACGCCTTCATCCCTTCGTAGTTACTCCCGCACAAACAAACACCAAACACTCTACTGATCTAGACAGTTATTACAACGTGAATTGACATTCCTGTCGACACATCATTGGTTGGCGCTTCGTCCGATCCTTCTAAGACATCGCCTCTAGCGGCTTGTTGCTCCAATCGACGCTGACTCCGCAACCTCGATATCCATGGCGCAACTCGCACTTCTTGGCCCGATGCCCGACGACGGTCTCTGCCGATAGTCGACCAACCTCCGGCCGACATCCAATATATCGACGTGATCACCTCCGCGCAACGCCAATTCCTTCCACAATCGTCTAATCTCGATCGAAAGTAGACTCGCGTAACTCAAAACGCAGTTAAATAACAAATCACACTCAATTAGTTTCATCATCAAAATCTGAGATTCAATAATCTCCCCCTTTTTGATGATGACAACTAATTGATGACTAACGAAGTTAACTAAAACTCCCCAGAGTTTAACACAAACTCCCCCTATCAATATGCAATTGATAGAACCCTTGGATTATCCCAAATCCAAGCAACATTCATCACAATATTATGAGAATAAATCAAACAATCATGCAAATATATAAAATACTCAATACAATGCATGAAGTCATCAATCTACTTCTCCCTTTATGTCATCAACAAAAAGGAGAAGTAACATCATAGCTAGTTTAAAAGATATGCAAATTTTTACAACACACTAGCTATTTATCACATCATACAATATTTTTGCAATACAACATCAAATAATACCATTCAATCATAGCAAGTTTCAAGGATGGGCAATGATGGTAATTTTCACTTGCTTCTTGAGATGTGCAAGTAGGCACCTTGTTTCCCATGATAGCAATATTTGCATCCTTTGATATAACAATTCTTAGCTTCTCATGAAGTTGCAAAATAGGAATCAAGATGGCAAATTTTGCAATGTTCGAGCTAAAAACTTTCTCCCCTTTGTTAGCATCAAAAGAAAGGGAGGATCAAATATTTCAAATAATCTTGCATGAGATTCAACAATAATTTGCAACAAAAAAATATAAGCAATTTTGAAGAAGTGAAATTGAGCAAGATTTTTGCCTCTCTTGAGATAGCAACTTTTGCTTCTTTTACATGTTTCTAGCTAGCAAAATTTTTCTTTGATACATAAGCTAGCAATAAATCTTCTCCCCTTTGTTTTGTCAAAAAAATGGAGTACAAATAGTCATGACAAAATAACAAATTTCCATCATGAATTTTTAACATATCAAGTCATGAATTCAAGGAGTCATAAACAAATCATGGTATGAGGAAATTTATGACAAGCAAGCAAGCAATAATGATAAGCTAGTATACTTTGCAATACGCAAACTAGCTCCTTTCAATTTTCTCTTTTGCACCTAAGTTTCCCTTTGCAAGTCATCAACTTCTTGTTTGCAATGAGCTAGTAATTTTGTAAAATTTATAACATTTTAAACATGCAAACTCATGAGTTAAAAATAATGCAACTTTGTAATTTCTTTTCTTCTCATTTTGAGAAGTGCAAGTTTTGCCTTTTGCAAGTTCTAGCTAGCTATGTTTGTCATTTTTACTTGTGATACATAAGCTAACAAGCTAACTCCCCTTTGTCACTATCGAAAGAAGGGATGAATAATATTTCAATGCAATAATTTTGCATCAATCAATATTTCAATTTTTTCAAGATGCATACAAGATGGTATTAAAACATGAGAAATCATGTCATGAAGGATATCAATATGTAAATTCAACAAGAATCAAAACCAAAAGATATCATCCATGATTTATTACTTTTCATTTTAGCAAGATCTAGATTCATATTTATCAATTTTTAATTCAAGATAAATGTCATACAACCAAGAATCATGATATATGAAAAGCATATCAATATTAAGGATCAAATCATGATTACAAGTGCTAACATATTTTCTTTTCATTCATTTTTAAGCCATGATAAAAGAATAAATCAATGATTCAAATATTAAGCACAATTTTTTTTTCATCAAATTTTCAATCATCACATAAGGCATTTGAGGAAGTATTGAAACAAAAAAAATCAATTTTAGCATATAATATTTCAATCTTCAATCTTGAGTCATGAATCCAAAAGTCATAAATCAAAAGGTTCATGAATCATTTTGACAAATCTCGTTTTTAGGAAATAACAAGTGGAAGTCTTAGGAGATCAAACACAAGATCTTGATTCATGCATAAGAATTTTTTACCAAGATCATATTTCATAAGAATCACGACACGAATTCATAAAAATTCAAGTATTAAATTCCGAGAAATCAAAAGACAAGTTACATTTCATTTAAAGAATTTTTTTTGATAAGACGGAAGGAGCATGGTAAAAGATCTTGATTTATAAAGAGTTTTAAGTCATAGTTGTCAAGATCATGTTTTCAATAAAATTTCTTTATAGAAAAATGAAATCTTTTAGAACTTGATTCAAGCATTAAATATGTCTTAACAAGTCATAATTCTAGAAGATTCAAGAATCATTAAAAGAAAAATCATTCAAGCTCAATTTATCAACTCAAGACTCATAATTAAATTATTATTTTTGAGATTAATAACATGAATAAAGTCATTACCGTATCATCAAAATCTCATTCGTAATTCTAATGATTTATAAAATATCATAAATGAATTTATCACTTGCCTTTCATCAAAAATTGAAAATCAAACTTTATCATAAAATTGTCAAGGCATAAATGCAACATATTATTCCAAGACATGAGATTCAATTTATCATGATAATATGTTTCATGTTTCAAAAGATGAGTATCAAATTTTAAAATCGAAACATGAGTTTGTTATCAAGATATAATATCACAAAGTCATTAAGCATGATAACAAACTTCTAATATTTTCATTTCAATGATGATTTCATAATGTATGTTCAAATATTTATACGGAAGCCATCATTGTATAAATTTGAAATACAAGTTGTCATTTAGCCCATTAAGATCAAAAGCATTACACATAAAGCATCATGATAGTGTAATTTCTCATTTTTTATGTGTTCCATTTCAAGTGATTTGACGTTCATATGAGTATACTCATGTTTTTCATATAGGTCCAAAGAGCATGTTTCAAGAGAAATCATTAAGACCAAAACATGAGGCATATTTTAAAATATTCATCATGTTTATTTTTATGAGATTCACAAGACTCATAACATAAATTCATTCATCTAAATAGAATGAGAAAAAATACATTTTCATTTTAAGCAATTTGATGTGAGCATATTCAAAATTTTTATGAAAACATGTATCAAAATAAAACACAAGCTTAGTCATAAAATCGTTAAGACCAAATATGTAAAAATGATAGCACACTTTCAATTTTTATGTTAAAAGGCCATGTTTAAATTTTTGACAAAATCATGCATCTATTTATAAATTCAAAAAATATGTTTCATCATCACAATATGACACTTTATTACTTCAAAAGCTCATGCATGATATAAAATCATCAAGCATCATATTTGGAGACAATGTAAACCATCAAGATACACATGCATGGATTAATCCTAAGCATTATCACAAATCTTGCATCATTCATATGTTTACTTTTCAAAAATACTATAAAGAAAAGCATAGTATAATTTTGAATTTTTTTTTTAATTTCTAAAACACAAGAAAAGCATAAAAATCCTACTAAGTTAAGCATTCATGGAAATCATCAAGTAATTTCAAAATAATTCAAGGAAGTTAAGTTACTTACCTCATTGTCGGGCCCATTAAAGCGTAGTTTGCTTCTTCTTTTCTTGATTCTTCTTTCCAAGCCTTCTTCTTCTTCTTTGGCCTCTTTCTCCGCTTCAAGTTCATTTGTGTTTTTAATTTTTGTTTAATGAACTTGTTAACATTCATTGTTATGTGTTCAATGTCCTCATTGTCCTCATCACTTGAGTCATTACTCAAGTGGCATTTCATAGTTCGAGTTCAAAACCTTCTTGTTCTTTAGAAGGTTGTTCATGTGTTCTTCATGTTTATCATATTCATCATATTCCATTTCATAGGTCTTTAAGGACCCAATGAGTTCATCAATAGAATAATTATTTAGATCCTTTGATTCTTGAATTGCCATTATTTTAGGATCCCACCATTTTGAAAGGGATCTTAAGATCTTGTTAGTGAGTTCAAAATCCGAAAAACTTTTACCAAGACTTTTCAAGCTATTGACGACATCCGTGAAGCGGGTGTACATGTCGTCGATAGATTCGCTTGGTGTCATTTGGAAGAGCTCAAAATCATGCAACAAGAGGTTTATTTGAGTCTTTAACTCTACTAGTTCCCTCATGCGTGATTTCAAGAGTTCGCCAAATGTCAAAAGCCGTTTCGCACATAGAAATCCGATTGAACTCGTTCTTGTTCAAAGCGCAAAATAAGACATTCATAGCCTTTGCGTTTAAAGAAAACGACCTTTTCTCCAAAATCGACCATTCGTTCATCGGTTTAGAGGAAGGTTGAAAACCATTTTCGATGATGTTCCACAAATCTAAATCCATTGAAAGCATGAAAACTCTCATTCGAGTTTTCCAATATAGTCCGAACCGTTAAAAACGGTGGACGAAAAACCAAAAGCCCTCTTGAAAACCATTTAGAGCCATTTCTCACGGGTGTAAATCCGAAGAGAAAGAACGTGGCTCGATACCAATTGTTAGGATCGAGGCACTAAGAGGGGGTGAATTAGTGCAGCGGATAAAATGATAAATTTTTCAGCAATTTAAATCAAGCTTCGGAAACATCGTACGATGAAAGCAACGTTTCGTTTGAAACCGATTTGATTGCGTTCTAACTTTAAAGCATGCGTACGAAGATAAAAAGGAAGTGGAGCAAGTAAAGTAAAGGCTTGCAGCAAAGTAAAACAGAAATTTAAACACTCACACAATCAAGACGCAGCGATGTATAGTGGTTCGATCAAAGTGACCTACATCCACTTCCGAAGCCTTCTCCGATGAGGCTCCCTTCTTCCACTACCAAATCCTTTGAAGGGGAAGGATCAAATACCCCTCTTACAACCCTTTACAAGTGGTTCACACTCTTACAAGATTTCTCAAGGAGAAGAAGGAGGTGAACACTTAGCAAGAACAAGACTTTTCAAGACTTTTCAAAAGCTCAAAACCAAGATTCTAACTCTTAAAAGGGTTCTATTTTTAGCTGAAAAGAAGGGTTATTTATAAGCCTCAAAGTGATTCAAATTTGGAGCCCAAACTTGAGCCAAAATTTGAATCTTTTGAGTTTGTCGCCACCTTGGCAGATCGACACACCCAAAGCGTTCTATCGCACCAGCGGTGCTACCGCCAAAGCTTTCACGCACTGCGGTGCTATCACTGTGCAAATAGTACCGGCCATAGAGCTCCAGTAGCTATAGCTGCTACAATAGCATGCATGCACGTAGTCGATTCGGTTTGGGCCAAAATTTTGGCCAAACTCATTCTAATCAAGGCCCAATGGGCCCCACTTTGGGTTATCTAATCCTAACCCAAAATACGTGCTAACTATAAATTTTAAAGATGTTTCCTAAACTATTACAAAGTCCACATGACAACTTCTTCCGCGAAGCTTAGGTCAACTTCCGACGGTCTTCCGACGAACCTGAAACCATTCCGGACTCACGGCAAGCTCTGATTTCACGATGATCTTGGCGAAGTTCCCGAGCTTCTTTGGCAAGCTCCGATCTTTCTTAACAAGCTCCACGCGAACTTCCGAAACCTCCCGCGAACTTCCAAAACCTTCGGCAAGCTCCCTACTTGTTCTCGGCCAGCCCAAAGACTCTAATGAATCTTGGACTTCGTCACAAACTCACGAACTCCCAACGATCCATCGCACTTGACTTCGCCCTTGATTTCGCTTTACGCCTTCATCCCTTTCGTAGTTACTCCCGCACAAACAAACACCAAACACTCTACTGATCTAGACTTATTACAACGCGAATTGACATTGGGTTCGACACACATCATTGGTTGGCGCGTCCGATCCTTGGCACATCGCCTCTCTAGCGGCTTGTTGCCCAATCGACGGTTGACCTTCGCAACCTCGATATCCATGGCGCAACTCGCACTTATTGGCCCGATGCCCGACGTGCGAAGTCTCGCCGATAGTCGCATCAACCTCGGCTCGACATCCAATATCTAACGTGATCACCTCCGCCGCGTCAATTCCTCCACAATCGTCCTAATCACGATCGAAAGTAGACTGCATAACTCAAAACGCAGTTAAACAACAAATCACACCCAATTAGTTTCATCATCAAAATCTGAGATTCAACAATATGTATATATATATGTATATATATATACTCATATATGTGTATATATATACACATATATGTCTATATATAAAGACATATATATATATATATACAAATATTTGTTACATATATATATTTATATATAAATATATATGTATACTTATATATATATGTATATATATATGTATATATATATGTATGTATGTATATATATATGTATATATATACATATATATATACATACATACATACAGATATTGTATATATATACATATATATATATACATACATATACATATATATACACATATATATACATATATATACATGTATATATATATATACATGTATATATATATATATACATATATATATGCATATATATAGTTATCAATGAAAATGTAGCTCAAACTAAAATAGATAACAGCAAGAAAACAATTTGGGAAGAAACCCATTCTTAGATGTTTTGTATAGCTTTATCAATTTCCCTCTGCTAATTTTTTTTTTTTTTTTGGAATGAAGCAGCTTAAAATATAACTTCCCTCTAACAATGCCTATTTCACTCTTTTACCTTATCATTGTGGGATCGCGATGGTGCTTGAGAGGGAACTAGACACGGATGGTAATTGTGGCGATGGTGATACGAGTGTCCCAAGGAGTGAGTAGAATGAATGTTTATCATTTTTATTTTATTTTAATTTAATTTAGTATAACCTGGAGATGTTGGTAGTGTGATGACTAAGGTAGCTAAAGCAATTAGACATATGGGTGCGGAGTAAAGTCAAGAGTGAGAGATGCCCATTAAGGAACCCTATGATACCTTAATAGAACTATGATAAGGGCTACGGTATCTTAAGAGATTTTGTTTTACCTTTTGTAAAAAAAAATTCTATGATACGTAAGGAGTGGAGGCTAGTAAGAGTCCATTCCATGTCCTCTTCTTCGTGGTTTAAGTGGGTAAGGTATGACCCTCTTGCTAGCTCTAACGACAAGGGTAAGGCAATAATGGTAACCCCCTCTTTTGCATATGATCCGATGCTTCCAGTTGTCATGGCAGAGATAAGAGGGAGTTTTGAAAGAGAATTTCTATTTTCTTGCATAGAATCACCTAATGGTTGCAAACTGTTCATTTATATTGAAAGGGGAATTACATGGAATGCTATCTTGGACTTTTATATCCATGATGTTGATAGTAAGTGTCATACATATCTTGAAAATAATGTATAGATATGGTGACTTATATATATAGAGATCACTTTAGATAGGGTGGAATTAGCAAAAACTATTAGATTTGTCATGCTAAAGTTCTTCCTACCCTTCCTCTAAATCTTACATTGAAAGATTGGCAAACTAGTGGACTACAAGACATCCTCATATGAAAAACACAATAGACAATGGTGCATGATCGGACAAAAAGTAGTTTCCAAATAATATTTTGATACATTGGTGATTATACTCCTATAAATCACTTATAAATAATAAGTTATGAAATAAGGCTATATATTTGTCAATTTATCTCACATATTGATTATAATTAAAGGAAAGAATCGACATACTAAGGATTAGTATCTCTAATTTTATATTTTATTTTAATTCATAAATTATTTTACTGTTATTTTTTTTTTTAGGAATGTTGTAGTGGCCACGGTGGGGTTTCGAGGCAAAAGCAGATTATAGAGTTGTCATCAGAGGAGTGCACTAAAGAGTTAATATTTATAATTTTATTTTTATTTTTTTTATTATAACTCATAAAATATTTTATTTATTTATAGTCAAATTTATATATTTTAATTCTTGTTATAATATTTTTTTAATCAACAATTGCGAAGAAAATGGAACACATACCCATCGACATCATCGAGAATGTTTTGAAGCTTATTGATCTCAAGAATGTTGGGTGTCATAACATAGAGTTTGATGAATGGAGTACTATGATCGCACGTCATGACCCAACCAAGGGGCTGATCTTCAAGAGATTTCTCACTTAGGTCATGCATGACATAATAGACGAGGAACATTCCTTTGAACTTAGTATTGTCAGGTTTTTACAAACAAAATTTCTTTATCAATAATATCATCTATCATGGTTAACTACTGTTGCTAGCTTATGGACCGGCTAAGATCAACCGATTCAATCCATTTTCTAAAATGGAAATTGAACTCTCTACTTTTAAGAAACCTCCTATCATAGGATTCACTTATATATCGTCAGCTTTGAAGAACCATGATAGTTTTTTCATTTTAGTAGGCAATTCAAAACTATATATTTGGAGAAATGAAAATATCTATCATAGTTACAAATAAAATTTTTATAAACAAAATTTCTCCATCAATAATTTCCATCATGGTTAGCTAGTGTTGCTAGCTTATGGACCGGCTAGGATTAGCTGATTCAATCTATTTTCTCAATGGCAAATTGATCTCCTTACTTTCAAAACACTTCCCATCATAGGATTTACTTACATATTGTTAGCTTTGAAAACTTTGATAATATCTTCATTTTAGTATGTAGTTCAAAACTATATACTTGGGAAAATGGAGATACTACATGAACTACAAAGGAAAAACCAAAGGCATATCTTACAATTGGCCTATCGATTGCTTGAAAGAATATGTATATACATTAGAGGAACTTGATGCAAATTTGATGAGTTTTCAAGTATTCCCACTTCAGGTCAAGTAGTTGAGCTTTGTTATAGGACGTCAAACATTTCAACTGAGGATAGACAACATGTGATTCATATAATGGAAAAGAAGTTGAATGTCAGATATTTCAATCAGATTATGTGACACTAACTAGTTGGTTCATGAGTACCTTGTTCTATTTTAGATACAACAAATAGTGTTTTGGATTTTTTATTGATTCTTCTTTTATTAAATTAATAATTAGATTTATATTTCATCGAATTTTTGAACTAATTGGTGTTGATAATATTATTTGATTTTATTTGTTAATATATATGTGTTATTAGTTTGTTTTATGGTAAAAGAAATTGACTAACATATATATATTTTTATTTTAATAGACAATAGGACAATCATCTTTATATGAATAATCTAAGAAAATTTACTTGATAATATCAGAACAATAAGGAAGATCATTCTCTAAAACATTTACACACACACACACATCCATTAAACTGCAAGATCATATGCAATAATAAACTGCATGACTCAGCATGTAATAAATAAATCAAACAAGAGTCATTACTAGACGACCATTGCTCAAAGTCGATTACTTGCTCTTCAATACTATGATGAAAACATTCTATTTTGTGCTTCCTTCATATTTAAAAGATATTTTCTCCGGCAGAAAACATTTCAAAGAGCAAGATGAAGAGATACAATCCACTGGATTGGACAACCATTAGGCATGGAAATCTCAATAGAAGCACAACGGTCTAAGTGATAATGCCATTACACTTGTCTAAGCTGCAGGCCTAATCTACATGAGGTATTATTGTAAAACCATAACGAGCCTAACCTGAGCTGCACAAAATCACCGTATGAGAAATCTACCAACGAGCTTAGTGAAGTTACGGACAAATGACTGCAAGAAACAGACAACAATTAGTTTCTCTCACTCAAAATGAGATAATTGCACAAAATAATTGAAACTGAAGCCATAATTAATAATATCAGGATAAATAAAATTAGGGCTACTAGCAGAAGATGAATAGAACTATTATCGAGAGAGTATTTCTTGAATGCAATGTGAATGTTCGAAGGAAACTCATAAAAGGTATTCCCAACTAAAAGTTCCATTAATTTGACTTTGTGCGCTTGGAACCAATACCATACGAATGTTATTTATGTAGAGATGATATTAATATATGGAACCATAAGAAATCATCTTTGGAGTTTCATTCATGAAAATTCCACGATAAAAATAGCCAACAAGCACGCAAAACATGTAAAAAAAATTATTGTTCGACAGAAAGAGAAAAAAAAAAAAAATCCAAAGCGCCACCGAAAGAAAACAACAAAGACATCAAACGAAATAAACTGATATAGCCGCAATAATTGTTACAGAAGTCTGACAAAACCTAAGATGGACGTATATGCCGAAATGAAGATTAAGTTTGTAAACATCCATTGGAGTACAGTGGCTTCAAAGATAAAATAAATTTACTGGAAGTAATATAAGCATAAGTCGAGAAAGACAAATTGTGTGATATGGATAACAAGTACAAGTACTCAAATGATAGGTACAAACTTTGACAGTATGATAAGGGAACTATCATTGTGAGTACAAAAGTACTCAACTGGAAATAATAAATTCAATTGTGTTCACGTATAGATATGTCAGATTTTAGAATTTGATATTACAGGGAATGAGCCACTTTAGGGAATTTGATTTTAGAATTTATCATTGAAGATCTTTAGGGAAATATGGTGAGATGTTTTATAGTTCGACATGACAACACTGAAGTCGAATCGATTCGATAGGCACCGTCAAGTGCAAGACAGATGACAAATACCTCGGTAATGTTGGATATGCATGACTTAATGAGCTGAAGCTATGGTTTCTATTAGAAGAACTTGGATGAGAAACAAACAACAATTGCCATGCAATACCTTGTTGTTCGGATCTTCAATTTTACGAGACGTGCCCAAATCTACTGGAGGAATCATGGTCCTCTGGGCATTTTGACCAGGAGGAACCTCACTGTTTCCACCGTTCCTTCTTCTTTAGCTGCAACCACCTGAAACAGAAGAAGAGAGCTCTGTCGGCCGAATCGATCGAGACGCCAACTGAAAAGGGCAAGAAACACACTACGATTAACCATTGTGATCTATATAGCCAGCTTAACCAGATCAGACAGAGATTTGGAGCGCACGCAAAACATTTAGTGCATTTGTTCATAGTTGTTCCTTGAAGCGTGGACCGACGAAATGTGATTCATATATGAAACCGATATTTAGGGTCAAAGTCCCATGCATAGTC
The DNA here is from genome assembly GCA_023547065.1 of Musa troglodytarum. Lineage (NCBI taxonomy): Eukaryota > Viridiplantae > Streptophyta > Magnoliopsida > Zingiberales > Musaceae > Musa > Musa troglodytarum. Next base: position 34,365,744 of record CP097508.1, read on the forward strand.
TCAGGATATTTCTAGTGCGTCTTTCTTTTGTTAAATTAGCTGCATTACCATGGTTACCGAAATTTCAACAAACCGAAGGAGTTATGATCTCCCTCCTAGATGGCTCATGATCTATGATGTCTTCAAAACAGTACTGTCTTAAATGCATTAAGGTTACGACTTCAACAGTGCCTTTCGAAGCACAATAGAGGACAGCAAAGAAGAGAATCTCATCCTTTGATAAAATAAGAATAAGCTATCTTCTGCAATCAATTCATAAGATCATTGGATAAATTTTTAATATTCCATTTTCCAGGATCTGAAGAATGCCTTGGCCTAAGCTACTCAAGAGTCCCAACATGAGTACTATGTCAGAAAAGGAAGAAGAAGAAGATCACCAAAAAAAAAAAAAAGGCTTCTGATGAATTCAAACCAAACAAATAAAACTTTAATTTAGTCTAAGACATCCTTCAAAATAAACTGTTCCAGGTGTCAAAATTTATTGGTTTCCTTCAGCATGACCTGCAAGAATAGGAAACCATCATCTAAACGATTATTTTATAAAAAAATATTCTAGAATTACAAAGGATCAAAGATGGCGGACATTAAAGAGAACCAGACCGTCCAAAAATAGGACTTCAAAACAAAGAGAAAACAACATTATTAGTAGCTTGTATTGTTTTTCTTGACAAATTAATTTAGTAATACGTGATTTACAAATATTGTTACAACATAAAATTGATAGAAAGAAAGTGCGACCGTAATGCTCAAGTCATGAGAGATGCTACATAACATAAATACACAATATACGATTGTACATGGCAACGAGAGCATGGTCTCGACGCTCGTGGCTACATGCGAGTTCGAACAACACACATTTCACAGATAACAATAGTAAAGGATAACATAAATATCAATTCTTTCTAAATTATAGATTTTTTAATGCTAACCCAAAATAATTTCATGTTGTAAATCATAGCAAAGAACAGGTAATCAATAACTAGCTTAAAGTAGCAAAAAGAATCATCAGATAATTATCATGTTTTATTTTAATCGAACGAGGTGAATTACAATATTGTTAGCAAAATATATAAAAAATCCAATTCAAATTAAAATGTTAAACATGTAATAAAATATGAAAATTAAATAGAAGTATCAAATTAAAATGCAAACATGTAATAAAACACAAGAAGAGCTGAAGTACGAATTAGTACCATTTCTTTCCTAACTCAGCAAAAACAAAAAAAAAAAAAACAAACAAAAGAAGAGCTGAAAGTACGAATTAGTACCATTTCCTGCTTATACATTGACGAAGCAAATGAAGAAGTTGCAGAATTTAGTGGCAGGCTTTAAATGACCGATGGCTTTTTCCCACATGAAGGGAAATTAAATGTACATCAAGAAAACTACAAGATAAATAGGAAAAAGGAAAGAAAAAGTTCACAATATGTAAGAAGCGTAAAGGAGGCCAGAGAGCTTCATGATGCCACTGCAATTTTGGAAACCAAAGCAAATGCCTTCATAGGTGCCACTGGATGTACAGAATACACGAACAGTGATCTAAGTGAGGATTATAGCAGTCTCTAGTGCTTATTATTAATTGCATAGACAATGAAATTAATCCAAAAGAAGCTAGTTAATATCGGAGTTGCAACAGAAGTCAACAGTAAAGTTCCACTCGACATGCATGCCCATGTAATTAAAGCTCATTAGATCAATTTCTTTAAGAAGCATCTCAATCCATGGGAGAATTGATCCAATCTAATGTGTCCGGTGTCTTTGTTTCAAAATATTTAGACCCAAACAGTGATAATCGACTTATCTACTTCTGTATGTCATCTCACATCTCCTTGCATGTTTGATGTCGGTTTGACCTTATCAGAGGTTATGAATATCTTATTTTGTGCTTTAGACAAAAATTAGTTCAATCGGATTTCGACGTGCGAAATGACTTTTGACATTTGACAAACTCTTGAAATCACACACGAGGGAACTAGTAGAGTTAAAGAGTCGAAAGTAAACATCTTATTATATAATTTTAAATCTTTTTCAAGTTTTGATTTAGTAAATAAGATTTTATGATCCCTTCCAAAAGAGTGGGATCCAAAAGTAACGTCAATACAAGAAGCTAAAAATTTGAATGATTTTCTATTGAAAAAATTAAATGGCTCACTAATGACATATGAAATGAGCCTTCTAGAACTTTTTGAACATGATGAACACATAGATAACCTTCTAAAGAACAAGAAGGTTTTGGAACTCCGAACTATGAAATGCCACTTGAGTGATGACTCAAGTGATGAGGACAATGAAGAGGACATTGAACTTTTAATGAATATTAATAAGTTCATTAAATAAAAATCTAAAATGAACAATGAATTTGAATGGAGGAAGATGCCAAAGATGAAGAAGAAGCACAAAGAAGAATCAAATGACGAAACGACGAATTGGGTTTTAACGGGCTTCGACTACAAGGTAAGTAACTTAACTCCCTTGAATTATTTTGAAATTACATGATACTTTCCATGAATGCTTAATTTAGTAGGATTTTTCTTTTCTTATGTTTTTGAAAATTAAAACAAATTATTTTTTTTAAAAAAAAATATGCTATGCTTTTCCTTTTAGCATTTTTGAAAAATTATAAAAATGATCATGAAAAACTATATTGTTAAAGTTTCATGCATGTTATGATTCAAAACTTTGAATGAATGATGATTGCTTAGTTTATGATTTCCATATCATATTTTGATGCATGGTTTAACACAAAAGTTAATTAGCATGATTATGTTTAATAGGGTTAATCCATGATTGTGTACTTCATTTTCATGCAATGAGGATTTGAAGTAATGTTGATTTAAAAACATCTATCTTGGATTAATGTGTCTTAATCCTTCTTATGATGAAGTTTTTATATGATGCATGTCTTCATGAAATCAATTGCAAAACTAAAAGACCTAACCCATAAATTTTTAAAATGAAAGAAATGTGGTTTTGATGTTGCCTTGTGTTATATTTGGACTTAATGGTTTTTATGACGAAATTTTTTTTTCAGATTTTTAAAATGATGTATGATTTTAGCAAAAATTTGAGCATTGATCATCTTGTTATAACTAATGTAAGAAAGAATTAAAATGATTTTGATGATATTTTCGTTTTTGAATATGATGCATGACATTTTCATATGAAAAATTTAAACATTCTTATGAAAGATCAAATCACTTAAATTGAAACTCTAAAGATGAGAAAATGCACTATCATGATGTTTGATGCATTTGATCTTAATGGGTTTAATGACAAACTTGTATTTTGAACTTATACAATGATGACTTCCATATAAATATTTGAACATATCTTATAAAATCATCATTGATAATGATAAAATGAAAATGTTAACAGTTTATTGTCATGCTTAATAAATTTTATGATATCATGAGGACTTGAAGTTGTTATATCTTGATGACAAACTCATGTTTTGGTTTTAAAATTTGATACTCATCTTTTGAAACATGAGTACACTTATATGAAATATACAACTTAAAATGAAGCACATTATCATGACAAATTGAATCTCATGTTTTGAAATAATGTGTTATATTTTTGTCTTGATAATTTTTATAATGAAGGTTGCCTTTCACTTTTAAATACCTATTTTGATTTGGTATAAAAAGACAAAGGCATGCTTATTAAAATAAATGAAAATCACTAAAAGAGAAATACATGTTTCTTGAACATCTTTCTTTCTCTAAAGTTTTTGATTTTCCATGTAAGACAAGTGATAAATTCATTTATAATATTTTGTGAATCACTTAAATTATGAACAAGATTTTGATAATACGTTAAAAGAATCACTTAATGTTTTTCTCATCTTATTGAGATTAATGATTTCATAATATCTTAAGAATATCATAAATTATAAAAGTGATTTTGATGAATTGATTATGAGTTGATAAATTGAACTAGAATGAGTTTTATTTATATCGAGATTTTTATAACTTGAGTTTTTCAAGACCTCTTACTTTATACTATGATTCTCCCATGTCATTGAAGAGATATTCAACTGAATCATAAGTTAGTTTCTCTTGACTTATTGATACTCAACTTGAGAAAATATGTTTTTAATGTTGAAACATTACATGTGTAATTTGAAATTTTCTCTCATGTTTCAATACCACTTTGTATGCTTCATGACTTGATAATTGAAATATTGATGTAGACTTTTGTGTATCACTTGTCATGATTAATGTAAATTGCTAGCATTTTGAATCTCGAAAATGATTTTGATTTGATTATGAGTTTCAAGTTGTCAAATTATTTTGAATGAGATATTTTCGAGTGAATCATGAACTCTCTCTAAATTGTTGACTTGAGATATTTTTTTACAAATTGAAATACTTTCCTCTATGATTGCTTCCTTTTCATTTACTAAAGAGGAAAACAATTCAAGTCTTGATATATTGATATTTGATACTTGAAATTTCTCATGAAATGTGATCTTAATGAGAATTCCTATGCATAAATCAAGTTGCCCTTTATGCTATCAATTCTCAAATGAATCATTCTTCTTGAGCCTTGATATTATATCGTAGAAGTGACATGATTTCTTTGCCTTGTGTGACAAATTGAATATTTGATATAAATTAATTTTCTTTATGATGAATCATGAATCATGACTTGATCTATGATTTTGATATATTTTTTTCATGATCCTTGATTGTATAATTCTTTTACACTATTAAAAGGATTTGTCAAATGAATCATGTCCTTCTTAAATATTTCTTGATATCATGACATGATTTCTTTATATAGCTTAAAATTTTTTAGCAATTGAGTCCTCCACTTCTATTTGACAATGACAAAGGGGGAGCTAGCTTGTTGAATTAATATTCATGACTTGAATGTTGATGATTGAAAATTTGATGAAAAAGAAATGTGCTTAATGATTGAATCATTGATTTATTCATCATGGCTTAAAAATGAATGAAAAGAAAATATGTTAGCACTTGTAATCATGATTTGATCCTTGATATTGATATGCTTTTATATATCATGATTCTTGGTTGATGACATTTATCTTGAATTAAAAATTGATAAATATGAATTTTGATCTTACTAAAAAGAAAGTTATAAATCATGAATGATATATTTTGGTTTTGATCCTTGTTGAATTTACATATTGATATCCTTCATGACATGATTTCTTTGCATTGTTGTCTTATTTGCATCATGTGATGATTGAACAATTGATGTATATTTTTATTGATACAAATTTATAATTGATATGAAAAATAGCTTGTATAATGATTGAAATTTTTAGCTATTTAGTCCTCTCTTCTTTTTGACAAAGACAAAGGGGGAGAAAAATTGCTACCTTGCAATTTCACAAGAAGTTAAGGATTACTATATCAAAGGATGCAAATATTACTATCTTAACTATCTCAAAAGAAGCAAAATGAAAAACTTCAAAAATTTGAAATGTTATACTTGCCATGCCTTTATGTTTGTCTGTTTTAATGAAAAGTTAGCATATATGTTTAAAGTGATTATATATAATTGCTAGCTCATTGTAAATAAAAAGTTGATAGCATGCAAAGGTAAAACTTAGTTACAAAAGAGAAGAATTGAAAGGAAGCTAACTTGCGTGTCGCAAAGTATGTTAGCTTGCTTATCATCTTTTTCTCTCATATCATGATTTTTGACTCCCTTGAATTCATGACTTAATATACTGAAAATTCATGTTGTAAATTTATTATTTTGTCATGATCAAAGCATTGACTATTTGTACTCCATTTTTTTTATAAAAACAAAGGGGGAGAAGATTTATTGCTAGCTTATGTATCGTAAAGAAAAATTTTGTTAACTAGAATATGCAAAGGAATCAAAGAAAGTGCAATGTGCACATCTCAAGAAGCAAGTAAAAAAAAAATTGCCATCATTACCCATTCTTAAAAAACTTGCTATAATTGAATGGTATGATTAGATGTTGTATTGCAAAGCTATGCTTGAGTTATGATGTGATTGATAGCTAGTATGTTTGTAATATTTGCATATCCTTAAAAACTAGCTATGATGTTACTTATCCTTTTTGTTGATGACATAGGGAGAGAAGTAGATTAATGACTTCATGCATTGATTGAATATTTTATATATTTGCATGATGGTTTGATGTATTCTCTTAACATTATGATGAATGTTGCTTGGATTTAGGATAATCCAAGGTTTCTATCAATGGCATATTGATAGGGGGAGTTTGGTTAAACTCCGGGGAGTTATGGTTAACTCCGTTAGTCATCAATTAGTTGTCATCATCAAAAAGGGGGAGATTGTTGAATCTCGGATTTTGATAATGAAACTAATTGATTGTGGTTTATTGTTTAATTGTGTTTTGAGTTATGCAGGTCTACTATCGATCAGGATTAGACAGTTGACGCCGGAGGAATTGACGTTACGCTGAGTGATCACGTCTGGATATTGGATGTCGAGCTAGAGGTTCGGTCGACAATCGGTGGAAGGCTTCGTACATCGGGCATCGGGCCTAGAAGAGCATATTGCGCCAAAGATATCGGGGTTACGGAGGTCAATCATCGATTGGACAACGGATCGCTAGAGAGGACGATGCATCGAAGAATCGGACGAAACACTGATAAGCCAATGATGTGCCGAGCAACTGAATGTCAATTTGCGTTGTAATAACTGTCTAGATCGAAGTAGAGTGTTTGTTTGTTTGTGTGCAGAATTAACTACGATAAAGATAAAGACGTAAAGCAAAACAGAGTGCCAGAAGTCAAGTGGGATGGATCGTTGGGAGTTCGAGAGTTCGACGGAAGTCCGAAGATTTGTTGGGAGTGCCGGAACCGGTCGAGAACGAGTAGGGAGCTTGCTGAAGGGTTTTCGGAAGTTCATCGGAAGGTTCGTCGGAAGTTCGTGGAGCTTGCCAAGAAAGATCGGAGCTTGCCAAAGAAGCTCGGTGGAACTCGCCAAGATCATCGTGAAGTCCGGGAGCTTGTTGGGAGTCCATAGAATGGTTTCTGAGGGTTCGACGGAAGACCACCGGAAGTTTGCCGAAAGCTCACCGAAAGAAGTGTTGTCTTATGGACCTTGAAATAGCTTAAAAAATATTTTTAAAATTTATAGTTACCACATAATTTGGTTTGGGCTCCAAATTTGAATCACTTTGAGGCCTATAAATATCCCACTCATTCAGAGTTTAGGGGGTGTCTAGAACTAAGAAAAAAAGGGGGAAACTCTCTTGAAAGTGTGTCAAATCTTCCCTCTAAGTTTTAGGAGTGTTCTAGTCCAAGAGAGGGGTGAAAGGCTTTGTAAGGATTATCTTCTAAGCCCGTCAAAAGGAGAGGTGCTGTGAGGGAGTTCATCCTCACTCGTTGGAAGGAGGATAGCTAGTGGAAAGCCGGTGGCCTCAAGCAAGAGGAATCGGGAGTGGACGTAGGTCGGATGACCGAACCACTATAAAAATCTGGTTTGCATTTACGTTCTTGCTATTTACTTTTCTGCAAACCATCTTCATTTGCTGCCTTACTTACTCAACTTCCTCTTCATCTTCTTACGTATGCTTTAAAGTTAAAACGCAATCTTTCCGGGTTCAAACGAAACGTTGTATTCTTTCGTACGAAGTTTCCAAACTTGTTTTAATCACTGAAAAATCTATCGTTCTTTACCGCTGCACTAATTCACCCCCCTCTCTTAGTGTCGCTTGATCCCTAACAACAATAGTTCTCTACAAAATATATAAGCTACCAGACCTACAAGCTTTCATAACAACAAGAGCATCTCTAGAAACTTTCATAACTCCACCTTCAATTGCGTATTTATACCCAAGAGCCTCTAGGGTGCCTAAAGAGATGAGATTCTTTTTCAAATTAGGAACATGTCTAGCATTAGTGAGCATCATCATAATATCATCATGCATTTTAATTCGGATCGTGCCTTTACCAACAACATCACACATGACATTATTGCCATCAAAACAATTCCACCATTACAAGATTCATATGTTGAAAACAAATCCCTATTAGGACACATGTGATAAGAACAATCCGAATCTAAAATTTATTCATTTTTAGACCTTGTCCTATCATCAGTAGTAAAGAAAATATTTCCATCATTCTCATCAGCTACAACACTAGCTTCAGCGGACTCAGTAGTTTTCTCAACAAGTTTTCCCTTTTGCTTTAATTTATTTTTTAATTTAAAGCAATCAGTCTTAATGTGCCCCATTTTATAACAATATCTGTACTCCAAATTTCTATGTCTGGATTTAGATCTAGATTTAGATCTACTATATTCAAATTTTCTTTTATCCATTCTACCCCTGACAACCAGACCCTCAGCCTGATTCCCACTACTTTCCCCAATGATATCCTTGTCTATCTGCTCAGATTTTAATGCAGATTTAATTTTTTGATACGAAATTATTTCTTTTCCATAAATCATAGTATCACAGAAATACTTAAAGGATTGGGGAAGAGAACACAAAAGTAACAAGGCCTTATCCTCGTCATCAATTTTTGCATCTATATTTTCCAAATCCATAACTGAGGAATCAAATTTATCAAGATATGAGAGTATAGATGTACCTTCAGTCATCCAAAGCATATACAAACTCTGCTTCAAGTAGAGACGATTCTCCACTATCCTCTTCATATACAAGGCTTTAAACTTGTCCCACATACTCTTAGCCGTATTCTCCGTTGCTACATCCCGTAAAACCTCGTCAGAGAGATTTAAAATAATGCTTGATCGGGTCTTCTTATCCATACCCGCAAAATCTTCCTTTGATGTACCCTTTGAAATTTTCTCAACTCCATATAGTGCCAAATCAATTTATGTCTTGAACCAGAATAACCTTCATTTTGAGCTACCATTTGCCAAAGTTGACATTTCTATTGAATTTCTCGACAACGAGCTTTGTTATTATCATCGTTGCCAAAGATCCCGGAGCCTTCAAAGAAACTAGGCTCTGATACTAGTTTGTTATAGGTGGTTTTAGGAAATTAACCAATAGGTAATTTAGCAACCCAATAAAGACTATAATAAAGCAGAAAAATAAAAGAGACAGGGACAAATTTTACATGGTTCGATCAATTGACCTACGTCCACGGACGAAGGAGGAGCAAAACTCTAATATAAAGGAACAATTACAAATACCTTAGGAAAGTGTTCTTAGGCAAAAAAAACACCTAAAATTATTAAATAAAAAACTTAAAATATTTTAACTAAATATGGACTTAATAGAAATTAAATCCAAAGCAAATAATTAAGTTTTTTCTATGTTATTATTGACTTCAAAATCTAAATCTTTATTTATAGTTATAATAAAAAATAACAAATTTGATTGTCCTGAGACTTGCTAAACCAACACTCTCGATTCACTATGGGCATCATGTGGGACTTGCCAAACCAACACTCTCGATTCACTATGGGCATCAGTTGACTTTCCATACATGGAGAAATATGTGCAACAACTGCTACTGGAAAGAGAATGCAATCCTCATCGGAGGTTGCCTTACAAGCATGCATCTACGAAGCCGCTCAGGCACATAATAACTCTATATTTTGGTTAAACTCTGTTGCCGGACAGAAGAAATTGCCGAATCTTTCGACGGTATGGATGAACTTCTAGGAAGGACAGAAACTCAAACCGTGAGCTTCCGGCCGGGCTGGCAGTGTCCATATGCTGGAGATGTAGCGCAGCTAAAAAGTCCTTGCCAGGTTTCAGTCACCGGACCATCCGATAGCTTCTGTTGCTTCCTGAAGCATTCTTCGAACAGTTTGATATGTAAAAAACAATAAATGTCACGTTCCTAGTGAGAGCAGCAAGGTGCATGTACCATATCTAAATCTTGTAAAAGGACACAAAATTATACTAATCCATTAAAAAGCTAAAAAGTTTGCTGTAATAACTAAGAGAAAGAGAAGCTTAACGCAATTGAAGTGTACTGCATGTTTATTTGATAAGAAGGTAGTTGGTGAAAAGGTTACCATGTGGTATTCATATTAAATATTCTCCTAAGATAACAATAATAAAATTGTTAAGTCCTAATTATTTGGGGTTGACTACATGAATATTCTATCATCATTGAATCCGCATATGCTTAGTTCATCTCGGAGTATTTAAATTTTCATTTATAGCATCTATTAAGGTATTTTTTCAATTTTTCTTACCATCGCATCTAGAAATCTCTTCAACATATGTTCATATTATGTTAAATAATTTTCTTTCATCTTATTCTCCGTCAAAATAATATCTAATTGTTGATGAATAAAAATATATATTTTTAATTTTTCCTAGTAACACCCTAAATCTATCTGAATATCCAATAGAACTTTATATTAAATTTTATTATCAATACATTTTAAAAACATATGGTTCAAGAATGTGTTACTAACTCAATGGCGTGCCATATTTAACCATCACAATTGAGGAGGTTATCACATCAATTGTTTGGGTAAAAGTTTTCTTCTTGGGTTGCGTCATGCAAAAGTTAGTCATGAAGCATTCATCTTAAAAAAATTTATAGTTTGTGGGATAAAGAGTGGATGCCATACCACATGAACGGCAAGAAAGAAATGAAGAATATGGTGATTGGCATTAAATGTCTAGGAGAGCACACCGCAATGTCGTCATTATACTTGAGAGATGAAACCTTGTCGACATGAGACTAGAAGATAGTGGCGCTTGAGGAGAATGAAAAATGCAGTATGATTTTTTGTTTTTATAGAGAATTTACACAAAATGATAAAAATATGTTTTCCTACGAGGTGAATTTTCTCACATTAATCTGTTTTCTTCTTCTCAGAAACATCAGTACAGATAAGGAGGATGGAATTCATCGGATGGATTGTGTCTAGTCCTTTCCTACTGGATTGTAGGTTGACATTTTTCTAACCCTCTCCCCTTCCAACTTAGATCGTGTCGGACTGAGCTAGAAATATTAAGCAAAGTCATCTCAGATTGAGTTGGATCTGATTTCTTAGACGAGGCCTTTTTTAAGTGATCAGTTAGTGGGAGAGCGATATCGCGTGGTCGATTATTGGGTGCCAACAGATTCCCTTGTTAGTAATATACTTTGTGGTCCAGATTATTGACGATAGTTGATACTGATATTCCTGCACATGCCACACCGGCTGATATCATACACCCTTTCACTTTGCTTTTAACCCTGATATTTATTCTATTATTCTGTCGTTCTTTAGCATGCTGCAAAGAACTCGATAATTTACTGAAGGTCGGTGTGTTGAACTTACTTGGGAACTCTTTGCATTATGCCCTCTGGTAATATTGCATTACTAGGGCATAATTGCAAAGAGCTCATGCTACTCTGTTATCTTGACAACACTGTAGTATCGGTACTGGTAGAATTGTCGATCGTGGAGCACGCAACCATTCTTGGATGATGATGATGATGATGATGATGATGATGATGATGATGTACATTGTCAATGCTTTAATCTCTTTAGGTGTAACTACTAATTTATTTCCAGTAAACCATGTTTCTGTCTTTTGATGTCTCGCCAAGAACTAAACACACTAATAATGGGACGTTCTCTTTTCTCTTTTCTGAGCATTCTTGTTATGCCAGTGAACAATCATGTTAGACTTCATAGAGCCTCTTGATTCTACATTCATCTTTTTGATGGGTAGCACTGATGCATTAATCGTTGGTAGTTGGTTGTTTGATAACTTACAAGCTGTAGTGCATGTTTTGTGAATACTTTAGTCCGTCCCTGCAAGTATGTTGTGTTCCCATATTCATCATCTGTTCTTATACGTAACACTTTTTGGCAATATGAGATCATCTGTCGTTCTCAGTGCCCTCTGCTGCTAAGTGCATGCATGTTGGATTCCCAATCTTAGTTGCAATTTGCTTTTCCTGGATTTCAGTGGCTCTCGAATCTTAGTTCATTTATGTCGTTGAGTCGATAATTCCATAAGCTTGAGTCTGTTTGATCAGTCGATCTTCCTAGAAAATTGAATTCACAATTTAGTTGTTGTTAAGACACCATTTTGTTTGATCTTGTCTTTTCACACACTCTCTGGAAAATGGTGTATTAAATGAGAATCATTGTTTCATCCAATGGGGAATTCCTTATTACAAAATTCCGATAATTCATATATGTCCCTATTCCTCTAAAAATATTCAAATCTTTCGTACCATCCATCCCCTAACTCATGCTAACTACTATCAATCAATCAATCATGGTCATTATTGAATTTTTTTAAAAAAATAAAATTATAAATACATAAAATATTCTTTAATATTTTTTTTTTGAAAGGAACCACTAATATTAACAATCATAACATATCTGCAAGTTTTTTTAATTATGCAGGATATATGTATGATAAACTTAAATTTGAGGATATATATGTAATAATCAGAGATCAGAAAAGATTTCAGCGAAAGCAAGAGAATCTAATATTGATTCGCAAGGGATGAAAAAATACATACAAGGAAGAATGTAATGACTCATTTAGCCAAAAATTAAAATAAATAAGCATGAGAACTTTTTGTGCCTATTAAATAAGGATAATTGCACCATGATTCATTGCTTACGACTAATGGATAAAGAGAATTGCACCAGTTGACAAAAAGGTTCCTTTTCATGCTACGCAGAGGTCAAACGGAAAATGATGGCCTCCGTGTTTATGAAAGAGTTCTATAAACTATAGCTCCAAATGGATGCTGTAATGTTCGAATCTCTCGTGCGAGAATAGAAAACAAGAACGGACTCTCATGAGACTACCTACGATTATAAGCACCACTGGACTAGCCTGGGGTAATAAAGAAATATGCCTCGCGGAGGGGAATTGGGTGGTAAGCAAGTAGTAAGGTGATGAAGATTTGATAGATGTTGAAGTGTACTTGAAACTAATTTCCATGAATTTTTCCTTTCTTTTCATGAAGCAAACACAAATGATCCGATTGTGGATCAAAAAAAAAAATCAATGCTCCAAGAATAGGAAAAGAAAAATAAATCCATCACTTTTTTTTACAGAAGGTTTTACTTTTAGTAAATCATTTTGTAAATGTCACAGTCCACTAATAAACAAGAATCTTTATTTTCATAAAAGATTATTTTTTTAAATAATTTAGAAGTATATACTTTTCAAAGTTTTCTCATAAAAAAAAATTCAGAAACACACCTCTAATTGAATACCTATTTTTATTCTATCTTTACTTAAACTTTTATGTATTAATTTATTGGATAATAATATTGAGTACAAAAAATTTTAATATACTCAAATTAGAAAAACTAAACATAAAAAAATACTTAATAAAGTTTATCATCAACAATCAAGTTTTAAGTACCACTTTCATGCATTAATTTATTCAATAATAATATAAAGTATAAAAAATCTTAATATAGTCAAATAAGAAAAGCTTAACACTAGTAATAACTTAAAAAAGTTCATCATCAATAATCAAGTTTTAAGTATCACATAATAAGAGCTTTCACACGTTATCATCAATAATCAGATTTTAAATACCATAAAGTAAGATCTTTTATGTATTAATTTATTCGATAACAATATGAAGTATGAAAAATCTTAATATACTCAAGAAAAACTTAAAATCAATAATAATTTAAAAAATTCATCATCAATAATTAAATTTTAAGTACTATACAATATGAACTTTTATGTTTTAATTTATTTAATAATAATATGAATTATGAAAAACCTTAACATACTCAAATAAGAAAAATTTAACACCAACAATAACTTGAAAAAGTTTATCATCAACAATCAAGTTATAAGTACTACATAATAAGAGCTTTCATGCATTAATTTATTCGATAACAAAATTAAATGCGAAAAATCACAATATACTCCACGATCAGAAAAGTTCACCATCAACAATCAAGTTTTAAGTATCACATAGTAGGAGCTTTCATGTATTAATTTATTTTATAACAATATGGAGTAAAAAATCTTAATCTAATCAAATAAGAAGGACTCAACTCCAATAATAACTTGGAAAATATCACCATCAATAGTTCTAATTACCAAACAGTAAGAGTTTTCATTCATTAATTTATTCAGTAATAATATAGAATATAAAAAATTCGAATATATTCTAATAAAAAAACACTCAACACCAACAATAACTTGGAAAAGATCATCATCAACAATCAAATTTTAAGTAGTACACAATAAGAGCTTTCATGCATTAATTTATTCGATAACAATATAGTGCAACGGTTAATAACGAAATATTTCGATAATTTAAATAAGTTCGTATGTTGAAAACTTCGTAGGATAAAATTATGTTTTGATGAAAACTGATTTCGATTAAAGCGTATCGAAAACGTATTTAACTTGCAAGCATTTAGAGATGAAGAAATAGAGTAGCAAGTGAAGATGATTTGCTAAAATGTAAATTGTGAGAAAGTAAATGCAAACCGAGTTTATAGTGGTTCAGTCATACGACCTACATCCACTCCCGATTCTTCTTCACTTGAGGCCACCGGCTTTTCATTAGTTGTCTTCCTTGTAACAGGCGAAGACAGGTCCCTTACAGCTCCTTTTGATAGGCTTAGGAGGCAACCCTTATAAGCACTCTCTTCTCTCTTTTAACTTGAAAATAAGTCAAGAATAGAGGAGGAGATTTCTAGAGATTTAAACAGAGTTTCTCTATTTTCAAAGTGTATGTGCTTGTGTATTCAACCTAGGGATGGGAGGGGTTTTTATAAGCTCCAATTGGATTCAAACTTGGAGCCAAAAACCTTCCCATCTCGGGTTTACCAGGTACTACCACCTATCACTAGCGGTATCGCTTATCACTGGCAGTACCACCGCCTGTTTGACCCTGACACTAATGGTACTATCGCTAGTCTGGCGGTACCACCACTTGACACGCTAACATGGTCAGCGCACTAGGTGGTACCACTACCCAGTCTAGGCAGTACCACCGCCCAGTACAACCTGGGAAGCTGGACTTGGGTGGTGCCACTGCCAGACAAGTCCAGCACTCTTGGTTGGGTCTTAAACTCAGCCCAAACCAGTCCAATACAGGCCTAATTGGCCCCTACCAAGGTTATAGGATTAACACTTAATCCTAACCCTAATTACATGCTAACTATAAAATTAAAAATATTTCCTAAGCTAATACTATTAGGATCTAGAGCGGCACTATGAGGGGGGGGGGATGAATTAGTGTAGTGGTTAAGAACGATAAATTTTGTAGATTTAAAACAATGCTTTCGAAAACTTCTTACGTTAAAAACTTTATTTTGACTAAAAACTGGTTTCAATTAAAGTGTATCGGAAAGTGTTTAAACTAGGGAGCATTTAGAGAGGAAGAAGGGTAGTGATGAGTAAGTTGAGTAGCAAAGAAAAGACAGTTTGTAGAAACATAAATGACAATACATAAACGTAAACCGATTTTATAGTGGTTCGATCATTCGACCTACGTCCACTCCTGATTCCTCTTCACTTGAGGCTACCAGCTTTCCATTAGCTGTCTTCCTTTTGATGGGCGAAGACAAAACTCCCTTTTACAAACTCTATTTACAAAGCTTCCCACAACACCTCTCTTAAGAACACTTCTAAACTTTCAGAGGAGAGATTTTTGCTTTAAATGACAGAGTTTTCCCTTAGTTTTTTTGCACACTTCTTACTATTAGGGATCGAGCGGCACTAAGAGGGGGGTGAATTAGTGCAGCGGATAAAACGATGGACTTTTCAACGATTTAAAACAAGCTTCGGAAACTTCGTACGATGAAAGCAAAGTTTCGTTTGAAACCGATTTTTGCGTTCTAACTTTAAAGCATGCGTACAAAGATAAAAAGAAAGTGGAGCAAGTAAAGTAAAGGCTTGCAGCAAAGTAAAACAGAAATTTAAACACTCACACAATCAAGACGCAGCGATGTATAGTGGTTCGGTCAAAGTGACCTCCATCCACTTCCGAAGCCTTCTCCGATGAGGCTCCCTTCTTCCACTATCAAATCCTTTGAAGGGAAGGATCAAATACCCTCTTACAACCCTTTACAAGTGGTTCACACTCTTACAAGATTTCTCAAGGAGAAGAAGGAGGTGAACACTTAGCAAGAACAAGACTTTTCAAAAGCTCAAAACCAAGATTCTAACTCTCAAAAGGGTTCTCTTTCAGCTGAGAAAGGGGGGGTATTTATAGATCTAAAGTGGATTCAAAATTAGGCTCCAAATTTGAGTGCCTCAGGCACTGGCGCCTGTCACACCGACTCTAGCAGTGTGTCAAGCTGGGGGCAAGGCCAGGATGCTACAAGAGAGCTCACAAGAATGAGTAATATGAGCATGCTACAATAGCATGCATGCAAATAGCTGGTTTGGTTTGGGCCAAAATTTTGGCCCAAACTCATCCTAATCAAGGCCCAATGGGCCCCCACTTTGGGTTATCTAATCCTAACCCAAAATACGTGCTAACTACGAATTTTAAAGATGTTTCCTAAGCTATTACAAAGTCCACAAGTCAAGTCTTCTTCCGTCGAGCTTCCGGCGAACTTCCGGCGGTTCCCGGCAAGCTCTCGGACTCCACGATGATTTTGGTGAGTTCCCCCGAGCTTCTTTGGCAAGCTTCGATCTTTCTTGGTAAGCTCCGCGAACTTCCGACGAACCTCTCGGCGAGCTTCCGAAAACCCTTCGGCAAGCTCCCTACTCGTTCTCGGCCCAAGAAAGACTCCCAATGAATCTTCAAGCTTCCACAAACTCTCGAACTCCCAACGATCCATCGTGACTTGACTTTAGCCCTTGATTTCGCTTTACGCCTTCATCCCTTTCGTAGTTACTCCTGCACAAACAAACACCAAACACTCTACTGATCTAGATAGTTATTACAACGCGAATTGACATTCGCCGTTCGACACATCATTGGTTGGCGCTTCGTCCGATCCTTCGGCATATCGCCCTCTCTAGCGGCTTGTTGCCCAATCGATGGTTGACCTCCGCAACCTCGATATCCATGACGCAACTCCGCACTTCTTGGCCCGATGCCCGACGTACGAAGCCTCCTGCCGATAGTCGACAGAACCTCTGGCTCGACACCCAATATCCTGACGTGATCACCTCTGGCACAACGTCAATTCCTCTAGCGTCAATTGTCTAATCCTGATCGATAGTGGACCTGCGTAACTCAAAACGCAGTTAAACAACAAATCACACTCAATTAGTTTCATCATCAAAATCTGAGATTCAACAATCTCCCCCTTTTTGATGATGACAACTAATTGATGACTAACGGAGTTAACTAAAACTTCCCTGAGTTTAACACAAACTCCCCCTATCAATATGCAATTGATAGAACCCTTGGATTATCCCAAATCCAAGCAACATTCATCACAATATTATGAGAATAAATCAAACAATCATGCAAATATATAAAATACTCAATACAATGCATGAAGTCATCAATCTACTTCTCCCCCTATGTCAGCAACAAAAGGAGAAGTAACATCATAGCTAGTTTAAAAGATATGCAAATTTTTACAACACACTAGCTATTTATCACATCATACAACATTTTTTGCAATACAACATCAAATAATACCATTCAATCATAGCAAGTTTCAAGGATGGGCAATGATGGTAATTTTCACTTGCTTCTTGAGATGTGCAAGTAGGCACCTTGTTTCATGATAGCAATATTTGCATCCTTTGATATAACAATTCTTAGCTTCTCATGAAGTTGCAAAATAGGAATCAAGATGGCAAATTTTTGCAATGTTCGAGCTAAAAACTTTCTCCCCTTTGTTAGCATCAAAAGAAAGGGAGGATCAAATATTTCAAATAATCTTGCATGAGATTCAACAATAATTTGTAATAAAAAAAATGTAAGCAATTTTGAAGAAGTGAAATTGAGCAAGATTTTTGCCTCTCTTGAGATAGCAACTCTTTACTTCTCAATGTTCAAGCTAGCAAAATTTTTCTTTTGAAGCTCAAGCTAGCAATAAATTTTCTCCTTTGATTTTGTCAAAAGAAGGGAAGAATATAACTCTTTTCCCTTTACATGAATGCTTCCATCATGACAAAATAATAAATTTCCATCATGAATTTTTAACATATCAAGTCATAAAATCAAGGGAGTCATAAACAAATCATGGTATAAGGGAAATTTATAACAAGCAAGCAAGCAATAATGATAAGCTAGCATACTTTACAATACGCAAACTAGCTCCCTTTCAATTTTCTCTTTGCACCTAAGTTTCCTTTGCAAGCCATCAACTTTTGTTTGCAATGAGCTAGTAATTTTTGTAAAATTTATAACATTTTAAACATACAAACTTATGAGTTAAAAATAATGCAACTTTGTAAATTTCTTTCTTCTCATTTTGAGAAGTGCAAGTTTTGCCTTTTGCAAGTTCTAGCTAGCTATGTTTGTCACTTTCACTTGTGATGCATAAGCTAGCAAGCTAACTCCCCCTTTGTCACTATCGAAAAGAAGGGATGAATAATATTTCAATGCAATAATTTTGCATCAATCAATATTTCAATTTTTTCCAAGATGCATACAAGATGGTATTAAAACATGAGAAATCATGTCATGAAGGATATCAATATGTAAATTCAACAAGAATCAAAACCAAAAGATATCATCCATGATTAATAACTTTTCATTTTAGCAAGATCTAGATTCATATTTATCAATTTTTAATTCAAGATAAATGTCATACAACCAAGAATCATGATATATAAAAGCATATTAATATTAAGGATCAAATCATGATTACAAGTGCCAACATATTTTCTTTTCATTCATTTTTAAGCCATGATAAATGATTCAAATATTAAGCATATTTTTTTTATCAAATTTTCAATCATCACATAAGGCATTCAAGGAAGTATTGAAACAATAAAAAGAATCAATTTTAGCATATAATGTTTCAATCTTCAATCTTGAGTCATGAATCCAAAAGTCATGAATCAAAAGGTTCATGAATCATTTTGACAAGTCTCTTTTAAGGAAATAACAAGTGGAAGTCTTAGGAGATCACACAAGATCTTGATTCATACATAGGAATTTTTACCAAGATCACATTTCATAAGAATCAAGACACGAATTCATAAAAATTCAAGTATTGAATTCCGAGAAATCAAAAGACAAGTTACATTTCATTTAAGGAATTTTTTTTTTGATAAGACGGAAGGAGTATGGTAAAAGATCTTGATTTATAAAGAGTTTCAAGTCATAGTTGTCAAGATCATGATTTCAATAAAATTTCTTTATAGCAAAATAAAATCTTTTAGAACTTGATTCAAGCATTAAATATGTCTTAACAAGTCATAATTCTAGAAGATTCAAGAATCATTAAAAGAAAAATCATTCAAGCTCAATTTATCAACTCAAGACTCATAATTAAATTATTATTTTTGAGATTAATAACATGAATAAAGTCATTACCATATCATCAAAATCTCATTCGTAATTCTAATGATTTATAAAATATCATAAATGAATTTATCACTTGCCTTTCATCAAAAATTGAAAATCAAACTTTATCATAAAAATTGTCAAGGCATAAATGCAACATATTATTCCAAGACATGAGATTCAATTTATCATGATAATATGTTTCATGTTTCAAAAGATGAGTATCAAATTTTAAAATCGAAACATGAGTTTGTCATCAAGATATAATATCACAAAGTCATTAAGCATGATAACAAACTTCTAATATTTTCATTTCAATGATGATTTCATAATGTATGTTCAAATATTTATACGGAAGCCATCATTGTATAAATTTGAAATACAAGTTGTCATTTAGCCCATTAAGATCAAAAGCATTGCACGTAAAGCATCATGATAGTGTAATTTCTCATTTTTTTTATGTGTTCCATTTCAAGTGATTTGATGTTCATATGAGTATACTCATGTTTTTCATATAGGTCCAAAGAGCATGTTTCAAGAGAAATCATTAAGACCGAAAACATGAGGCACATTTTTTAAAATATTCATCATGTTTATTTTTATGAGATTCACAAGACTCATAACATAAATTCATTCATCTCAATAGAATGGAAAAAAAATACATTTTCATTTTAAGCAATTTGATGTGAGCATATTCAAAATTTTTATGAAAACATGTATCAAAATAAAACACAAGCTTAGTCATAAAATCATCAAGACCAAATATATAAAAATGATAGCACACTTTCAATTTTTTATGTTAAAAGGCCATGTTCAAATTTTTGCCAAAATCATGCATCTATTTATAAATAAAAAAAATATGTTTCATCATCACAATATGACACTTTATTACTTCAAAAGCTCATGCATGATATAAAATCATCAAGCATCATATTTGGAGACAATGTAAACTATCAAGATACACATGCATGGATTAATCCTAAGCATTATCACAAATCTTGCATCATTCATATGTTTACTTTTCAAAAATACTATAAAGAAAAGCATAGTATAATTTGGAAATTTTTTTAATTTCTAAAAACATAAGAAAAGCATTAAAAAAAATTCCTACTAACTAAGTTAAGCATTCATGGAAATCATCAAGTAATTTCAAAATAATTCAAGGAAGTTAAGTTACTTACCTCATTGTCGAAGCCCATTAAAGCATAGTTTGCTTCTTTTCTTGATTCTTCTTTCCAAGCCTTCTTCTTCTTCTTTGGCCTCTTTCTCCGCTTCAAGTTCATTTGTGTTTTTAATTTTTGTTTAATGAACTTGTTAACATTCATTGTTATGTGTTCAATGTCCTCATTGTCCTCATCACTTGAGTCATCACTCAAGTGGCATCCATTTGTCCGATATTCAAAACCTTCTTGTTCTTTAGAAGGTGATTCAAATGTTCATCATGTTCATGATGTTCTAAACGTTCCAAGAAACTCATTTCATAGGTCTTTAAAGACCCAATAAGTTTATTAATAGGATAGTTATTTAGATCTTTTGTTTCTTGTATTGCGTTATTATCGGATCCCATCTTTTGGAAGAGATCTTAAAGTCTTGTTTACGAGTTCAAAGTCCGAAAAACATTTACTAAGAGCTTTTAGGCTATTGATGACATCCGAGAAACGGAGAACATGTCATCGATAGTCTCACTTGGTGCCATTCGAAAATCTCAAAATCGCATCAAAATATTAACTTTCGAGTCTTTGACTCTACTGCTCCTTCGTATGCGTGATTTCAAGAGTTCGCCAAATGTCAAAAGCCGTTTCGCATGTAGAAATCCGGTTGAACTCATTTTTGTCTAAAGCGCAAAATAAGGCATTCATAGCCTTTGCGTTTAAAGAAAATAACCTTTTCTCCAAAACCGACCATTCGTTCGTCGGTTTAGAGGAAGGTTGAAATCCATTTTCGATGATGTTCCACAAATCCAAATCCATTGATAGCATGAAAACTCTCATTCGAGTTTTCCAATATGTGTAGTCTGAACCGTTAAAGAACGATGGACGAAAAACCGAAAAGCCCTCTTGAAAACCATTTAGAGCCATTTCTCACGGGTGTAAATCCGAAAGAGAGAACGTCGCTCTGATACCAATTGTTAGGGATCGAGCGGCACTAAGAGGGGGGGGTGAATTAGTGCAGCGGATAAAACGATGGACTTTTCAGTGATTTAAAACAAGCTTCGGAAACTTCGTACGATGAAAGCAACGTTTCGTTTGAAACCGATTTTTGTGTTCTAACTTTAAAGCATGCGTACAAAGATAAAAAGGAAGTGGAGCAAGTAAAGTAAAGGCTTGCAGCAAGGTAAAACAGAAATTTAAACACTCACACAATCAAGACGCAGCGATGTATAGTGGTTCGGTCAAAGTGACCTACATCCACTTCCGAAGCCTTCTCCGTTGAGGCTCCCTTCTTCCACTATCAAATCCTTTGAAGGGGAAGGATCAAATACCACTCTTACAACCCTTTACAAGTGGTTCACACTCTTACAAGATTTCTCAAGAAGAAGAAGGAGGTGAACACTTAGCAAGAACAAGACTTTTTAAGACTTTTCAAAAGCTCAAAACCAAGATTCTAACTCTCAAAAGGGTTCCCTTTCAGTTGAGAAAGGGGGGGTATTTATAGATCCAAAGTGGATTCAAAATTAGGCTCCAAATTTGAAATCAATTGGCACCGACGTGAGAGCGGTGTCATCGCTGCACACAGAGCCGGGCGGTGCTACCGCCGCTACAGAGAGGCCACAATAACTGCCACAGAACTCTGGCCACAGAGCATGCATGCACGTAGCTGGTTCGGTTTGGGCCAAAATTTTGGCCCAAACTCATCTTAATCAGGGCCCAATGGGCCCCCACTTTGGGTTATCTAATCCTAACCCAAAATACGTGCTAACTACGAATTTTAAAGACGTTTCCTAAGCTATTACAAAGTCCACAAGTCAACTCTTCTTCTGTCGAGCTTCCGGCGAACTTCCGGCGGTCTTCCGACGATCCCTCGAAAACCATCCTGCGGACTCCCGGCAAACTCTCGGACTCCACGATGATTTTGGCGAGTTCCCCCGAGCTTCTTTGGCAAGCTCCGATCTTTCTTGGCAAGCTCCGTGAACTTTCGACGAACCTCCCGGCGAACTTTCGAAAACCCTTCGGCAAGCTCCCTACTCGTTCTCGCCGCCCGCAAAGACTCCCAACGAATCTTCAGACTTCCATCGAACACTCGAACTCCCAATGATCCATCGTGACTTGACTTCAACCCTTTGTTTCGCTGCCTTCATCCTTATCGTAGTTACTCCTGCACATAAACAACAAACACTCTACTTCGATCTAGATAGTTATTACAACACGAATTGACATTTAGTTGCCCAGTACATCATTGGTCGGCGCCTCGTCCGATCCTTCAGCACATCGTCCTCTCTTGCGGTCCATTGCCCAATCGGTGATTGACCTCCGCAATCCCGATATCCTTGGCGTAACACGCTCTTCTTGGCCCGATGCCTGACGTACGAAGCCTCCTACCGATAGTCGACCGAACCTCCGGCTCGACACGTCAATTCCTCCAACGTCAACTGTCTAATCCTGATCGATAGTAGACCTACGTAACTCAAAACGCAGTTAAACAACAAATCACACTCAATTAGTTTCATCATCAAAATCTGAGATTCAACACTTACTATCCCAAGTAAAACATTCGAGGTATTTATAGACCCAAAGAGAATTTAAATTTGGAGCCCAAATTTGAATTATCCTGGATTTCTAGGGTACTGGCGGTACCACCGCCAGTGTACTCTGGTTTCACATCAGATCGGGTGGTACCATCGCGCTTTGATATACTATCGCGACACACTAACACGGTTAATGCATCGGCGATACCAGCCAGCCAGCGGTGCCACTACCCTAGGCACTCTACTCCAGGGCGGTACCACCGCCCAAACCACCTGGGAGACTGAACCTAGACGGTACCACCACCCCAGTCTGACGGTGCCACCTCCAGACAGGGTTTAGCAACCCTATTTGGGCCTTTCATCGGACTCAAACCTATTTGGGTATGGGCCCAATTGGCCTCTAACTAGGTTGGCCTAATTACAACCCAATTAGACCTAATCCTATTTTGATCTAGACAATTATTATTACAACGAGAATCAAAATATCGCCTGGCACGTCATTGGCCTATCGGTGTTTCGTTTGACACTTCGACGCATCTTCCTCTCTTGTGGCTTGTTGCCTAATCAGCAGCTGGTCTCTGCAGCCCCGATCTCCTTGGCACAACTTTGCTCATCTTGGATCAATGCCCGATTTCTTTGTCTGAAGCCTTCTGCCGATCGTCATTGGACCTCGACGCGTCTAATCTCCTGACGTGATTTCCTCCTACGCTATGCTGATTCATCCTGCGTTAATTATCTAATCCTGATCGAGAGTAGACCTGCGTATCTCAAAATGTAGTTAGATCACTAAATCACTCTTAATTAGTTTCATCATCAAATTTCGAGATTCAATAATCTTTCCATTTTTTATGGTGATAACTAATTGATAGTTAACCTTAACTCCTCAGAGTTTAACCAAACTCCCCCTATCAATATGCCATATCGAAATAAGGTAAACTTGAATTCAAAAGAAATAATAACTTTTGAATTCAAGTGAAACAATTTTGATCATATATAACATATTGTATCAAGATTTCATACATTGTGCATCATAATTTCAAATCATCGAAGTATAATATGCACAATCACAATAAATCAACATCACTTTAGGTATAACATACATGATACCAAAACATTAAGATTTTCAATCATTCATCATTACTTACTTCTCCCCCTTTGTTATCAACAAAAAGGAGGTGAAATAAAAAAATTGTAAGAGTAGTCATTTATCAAGCATATTAAACACACATAATACATGAGGCTAATATTTGCTTAGAAATCGAGTTGAATTATAATGCAAAATAAGTTATCCTCGACGGATAAATCCAAAAAATATTTTGTTCATCAGTTTAATTCATGTTTATGAAATCCGAAAAATGATCAATCATCATTTATCAAGTTATGAAAGATTCATACATGAAAGAGGATGAAAGGCTTAAGATGCAATTTTGAAAATCCAAGGATAAAATTATAAAGTGGAAGGATAGATCATTAAAGCCATTCATCAAACATCTTATATCAATTATAAGGTAAAATCTGTTAGAAAGAGATGTCAAAATTCATAAAGCTTTAACTTGGCATTTATAAATTCATGAAGTGAAACATGTTAGGGATCGGATAAAACAATAGATTTTCAGCGATTTAAAACAAGCTTTGGAAACTTCGTACGAATGAATGTAACGTTTCGTTTGAACCCGGAAAGATTTTGTTTTAACTTTAAAGCATACGTAATAAGATGATAAGGAAGTTGAGTAAATAAGGCAGCAAGTAAAAATGGTTTGCAACAAAGTAAATAGCAAGAACGTAAATGCAAACCAGATTTTTATAGTGGTTTGGTCATCCGACCTACATCCACTTCCGATTCCTCTTCGCTTGAGGACACCGGCTTTCCACTAGCTTTCCTCCTTCCAATGGGCGAGGAAGAACTCTCTTGCAACACCTCTTCTTTTGACGGGCTTAGAAGATAACCCTTACAAAGCTCTCACCCCTCTCTTGAACAAGAAAACACTTAAGAGTAAGAGGGAAGTTTTTGACACTATTTGAGCAGAGTTTTCCCTCAAGATTTTCACTCTTCTTGCTGCACTTTGAACCTGCAAAAGAGGAGAATTTATAGAGCTCAAGAGGATTCAAATTTGGAGCCAAAATTTGAGTTTCTTATCTTGTCGATCTGGCAGACTGCACACTGCCTCTGCCTCGGCGGTGGTGCCTGCCCGGCGGTGCTACCACCTCGCCCGCGGTGCTACTCGCTGGTTTCAGACGCGGTAGCGCATTTCGCGACGGCGGTGCTCTGCTGGCGGCGATGCAGCGGTGCTACGCCCGGCAGCGGTGCTACCGCACAATACGATATCTGATCGGGCTACATGCGGGCTATAACACCATGCACGTAGCATGCATGTATGCTTTCTTTGTGTGATAAGCGATGCCACCGCACAAATCAACGTTTGGTTTGGGCGAAAACTCGCCAAACGGTTACGAACAAGGCCCAATGGGCCCATACTTGGGTTAAAGGATTAACCCCTAATCCTAACCCAAATTGATGTGCTAACTACGAAATTAAAGACATTCCTAAGCTATTACAAAGTTTGCAAGTCAAGTCGTCTTCCGTCGAGCTTCCGGTGAACTTCCGGCGGTCTTCCGACGATCCCTCGGAAACCATCCTACGGACTCCCGGCAAGCTCTTGGACTCCACGATGATTTTGGCGAGTTTCTCCGAGCTCCTTTGGCAAGCTCCGATCTTTCTTGGCAAGCTCCATGAACTTCCGACAAACCTTCCGGCGAACTTCCAAAAACCCTTCGGCAAGCTCCCTACTCGTTCTCGGCTGGTTCCGGCAGCACTCCCAACGAATCTTCAGACTTCCGTCAAACTCTCGAACTCCCAACGATCCATCGCACTTGACTTCGGCCCTTGGTTTCGCTTTACATCTTCATCCCTTTTGTAGTTACTCCTGCACACAAACAACAAATACTCTACTTCAATCTAGACAGTTATTACAACGCGAATTGACATTCAGTTGCCCGGCACGTCATTGGTCGATGCGCCGTCAGATCCTTTGGCACATCATCCTCTCTAGCAGCTTGTTGCCCAATCGACGGTTGACCTCCGCAACCTCGATATCCATGGCGCAATTCTGCACTTCTTGGCCCGATGCCCAACGTACGAAGCCTCCTGCTGATAGTCGACCGAACCTCCGGCTCGACATCCAATATCCTGACGTGATCACCTCCGGCGCAACGTCAATTCCTCCAGCGTCAACTGTCTAATCCTAATCGATAGTGGACCTGCGTAACTCAAAACGCAGTTAGACCACAAATCACACTCAATTAATTTCATCATTAAAATCTGAGATTCAACAAAACATATTAACATCAAAAAAATTTCATAAAAAGATTCAACTTGACATTCTCATAGAAAACATGAGGTGAAAGATATTAAGTCTTAAAATCTCGAATTATAGAGATTGGCACAAGAATAAAAATCCAAAATGAACATTTAAGAGTTTAATTTTTAAGCAATATTCATGACATTAATTTATGCATATGAAATGCAAGTTATAAAATCAATTTTACTACACCATTAAGATCCATCATTTTAAGAAGGAGGAGAACAACATCATGATACCAAATCATCCAAAATATTACAACATCATGAAGGCTTCATCAAGATTAAAAATATTACTATAAAAAATGATAGCTTCATTAAAATATTACGATAAAAAAAATGAGAGCTCCGTTCAAAATATGATATTGAAGAGATGTCATCAAAAATCCGAAAATAATAACAAGTTGAGACTATCAAAACTGAAGTTTAAACAATTTGAAAAGAAACATACAACATCATGTATTAGGACAATCTTAAAAGTGTACCACAATAGCATAGAGGTTTACAAAATAGAAGTCAAAAGATACATAATAACAACTATTCCTAAGGTGGAATATCGAAGTGCTTATACAAGTGATCTAACTTCCGATTCATTTGTCGGACTTCACTCAAAATTTTAACTTGTTGTGATTTGATCTGATTTATCTCTAACATGATTGGATCTTCAGTAAATGAAGCAGGTGCTAGTTTTGATGGTGCTACACTAAAGGGACTAGGAGGAGGAGATTCACTACTCCTAAAAACTGGTGTTTCAGGTTGTTCTACTGGGGGGGAGTTGGATCGGTCCTTCTAGGCTGCCTAGTCCATATTTCATTTCTAAAAATACACCTCAATCTCTTAAGTAGGTTTCTATTTATGGTGTTATATCTATCTATTTTTATCACTTCTTCGTCGGATAGTATTCTAATATTATATGCATATAGCATTCTAATGATTAAGCCCCGATATGGTAACATTAAGTCTTTAGAAAGTATTTCTAACATATGTTATTAAATCAGGTATCCAAAATAATTATTTTTCCCAGACATTATCTAGTACATAGTACCTAACTCCATTTGACTAATCTCATCATGGTGATACTGTTTAGGAATTAGGATACTTATGATGATATGATAGAGGATTTTAGAGTTAAAAGGTAATAAGTGCTCACAGCTTTTAGGGACTATAGCTAGGTTGGGATTTTCGAAAACGGTCCCTAAAGCCTCGGAGTAGGTTACTCCGATTGTATCCATATCCCATTGTCCTCTAAAGTAGCAACCTCTATCTTTTTTGGAGATTTCAATTAGATCACATATTATGTTGTCCGTAATTGGAATTTGATTTTCTAATAGGTAGGTTGACATATTATCATCATCATCTAAGCTCAAATTAGCATAAAACAACCTAACTAATCTAGTATAAATTAGTTCGTTGATTTGCAAGATGGGTAAGACATCCAATTCGGCAAACAATCTAATGGGCTCTAGGTTTCCTAGTTCACCTAAATCAACATGTTTTCCCTTATGTACGGTTCTTATTTCACGATTATGTTACCTGAGGGCTGTTTCATTTGAGCTAAAGAGGGATTGGTCAAATGAATCTCCTTGCCTCCTCTTCCGTTTGTCCCTAGATGATCTCCTAGGAGCCATTTATCTAAACATGATGATAGAACAAAAAAATTTTAAGGAAGAAGCCATGTATTGAGAAAACAAAGAGGGAGAATCAAATGTTACCTTGGATGAGGTTTCTTGAGAAGTAAAGGTCTTGATTCAAGATTC
Source organism: Musa troglodytarum (assembly GCA_023547065.1). Lineage (NCBI taxonomy): Eukaryota > Viridiplantae > Streptophyta > Magnoliopsida > Zingiberales > Musaceae > Musa > Musa troglodytarum. The sequence continues at coordinate 34,393,884 of CP097508.1, forward strand.
AAGAGGATGGAAGCCTCTCTTGGTTTTCTTGAGAGGGAAGATAAAGTTTAGAGAGTGTGGGAGGTGATTTTGGAAGCAGCCTCATGACTTGGGGGCGGTTCCAATGCAGGCCCTAAGTCCTCTTTATAAAAGGGGGCTCTTGGGCGGTGCCACAGCCGACTGAGCGGTGCCACCGCCTAGGAACAGAATGCCCAGGCAGTACTACCGCCAGCCCTAGTGGTGCCATCGCTGTCACCCTGACTCAGACTTTTCAAGAATGGCTGCAACACTTTATTTTGATCAAATTGCTTTGTTGTTTCCCATTCATCTGATCACTATATTTTTATAGAGTGATGTCATTCTATTACTTCCAATCACATGATAATTATGTGACAAAAAGAAATGACTCATCGAATTATGAAGTGTTGTTATCAAGAGACATTAAAAATAAACTTTTAAATGGATAGAGAGTGATCATAGATATAGAAAATTTTCAAATGATAAATGAAAGAAGATTTGCGATGGTTACAAGGACCTACGATAATGATCAATTTTTGATCATGAAGAAGGTAGGACTCAATCAAAAGATGTCTTCCTCACATTATCTTAGATTAGGCATTTGAGATATTTAGAGATCGGGTGAAGGAATACCTTGCATTACTTATTATAAATTATTTCAAGATGGGTGAAAGATTGTCAAACATAATTCAAATTATACATTACTAGGATTATATCTGAAAGGTATTTTAAGAAGAATATATTGCAATCATAAACATCAAGCATCATATCATCATTTTACTTCCAATGATAATTCAAATCAAGAGATTTAGAACATGCAAAGATGAGTATCATGTTTAAGACCAAAACATGAATTTCATTGTCAAAATATAATACCTTCAAATCCTCATGCATGACATCATAAAAATATGAAAACTGAAATACACATTTATGGGTTAATCCTATTAGGTGTATAAACATAATCATGCTAATTGATTTATTATGTCAAAACCATACATCAAGATTGGAAACGAAAACTGATACGGAAATCATATGCATGAAATTGCATTATCACACATCATATAATTATCATCCATAATGTTGCATATATCATTCAAAATTTTGAATCATAACATACATGAAACTTTAACAATATAATTTTCATGATTATTTTTTTTAATTTTTCAAAAATCACTAAAAAGAGAAGCATGATATAATTTTTGAAAATAATTTTATTTTTTTATTTCCTAAATTAAGCACTCATGAAAAATTTTAAGCAATTTCATAAAGCAAAGGGTCTTTGGTTGAGTTGCTTACCTTGTAGTCGAAGCTCATCAAAGCGTAGTTTGCGTCTTCATCTTCTTTGTGTGCTTTCCTCTTCTTCATTTTTGTGTACTTATATTTGGAGCGTTCCAGTTTCTTGCAGTCATAGTAAGAGTTGGTGTTTTTTTCATTTGTATTCTTTAATTCATGTTTAATAAATTTTTTAAATTTTAATGTCAAAAGTTCAACGTTCTCAACATTGTCCTCATCACTTGAGTCATCACTCAAGTGGCATTCTCTTGTTCGAAGTACCAAATCCTTCATGTTCTTTAGAAGGTGGTTCATGTGTTCATTGAGTTCAACATGTTCCAAGAAACTCATTTCATATGTCATTAAAGAGCCAATGAGTTCTTCCAATGAAAAATCATTTAAATTTTTAGTCTCTTGTATTGCGGTTACTTTAGGATCCCACCTTTTTGGAAGGGATCTTAAGATCTTGTTAGTGAGTTCAAAATTTGAAAAATATTTACTAAGACTTTTCAAGCTATTGACAACATCCGTGAAATGGGTGTACATGTCGCCGATAGACTCGCTTGGTGTCATTTGGAAGAGCTCAAAATCATGCAATAAGAGGTTTACTTTTGAGTCTTTGACTCTACTAGTTCTCTCATGCGTGATTTCAAGTGTCTGCCAAATATCAAAAGCCGTTTCGCAATTAGAAATCCGATTGAATTCTTTTTTATCTAGAGCATAAAATAAGGCATTCATAGCCTTTGCATCTAATGTAAAAGATTTCTTCTCTAAATTCGACCATTCATTTGTCGATTTAGAGAGAAGTTAAAAATTATTTTCAATGATATTCCATAAGTATAAATCCAAAGAAATCAAAAAAATTCTCATTCGAATTTTTCAATATGTGTAGTCCGAACCATTAAACAACAAAGGACGAACAATCGAAAAATCCTCTTGAAAGTCGTGAAGAGCTATTTCTCGCAGGTGTAAATTCGAAAGAGAAATAATGAGGCTCTGATACCAATTGTTAGGATCTAGAGCGACACTAAGAGGGGAGGGGGGAAGTTAGTACAGCTATTAAGAATGATAAATTTCGTAGATTTAAAATAATGCTTTCGAAAACTTCATACGTTGAAAATTTAATTTCGACTAAAAACCAATTTCAATTGAAGTGTATCAGAAAGTGCTTAAACTAGGGAGTGTTTAGAGAGGAAGAAAGGCAGTGATGAGTAAGTTGAACAACGAAGAAAAGACAATTTGCAGAAACATAAATGACAATACATAAATGCAAACCATTTTTATAGTGGTTCAGTCATCCGACCTACGTCCACTCCCGATTTCTCTTCACTTGAGGCCGTCGACTTTCCACTAGTTGTCTTCCTTCTAGGCAAAGACAAAACTCCATTTTACAAACTCTGTTTACAAAGCTTCCTACAACACCTCTCTTAAGAACATTTCTAAACTTTCGGAGGAGAGATTTCTACTTTAAATGATAGTTTTTCGTTAGTTTTCTTACACACTTCTTGCTATCCCAAGCAAGAACATCTGGGATATTTATAGACTCCAAGAGAATTCAAATTTGGAGCCCAAATTTAAATCACCATGGATTTCAAGGGTACTAGTGGTACCACCTCCTAACACTAGCGGTACCACTGCTAATGCACTCTGGTTCTGTCAGTGTACTGGGCGGTACCACCGCCTGACACATTGACATGGTTAATGTACTAGGTGGTATCACCGCCCAGCCAACGGTGCCACTGCCCCAAGCACTCTGCCCCAGGGCGATACCACCGCCCAGACCACCTAGGAGATTGAACCCAAGCGGTACCACCTATCACGCCCCCTTGAAATTTAATCTCATTCAGGAGGTGTGACCTTGTCTTAAAATTCATAATATTAAAAATTCAAATAACAAATCGATCCTAGGATCCACATTGATATTTAAGGACACTCACGATCATTCAAGTCGTAAATCACATCCAACCCATAATTCATAAAACCTGTGTAGTTTATAATTCATATACCACATCACTCCAGGATTCATCAAATTCAAAGCCAACTCAACTAAACAATATCCACATCATAAAATCCACAAGTGAGAAAATCAATATAGCTACAAAACTGACATTTACCACACATTTATATTATCATACCATTTAAACTTCACATTTCAAGTCATAACATGAGAGGTCCTTCAACCTTTACAAAACATATAAGTTCAAGTTTACCATCGACCTTTCATTAAACACAAAATGTACTTATACAACAAAAACATATCAACCACTAAAGATCAACCCAAAATCTTCTAGCTTTTCCTTCCTCATTGATTTAAACATCCTGCAGTCCGATAGGCTAACTCAAAATATTATATAACAACGGGGTGAGCATAACAGAGCTCAAAGTGACTAACATATCCATAGGGAAGGAGAATAACTTTCAATAAGCTTGATATCAAAATGCAAGGCGGATACAAGGAAACATATATATCATCATATCAGAATCACGAATGTCCTCTTATTCAAACTTATTTAATTCATAACAAATAGAGTAAGGAATAATTAGAGCATATCAGACGATAATAATGGTAAGTTGGAGCATATCCAATGACACATAGGACAATACAAAACATATCAATGGTGCATGGGAGATCTCTCAGAACATATCAGAATAACAAACAAGTAACAGAAGTTTAAATGTCATATCTGATCATTCATTTTCGTATCATCCAAAGCGCACATATAAACATAAACAATGCTTTGGATATCATATCAAAAACACAGAGGGTGTAGTGGGATCTCAAACGATATCTCCCACGTCTGGGAGAGTCATCATCCACGTCTGGATGAAGCCGATAGGGGGGCCGGAAGAGCATCGCAGGTTCTAAGCACGATCCCTTTATCATTTCTGGCAAATGTCCAAACAATCCCTTTACCATTTCTGGCAAAGGTCCAAATAATCCCTTTACTATTTCTAGCAAAGGTCCAGATAATCCCACATACATCAGAGTATAAAAGGACAGATGTGAACAATAATTTGGCACATATCGGAAGCACATGCGGAACAATAAAGCGTATATGTGCCTTTACGAAATAATACAATGCTAACACATTTTTTCACAATGCATTCAAATTTGAAATAAAAATAATGGCATGAGTATATAAGGATTTGAAACAAGAGTATACAGCTCAATCGAAAGAAAGGGCTTTAGCTGAATTCAGTTTCCAACAAAAAGGACAAAACAAGAATAGGCAAACTTGACAAAAAAATCTGGTTCTGACAGAATTTGAGAGGTATAATTACTGAGTTATTTGAATTACCAAATATGCTCCAATTCACTCTAAATTAGTGTCATTTGAAAGGTATAATAATCTAGATTCGGATTAATAAAGTTTGGTATGAATTAGAGGTCTCCACAGGAAGTTACAAATAATTTAGTGACAATAGGTCAGAAAACATCATCTCTGTTTTACAAAATGTATAGGGTCGACTAAAACAGACGTTTTCAGTTGGTATCTATACTCAAAATATTTCAAATAAGATATGCACAGAAAGCTTTATGAGTCTACTTTCCAGTAAGGTTAATTTTATCACCATTGAATTTGTTCAAAGTAAGTTACAAGTGATAGTATGCCCAAAGGTCAGAACTCAGAATCTCTATTTGACAGATTCTATAGGGTCAATTCAAATAAAAGTTTAGATAGGCAATTGAACTCCAAATTCATACATCCTGATCTCAAAATAAAGATATATAAGTATATTTTCGGATGGATTTAATTTTGCTTAAATAAGAGTACTGTCTATAAATAAGATATATAGACATGAAAAGGCAGAAAGGATAGAATCTGGAAAAGAAACCCAGATTCACTGTTTGATGCATAAATTGTAGAAATATCATTATGAAACTTCAATCCTCTAAAATTTCTAGGATTAGGATGAGAACAAGGATCAAACTAACTGTAGGAAGGGGTTAGAACACTTGCCTTTGATCAATTTTGATCCCAATGAAAAGTATTGAGCCCAAGGACCCTAAATCCCCAATTCTCCTTCTCTTCTTCTCCTTATCTTCTTCTTTCTTTCTCTCCCTTTCTTCTCCATGTAGGCTGCCTTCTCAGTTTCCTTAGGAATGAAGGCAGAGAGTCTTAAATGGTCAATTCAAATAAAAGTTTAGATAGGCAATTGAACTCCAAATTCATACATCCTGATCTCAAAATAAAGATATATAAGTATATTTTCGGATGGATTTAATTTTGCTTAAATACGAGTACTGTACAAAAAGTTATAGACATGAAAAGGCAGAAAGGATAGAATCTAGAAAAGAAATCCAGATTCACTGTTTGATGCATAAATTGCAGAAATATCATTATGAAACTTCAATCCTTTAAAATTTCTAGGATTAGGATGAGAACAAGGATCAAACTAACTATAGGAAGGGGTTAGAACACTTGTCTTTGATCAATTTTCATCCCAATGAAAAGTATTGAGCCCCAGGACCCTAAATCCCCAATTCTCCTTCTCTTCTTCTCCTTATCTTCTTCTCTCTTTCTCTCCCTTTCTTCTCCATGTAGGCTGCCTTCTCAGTTTCCTTAGGAATGAAGGCAGGGAGTCTTAAATGGGGGGATTTGGTTTTTTATGCATTTTGTAGTTTAGTCCTTGTGTTACATATTTTTACAATTAAGTCCTCCGAATTTTACAAATAGGTCCTCAGAATTTTACAAACAGATCCTCACATCTTATAAATAGGTTTTCAATTTCATTCAAACTCATCTATTAAATTTAAAATGGATAGTATCTTTGTTATTAAACTCTTATACAAAAATTTAGAAACAAGGAATGCGAGGGATGTTACACCACCGCTCCAGTTTAGTGGTGCCATCATTGATTGGTTTAGCAACTTTTGGGCAATTCATCTAGCCCAAACCTGTCTAGGTACGGGCCCAATTGGCCCCTAACTGGGTTGGCCCAATTACAACCCAATTAGACCTAATCCTACTTCGATCTAGATAATTATTATTACAACACGAATCAAAATATCGCCCGGCATGTCTTCGTTCGACACTTCGACGCATCGTCCTCTCTTGCGGCTTGTTGCCCAATCAGCAGTTGACCTCTGTAGCCTCGATCTCCTTAGCGTAACTCTGCTCCTCTTAGCCCGATGCCTGATTTCTTTGTCCGAAGCCTTTTGCCAATCGTCGACCGGACCTCTGGCTCGACGTCCAATCTCTTGACGTGATTTCCTCCAGTGCAATACTGATTCATCCTATATCAAATATCTAATCCTGATTGAGAGTAGACCTACATATCTCAAAACGTAGTTAGATCACCAAATCACTCTCAATTAGTTGTCATTATCAAAATCTGAGATTCAAGAAATACAAAGTCTAGAAAGTTAAGACTTCCTCCGGCGAGCTTCCGGTGAACTTCTGGTGGTCTTCCGACGAACCTTCGGACACCATTCTGTAGACTCCTGGCAAACTCCTAGACTTCACGATGATCTTGAACAGTTTTGAGGATCTTCTTCGGCAAGCTCCGATCTTTCTCGGTGAGCTCCGCGAACTTCTGATGAATATTCTAGTGAACTTCCAAAAACCATTCGATAAGCTCCCTACTCATTCTCGGCTAGTTCGACAAATCTTTGGACTTAACTCTCGAACTCCCAACGATTCCATCGCTCCAACACTTTGTTTCGCTTTATGTTTTCATCGCCATCGTAGTTAATCCTACAATCGAATTAGATAAGAAAACACTATCAATTAGTTTTATCATCAAAATTCGAGACCTAATAGTCTCCCCCTTTTTGATGATGCTAACTAATTGATGACGGAGTTAATCCTAACTCCCGGAGTTTAACTAAACTCCCCCTATCAATATGCCATATTGATAGAACACTTGGATTATCCCAAATCCAAGCAACATGTATCAAAATCATGTCAACAAAAATATCATGCAAATATATAAAATATTCAATCAACATTACATTGCATGAGTTCATCAATCTACTTCTCCCCCTTTGTCATCAACAAAAAGGAGAAGTAACATTATAGCTAGTTTAAAAGATATGCAAGTTTTTCAATCATACTAGCTAGATTTTCATTAACATTCAATATTCAATCATTCAAGTTTCTCATGATAGTTTAAGAGATATAGCACTTTGCTTCTTTTTGCAATACTTCAAGCTAGCACCTTTCTAAGTTTTGCTTTTGTAAGCTATCAACTTCTTGTTTGCAATGAGCTAGCAATTTTGTATAATTACTTTAAACATGCATGCTAAATTTTCATTACAACATATAAGCATAGAAGCATGGCAAGTGTAGGAATGCAAATTTTTTAAGTTTTATATTTTCTCTTCTTGAGATAAGCAAGATAGTAATATTTGCATCCTTTGAGATAGCAATTCTTAGCTTCTCATGAAATTGCAAGATAGCAATTTTTGCAAGTTTTAGCTAGCTAGTTTTGCCACTTTTTCTTGTGATATACAAGCTAGTAAGTTTTCTCCAAGCTAGTAATTTTTCTTCAAGCTAGCAATTTTTCTCCCCCTTTATTAGTCTCAAAAAGAAGGGAGGATGCAATGTTGTAATTGATTTCCTTTTTCATCAAAATGGCAAATGAGATGTTAGAAACAAATATTGACATAAATGTTTCTATCATCAAAATTCGAGTCATGAATTCAACATTCAAGCCAACAAGCTAGCTCCCCCTTAGTTATTATCAAAATGAAGTGAAGGACTCAATGGCTAAAAATTTCAAGCCACATAAAGAAATCATGTCATGATATCAAGAAAATTCAAGAAGGATATGATTCATTTGATAAATCTTTTTAATAGAGCAAAAGACTTATACAATTAAGGATCATGATAAAAGAAATATCAATATCAAAGATCAAGTCATGATTCATTTGGTAGTAAAAGGAACAAATTGATTTATGCATAATAGATCTAAATTCATCATGAATCATAAAAATAATTTCAAGTATCACTTATTGATATATCAAGACATGGATTGTTTTCCTCTTTAGTAAACAAAAAAAGAAGCAATCATAGAGGAGAGTATTTCAATTTGCATAAAAAATATCTTAAGTCAAGAATTTAAGAGAGAGTTCATGATTCGCTTGAAACAAAAATCTCATTCAAACCAATTTGACAACTTGAAATCCATAATCAAATCAAAATCATTTTCGAGATTCAAAATACTAGCAATTTGCATTAATCATGACAAGTGATACATCAAAGGGTCTACATCAATATTTTAATCGTTAAGTCATGAAGCATATAAAGTAGTATTGAAACATAAGAGAAAAATCGATTTAAGCATACAATGTTTCAATCAAATGGATATCAATGCTAGCATATTTTCTTTATATGTATTTTTAAGCCATGATAAAAAGAATAAATCAATAATTCAATCATATCATGTCATGAAAGATATCAATATGAAAAATTAATAAGGATTAAAAGATATCATTCATGGTTCATAAATATTCCTTTTAGGAGGTATCAAGATCATAATTCAATGATTCATAATAAAGCAAATTAATTTTAAATCACCACGTAAGACATACTAGCCAAAGTGATCATGTCATTTCTAACTCATCAAGGCTCAAGAAAAAATCAAGATGAACATGATTCATTTAAATGGATTCTTTAACACATCATCAAAATCTCATTCATAATTCAAGTGATAAATAGGATATCATAAATGAATTTATTACTTATCTTTTATTAAAAAATCAAAAACTTTAGAGAAAGGGAGATGTTCAAGAAACATGCATTTCTCTTTTAGTGATTTCATTGATTTCGTATAAACATGCTTTTGTCTTTTTATGTCAAATAGAAACAAGCATGAACATTCAAGACATAAAGGTAAAATTTTGTAAAACAAATAATAATATGTATTATCGTATAAATTTGAAATCAAGTTTTAAGAGAAATCAATAAGACCAAAAACATGATACACACATTTGATTTCATAACATTCATCACAATTATCTTCATAAGATTCATAAAATGAATTCATTAACATCAATAGGATAGAAAATGCAATCTCTTTTTATGTGTTTTATCCTATAATCATGCCATCATGTTCAAATTTTTATATGAAGATCATCATTGTATAAATTTAAAATACAAGTTTTGTCATCAAAATAATCAAAACTAAATATATCAAATATGAAACATCATGATAGTGCATTTTTCATTTTTATGTGTTTCACTTTAAGTTGATTGATCTCGTATAGGCATGTTCACATTTTCACACAAAAGCCAAGCTTATAGTAAAGTTAGGAAGCTTCCAGAGCAAAAGTATAGTCAAATAGGCAACAAATGTATTTTCAGAGCTGTTAGGTACCAGTAAAGCACTTATTATGGAACTTTTCTTTACAAACCCGCTAGAGCTCAAAGGTACCTAAAAGGAAAACACCTAACCAGCTTTTCAGTCAGTAAGCTCACTTTCGCCGTTTCATACTTATATTCGCGCAAGGGCAAAAGAATTATATACTTGTGAAGCGCAACGGCTTTGAAAGTCATTAAGTTTGTTTCGCCTTCTTCAAGTAGTGAGTTTAGAGTAACTATGCCTCTCTGTCCTTTAAGTGCCAACGTCTGCCTACAGCTTAATTTGTAATGGCTTATAAAGTCAGGAGAACAAACAAGGGCCTCCATTAGGGAACCCCACTCTACTAAACCGAGCTACATCGGTGATGACTTGGACCACTATCTATCATATGCTACTTGGACCACTACAAGGTTAAGGCTTTCAATAAGGCAATTATGGTCGTTTATAGCCTGTTAACCTCAATTCTATGCTTTCTTCGCTCTACTACAATACTTGCTCATATCAAGCCCAAAGTCAAGTAGAAAGTCGCCTGTAAGGTATCAATCAATTGTCAATAACTCCGTTTTCAAGTAAGCTACCTATCTCATTTGTGACTCCAATCTATCACAGGTGTACCTACATTCAACAAGGACTGGTTTCGGCAACCCTCTTTTGAGCACCGAGTCAACTCGCATTGCCAACATTTCAAATTGACTCTCTTTTGCGGGGGGGCATATCTGATTTGATCTCCGATAACAAGCAGAGCAGGAAAAGCAGAATTGATTGAATCTTTTGAGCGCAGCGCCGAGTATCTAAATGTCATAATATGGTGGATTCCTTGCCTTTTAAGAAGACAATTATGGAATGGAGGAGCTCACTTTAGCCACTTCAACTTAATGGGGTGAGTCAACTAAACCAGGAAAAGGAAATAAGGAATTGACAGTTGATCTTGCTTCAGCGGATACTTCTTCCGCTTCATACCTTGATGATGCTTCTTCTAGGCTTCTTTCTATAAAGTATGATGAAAGTAGAACTGGGCGAACAGAAAGACAATCTGAACTTAGCGCTTAAACTGTAAGTACATCTGACCTTTGAACCGACTTCACTATAAACCCAACCGTCCAGTCCAGAACAAGTCCTATGTTTGAGGGAGCTACGTGGGCCGAAAACAGGATGAGTAAACAAGCCTACATCCCTTACTGAGGACTCAACTGCTGATTTGAATGTTTGATTGCTCAAATTCCTAAATCCATTCTATAAGAAATTCTATTACATGCGCGCTCTAGTCTCGTCTCTTGAATTAAGAATGCTGTTTCGGGAGCTGCACCAGCCATTACTTGTTCTGGCGCTGTTCAACAGTTGGGCGATTAAGGCAAGTCAATCAATACTCCATTGAATAATGTCACTGACTTTATGAAGTAAACAAACAGAGCATTGCTTCCAAACTACTCCTAACATTAAGGGGCTCACTCACTGACGCTATTGTCTAGAACTCTAAAACTCACTAGCTTGCTCCCTTTACTCTAAAGAAAAATCATGGTCGGAGCGCTTTCAAATCAATGAAACTCACTTGTTTTTCTGGAACTCGAATGGCTAATATACCTAGTGCTTCTGGAATTCCACGAAACTACTTGGTGTTGGCTGTTTTCCGATGTGAAAGTAAGGAGTCAGGAGCCAGAGTTAAAGCGGTTCAGTTCAGTGAATCAGGTGAAAGCCTAACTTCAGCTAGAAATTAGGAGCAGTGGAAGTTGTTCGAGCAGTAAAGACTCATAAGCTTGATCATCAGAAGGAGCTGTTCCAGTTTAATCCTTTAAAGAAAATCTCATTTCAATGCGAGTTAAGTATCCAGGGCTAACAGCTGCTAGAGCAAGTCCGTATCAAAGGCTAACAGCTGCTAGAGCAAGTCCTGTTGTCAGTTCATAAATTGATGTTTTCCTAGGTGCTTAGGGTGTTGACCACTTATAAGAAATAGTTGGCTAAAGGAAAGGAGTTAGAAATGATTGTTTGCGAGAGAGAAATTCCTAGCCTAGATTATATGCAAAAGAAACGAAAGATTCCATAAAGTCTTTGACTTGTTCGGTTAAAGGAGAGTCTCTTTAGGCAAGTTCTTATAGAATACAGATATGCACTAAATGATTGAATTCTTTTTTGACTGAGCACTGGACCAACTGTCACTACAGCTAGGTTAATACTTGACTTTGTAGTAAATAAAGTATATCAAATCCAGGCAGCCCACGCCTATGTCCTTATAAGTATAGGGTTAGGCTGCCTACATTCTCTTATTTAGAGTCAGTACACAGAACTCAATAACCAACGGCAATAATCATGTTTGACTTTGAGTCTAGGGTCAACTCCATTCTATTCTTGAGCATAAAAGGCACAAGCAAGGAAACAAGCAACGTAGTCGACTCATATGCTCCGGTTTCTCTTTAGTCTTACAAATGAATATTTCTTACTTGACTCCGAGACAGGGCAAAAACGTGACTTGAAACTGAAAGATTACCCGTTTGCTGCCCAATACCGGTACTATCTTATTATTCCCTGATAACTACACTTTCCTTTCGAACAGGCCATTCTCCATGACACCTTGCTTCACTCGGACCTATTGATTATCTATATCTATAAAAACACCCTTCTCTTTTGTTCCTAAGCTCATTTCCTTCCTAGGGCCGCGTTTAGCAGCCTTTCTATTTAATCTGATCTCTAAGACTTGGAGGTGGGACAAGCAGCTTAGGCGAACCATCCTTCACTTGAAGACCTGCTTGCAACATTGAATGAATTTGTCTCTCGGTTAACTGGACTTTCTATGGCTTATGCACTTGTTCGGTGAAGCATCCCCTATCTGCTTACCAATCTGCTTACTTGCAATCTACTGTAGGCTCTGGCAAATCCACCTGCGCTAGGTACTTAGGGTGGGTCCATCAGTATCCTTAGGTTAGGGCGCTGTTTATATCCTCTTCTTTCTTAATGCAATTAAGATCCTCTTCTTTCTTAATAATAAGATAAAAGCAAAACCCATTAAGCCAGATGAAAACCTATTAAGCCCTAGAAAACTGCACTTGAAACTATCTACTTTCCTAAAACACTTGACTTCGTCTTTCCTTACCTATTCTTTCGTACAGCCCTATTACTTGGCTTTCCAGAGTAAGTAACTTGTGTTAAGCAATGAGAGTTCGGTATGGAATTGCATAATGGAATTTTCATGATCAACTGCTGGAGCTAGTACGGTGTCAAGTGCAGCCGATTCATTGCACTGCTTACGATTCAACTAATTGTCCTGTCTCGCTTACCGCTGACTTCTCTTTTGTGCCGGGCAATACCTTTTTTACTATGCTTCTACTCGCTGGAGTTCAGTTTGTTTTTACCTCCACAGCTTAATGAAGGAGAGTCAAGGAATGAGTCTCGTTGCGCTAAGGCTTATTGTTGCGGGGAACAAGCTTTATCTTACTTACAGTTGCTTCCTATCCAGCTTATTCAATGGGCATAGCTGAACCCCCGGCTTCATATGTTGAAACGGATCCTGATTCTTTACCTGTTTCCACTGCTAGTAGATCTCGCAACAAGGGAATTCATTGAATCTTTCTTTTCTGCTTGACGGCTTGGCTCATTAGACTTGGCTTAAGAATTGTGGTAAAGTGTCGGTGCTTCTTCAAGTCCTGTGTTCGCCTTTCAGGAGTAGAGCAACAGTCTCTTAATTGTCTCTATTCTTATACTGACTATACTAGAAAAGATGAAACACGGGTATAGGAGGACAGAACAGATTCCATTTATGATTCCTTATGATTCCACTGGGGATGAAACTACTAAAGTGAGCCTTTCACTCTCCTGGTTTCTTTCTTATCTGCCTTTATCTACTTACTATCTTGTCTGTCTGCTTGGCCGATTGCCTTTATTAACCTGATTTCGCTAAGCAAATACAAGGAAGTTTCATAATGATAATTCAATAAGTCATTTCAAGAAAGATAATACGGAAAGAAAGCACCATCAATACTGATCAAAGCACCATCACCATCAATACTGACGAAAGCACCATCACATCAATACTAATTTCGATCAAGGAGAACAGTTCGAGCATTGTTTTCAGTAGGCTTTCAGCACCTTATGAGTAGAAGAATCATACTTGCGATCGATAAGGATAGTCAGCCCTAGAAGTTGTAGCTCCGTTCCTAGTTTAGTTCAATGAACCCGGTGTAGACCAGAAAGAGAGTTAGCTTGAGGGAAAGGGTTATGAAATCAAAGAATAAGAAGTCTAATAAAGAGTAAAAACAATGCTTTGAAGAATCAATAGCAGAGCAGGAACGAACAGGAGTGTATTAGAGTCTATAAGCTCTCTCTTTCAACTAACTAACCTATTCTCTTAGGGGCATTCCGCCTGTCACAAAGAAAGGTCGGGTAACTCAGTCTTCGGTCGACATCCCGTACTCTGAACTTGTCCCCCGGGAAGCCAGTCTTTGAGTAGCATAACCTATTCTTCAATTGAAATAAACATAACTCATTATTCAACCTATTCTTTGATCGGTCATTAACCATGGATCATCTATCATTCATTGAGGTTTAGGTGGGTGCGGCGAGCAACAGTTCTGTTCTTGGGGCCGGGCAACTGTCCTAGGTACAGGCAACTGGGCTAGGGCAAGGTAGTTCACTCGTTATCCGTGGCCATTCGTACTCCTAATATGATAATGAGAAAAGAAATGTCGAAACAACATGTGCAGGGCAGGGCGATCGGACGTGCATGGTTCGTTCGTTCATCTATGGTTCCTGGGCTAACTATTTCTCCTTGGACTTACTAGCTCGGTTCTTTAAGTACAATAACTCATTCATTGATTCTTCGGTCGACATCCATCCATACATGCTACAATGGTCCCCCCCGGGCATATAAAGTACCTCAGGAATTCCTTCGTTCGTTCGTGCACCAATTCCGGATTGAATGACAGCAGTGGTCGCTCGTGGACTGATTGGTTCTACCTTTCTGAATGAGTTTTCCTACAATGCTTTATTGTTGACCTACTTGTGAATGAATTACCTAGGGGCCGGACCACCATGAACGAAGGTCCTACCATGATGCACGTACACGATGGTGATGGTGATGGTGAACGATCGCTCACTTATTAAAGGTGGTCGCTCGTGGACTGATGTGCTCTTCAAGCACTATGTGTTAATACCTTTCATTTCATAATTAGTCCCTCGCCTAGGAGGTGTGAGCAAGCTTATATCCAAGGTCGGGCAAGCTTACGGACGAGGTCGTTCAAGCTTATGGACTTCAATCAATCCCTGTTTGTTGTTGGTTGGTTCGATCAATATGTTCTCGTATAGCAAATAAAGTAATAAGAAAAGACAGAAAAGAAACACTCTATGAGCGAGCAAAGGCTGCTTTGATATCTGTAGTGAAAGCCCTATTCCGATTAGTCTATTTGGGCATGTTCCAAATTCTATTAGTAGGTGCACTAGACTATACATACCCTCATACAGTCTATTGACTCTAACCTGCCATACCTAGGCTACTGACTACAACTTGAATTCTTATTTGTCATATCCAAATATACGTATTGACTCTATCCTTCCAGGCGTAGTCCTTTCCCCTCCTTAAAGACTTATTTGTTAGTTTGTAGAATGTCCCAATGAGACACGACTGAACCCAATGCCAACACAGAATTCAGTAAGACCTCGGTAAGTCAACTCAAAACAAAGGTGCTTCAAGCCTCCATTACAAGACCATAACTCGGCATAAGGAATCTCAACTGGTCCTCTCTAGAAAACGGGAACTAAACTACTACCTGATAGGCTTTAGCTAAGAAGTAAGGTACGATCTAGGGCAGTAGGAGACTCAAACCTCGATTTAAGGAATTCCAACTCATAAGTAAGAATCCAATCGGAACACAAGAATTCAAAACAGACACAGCAGAACCAAGGAGCGGGAGTAGGCATACACGGATTACTTCCCGGTAGTATCAGATTGAGTATCGATATTGGGAGTTAACTCGGTAAAGAATCGGACCAATAGCAAGGATGCAAGTCAGCAGTGTCAGTTGAAAAGCAAGTCAAGCAATATGGCCAGGACAGCTTTGAAGTTAGTAAAGAAAGGATCCAATGCCGTGGTTAAAGCATTCAAGCAACGAGCGCTAGGTTAAAGCAAAGAAGTAAGGGCAGCGAGGGCTGCGAAGATGGCTAGCTCTACCGTCTCTTAGCTTTTGTCCCATGTACATGAGTCTTACTTTACCGATTATCGGCCTTACTCGCTGGCGTAGCAATCTTACTCGTTTGGTGTAGTCTCTCGCTCTTGTCTTTGAGCCTGCCATACTTATACCTCGTATACTGGGCCACTAACAGAGAATCAAATCACCACTAACAAGGCTCTGACCTACCTCCCAGGGAGACAACTCTATTACTAAAAAGAATAGAACTGGTGCTTATCACACTGGAACTCGGAACCTAGGGATCGAACCTAGTGCTAATAGGACCTTAGCTCGGAACTTAGACTCTTACTAACCAATAGCAGAATGCGACTAGTCCAATTATGTAACTCATATTATATACAACTTAGGCACTACATCGTACCCGGTAACCCCATTCCCAGTTGTTAGTTTCATCGTCGTTGGTTTTGTTTTTCATTCTAATAGCGCAGGTTGAGTTGCTTAAAGATACATCGGATAAAAGAATTAACTACTGAACGAAGTACTTGAAGGATAAGAGAAAACAGCTACCCCACGTATTCTAATGACCCAGATCAGACTCCCTCTACTATAAGTATAGAACTCTTATTCTGATACTAACACCACTGTACTCATACAGGAAAGGCTCAATTGCTAACAGGCAAGACGACAAGCCGGGCAATAAAGCTATAAAGATTCTAGAGGTAAGCCATAGCTCTGCGATATCTGACAGACCCGGAGACTAGGTATTCCAGATCTAGAAGCCAGATAAAAACTGGATGGATCCTATCAAGGCCCACCTTGAGAACGGCTCCTTGCCTGAGTCTACAGACGAGGCACGAACGGTAAGAAGGAAAGCTGCCCGCTGTCCAAGGCCTGTTATACATAAAGTGCTTCACGGTGCCATATCAGAAATGCCTGAGCCCAGATGAGGGCCGTGCAATACTCTCAGAAAGACATAAAGGGATTAGTGGAAACCATTCCCTTTTGTGGCCCGCCTTGTCTGCGGGATCTTACTGGCCGTATATTATGACAGAGGCACGTGAATACACGAGGAGATGTTGTAAATGTAAGCTATTCTCACCTCCGCCCGAGCGACCCCTTCCGCATTCCGTTACAGTACCTTAAACCAAAAGTAGTTACCTTACACCTACGAAAAGTAATGCATAACTCGAGTCATGTTACTCAAGTACAGAGAACCAAAAGTGGAATATCTTACACTATGAGCATACAGCTTCACCAATAAATTGGTACCTTTCTCCTAATAAATTAGATAATGACAACTCCAGATTGGACGAATAAAAGTGACGAATCCAACTCAGATTAAGAAGAAACCCAGCTCCGCTCGTGTAATAGTTATCGACTCAAACTGTACTGAACCTATATCACTTAGCTCTTATTGCGACATTCCTGGATATGGCACTCATTTCCATGAAAGCAAACTAGAACTTGAGCTGCAACCCAACAAACAACTGTGATATCGAAAGCTGTCTCTCGAAGAGGCTGTATAAAAAGATCCTTCTAAATACCTTCCTACCGGCCAGAGGAAAAGACCAAGGAAGTGAGCGGAGAAGACCCGTTTCCATTTACGTGTTAATGTGTGTGTTAATCCTTACATATGCCTTTGGCCCTAAGGAAGAGCATACGAGTGTGGAGTGGAGGATGATCCTCTTGATAACGGTACTCCTCCTCTGGCAGGAAGATGCGCGGAGACAGTGCAGAAAGTAGAGCCTGCTAGGAGGGAGGAAAGGTGGTCCTACGGTTACCATTCAGAAGGGAGACAGACTGCCCTATCACCCAGAGGCAACCCACCGGACCAATCCCTAAAGTCATCTTTGAAAAGCCTCCTGCCGGAGCGAGCAAATTACTGAAGTTGGTTCTGAGTGATGACCCATAAAAAGGGAATGCAGAGAAGGTTGCTCCATAAGCGAGGAGTGCTGTGCGTTCACCCGTATTGAGTTTTTAGGGAGATGCTATGTTGGTAGGCTCATTTTCCATAGTCAAATCTATATGAGGAGTGCTGTAGGTATAGCTGATATCTAAAGGATCCTCATAGGTATCAGACGTCGGAGTCGGATAAAGCCTACTCACGCGAAATGTTAAGCTTATGCAGCCCCAGAGAAACTTAGGTACTAGTAACTCCACTCTAAAACTCAAGTCATTATTAATATACCCGGAATAAGAACTCGCAGGTGCTTAAACTGGATCACCATCTATAGGACCCATGTTTTCAAAGGAAGGCTGGAACAGTCGATGCTGGGTTGACGTCGAGGAGGCATAAGAACTCGGCCCTCGAGGATGCAGCTTATACTGATGGAGGTTATTCCAAGGTGGGGTGGGTGCGGCATTTCTGTTCCGCTGGCGCGCGATGTTAACGAATCAGCTAAGAGCACGGTCGTACGGCTAGAAACATTATTTCCTCGACCAATACGGAGACACGAGACCAGTCGAAGGCCCATCGAAGGGCGCCCAATGTGAATTTGGAAATCTATTACAAGGGTTCGGTACAACTACAATATGTTGGTTCTCATCTTCGTCGAAAGGCTGAGCCCCCCTTGAGCATGTGATTTGACTCCCTCGGAAGCGGTAACGGAGCACCTCGGCTCGGGTAAGTTTGTCTTCTATTCTAATACCACATGGTACTCTTTCACTCGGGCGAATTTGATTATCGGTCTTGTAAGTAGCTTATCGCATGTGTTAATCTTCTGCTTTTGTGGGTACAAAGTTCGGATTGAAGGAAAGGAAAATCAAGGTGCTTCAAGCCTTTCTTTTTAGAAGAAGTAGTTCTTATGCTATAAAGTAAATATCTTTCTCAAACGTAGAACTACGGGGGCCCGGTACAAATAAATAGGGATGAAGTAAGCCTTACTCTCCATTTTATATGATTATGATTGGGGTTCGTACAGTGATTTCATAACTATAATAGTGAAAGTGCATTCTGGGATTCCTTACTTTCAAAGTACAAGAGGAAGGAAAGATTGGTATCCAAGGGTTCCTAAAGTCAACTCCTTATTTGCTACTAGGATTGAGGAAGAGATTAAGGAGATTGTGTACGAAAGAAACACTAGAAATCCTAAATTCTTTTGAATCTATTACATACAACTTGAAACCGTACTCTATGACTACACTCGAACTGGAAATCTTATTTGATACTTCCCGCTTCAAAGCCATTCCCTAAAACTCCCAGCTTAAAGAGTTTACAGCACTTCACCAGTATACTATTCCTTTCGCGTTCTGTTTGTTTCCTTGCTTCTTTCTAGAACTTTTGCCTTAGCACAACAGCTTGTTCGTTGTTGGCAGGCGAAGGGCAATTCGATTCTTATCCAAGAGATGGAATTGGAATGCTACTTGGTGAGCGGGTGCATTAGAGAGTTCCGGACTCTAACAAAGGACTGGTCTTCGACAACTAAAGAAGCCGAAGATGAGGCACCGAAGATATTATATAATAGGAGAGCACTCGTTCATGAAGCTGCCTAACACTCGAACGAAACAAAACCCGTACTAACACCGATTAACACTTGACTTGCGCCTTAGCGAGCTCACAGTTCAATTAATCAGTCAGTTTGAACAAGACAAGCAATGACGTCCGGAGTTCCAGATGCGCTTGAAGGTTTTGTTGTGCTGACGGGAGTGGAGTTCAAACAAGGCGAATTCGATTCTTCAGTGTTGTAAGGTTACAGAGCGTAGTGCTGTATTTTGTTACGTTGAAAGAAAGAGGTGTGTGTATCATATATCAAAAGTGATGTTATTCTCCTATTTGATCTCAGATGTGCACTCTCTTCAATGAAACTAGCAACTCCACTACTACTTATTATGTTGCGCTAACTGAGTATAGCGTCGTTTCAAGATGTTCACAAATAAGATGTACCCATCGGTTAGTCCTATCCAGTATTTTCTTTACATTACTCAGTAGCTAATCGTTGTGTTCAAACAAGGAGTCAGTCTCGTCTAAGGGCCAGGGCGCTAAGGCTATGTTTTGAGTAACAGTCGTTTTAGAGCTGCCCACCCCTTCCCTTTGATTTTGCCGACCTAATCTATTCTGGAAGTCCATTATTTGAATATCTCTCTTATTACTAGATATAGAAGGCTTGAGACGGCGCTAATGGAGTGGAATGTTGCAAAGCTAGAGGAAAGAAAAGCAAGAGCTATTAAGAAGGAGAGGAAAGTAAAGGGCAAAAAGCACGAGCAAGAGTTGGTCATTCAAGAAGCTTTGGCTAGCCAGCTTGACTTATGGAAAAAGAATAGAAGGGAGGCCGTTTAAGAAAGGACAGAAGGGAACTTAGAACATTGAATGGCACGGAAAGAAAACCACAGGAGCAAAAAGCACCCCGCTAGAATAAAAGGAAGCATCTTGGAAGCAGCATCTCATTGATTAGGTAGGTAGAACAGTCTATTAGGTAGGGCGCACAGTCTATCATGTCGTAGTTCGAACCTGATCGTCTTCAACCTTATATACGAGATTGGAACCAGAAAGAGATGCTGAAACCATCCAATTAGATGACAGAGACCATATTGGCTGCTAGGTATTGGGACTAGACAGATTATTGACCTAAGGATGAATGCCCGGTTTCAGGCAAGGAAGCGGATCACAGTGGCTAGACGCATTCATGATTGATGAACCCTTTTTCATAATGGTTTCCCTCATTCACTGATTAACGATCAGAGCTCGAAGCCTTAACTGGTCTGAGGCAACGAGTTAAACCGCTGTCAAAATACAATAGGTGCCGGAGCTGCTCCTACAGAGTATGACCAGACTGCATTTCACTCTTTCTATTCGTCTTACCATGCCACCCATCTTGGATTTGATGAAGCAACCATCACTGAAGCAATTGATTGAGTAGCCAGCTCCACTCTATTTAACTGGTTAGCAGCGGAAAGGGAAGGCGGAATTATCGAATGGACGAGAAGAAGCCCCTATGAAAAGGGAAGAGGGGAATGTTTGTCCTTTAGATAGTTTGTAACGCTAACCTCTCGGGACCCTCAGCTTCTTATTTTCTATGCCATGCAGGAACCTAATAATAGCTTCTTACCATCTACGTAAGAGCCACCTTAGCACTCGAAATGCATTAACTAAGGAACCCCCTAAAAACGCTTAATGCAGCTTCAAGTTGGACTTCAACTAGGTACACTGCGACTGGAGCAAGATTGTCAAATCGATTCTTGTATCTTGTAACTCAACTGTTGGAAATATGCCAGGTTCAAACCAAATCCTATCCGCCACCATGCGATGCTAGAAAAAGTCAACGTAAACTTCTGGCCTCCACTCTAATGGAAAACATGGCGAAAATCCAATCTTTTAGATCACCAGTTATCCTAAAATAGAGTAAAGATGCCTAGAGTAAGACATTTTGATGTGCACCTCTTATCCTTATCATAATCCTCAGCCAGCATCTTAATGCTTAAGCCAGACCTCTAAGTTTATTGCACTCAAATTCAAATAAACAAAAGTGATGTTATGCGAAAAAGAGCTGTAAAAAAGCTCTATATATTCACAATACATCTTGAACGGGGAAGATATCTCTTTTGCCTTATCCTGTGACTTAGACTCTTTTTGGGGGGGATACATACATCCATAAAGACTTTAGTCAATAAAGCAGCTTGCCTTGGGGTGGATTTCCGCTTGCCCATTCTCATTTGACATCGTGCTTCTTTGCATAGTACTTCCTAGCTTACTTGATACAGACTTGCTAGGACTCCTCAAAAACCACTTTATGTCTCACAGCACTTTTCCAGCTTTAGATTGCTCACTCCCTTCCTTCTTTATTTGCTGGATTCTAAATGCTTTCCTACCACTCGAAAAGGCTCACTTTAGGCTTGATCACAGTATTGGATTTCCACAGAGCAGAGGTTGGGGGTAACTCCCTATTCCATTCTAGTATTTTGCATTAAGGAAAAGAAAAGCGTATTTTATTATTATCCAAGACGCTTATTAGAGCACCTATACTAAAGCCTATTATAGTAAGAAATTGTAATCCTACACCCTAAAACAGGAAAACTAATCTCTAGGGAGTCAAACTGAGCAGGTAAAGGAGCTCGGAAGATATTCTCCTTTTTCTTCAATTGAATCACTGGAAACTAGCATTCAAACAAGTTATATAACTAGATCAATGATTAGTAAACCTGCTAATACCTGCCTGGATAGATCTTTTCGCCTGCCCTAACGCTTGACTTTGCTTGTACTATAGCTCGATAGCTTGAAAAACATTATTCACTTGCTCCCCCACCCCCCTGACTCCTATAATTATGAAAATAGATTCCAAATAGATGGAACTCTCACTTGAGTAAGCGAACTCTAGATGTATTTGCCCTGCGGAAACTCATTCATAATCTATAAGCTTTCCCCCCAAAGAGCTTTTTAGGTTGAGCTAGAACCGGCTTTTTCTCTATATCTATAACAAACCAGCCTACTCGCTTCGGCTATCCTAAGCGTAATAACTGCACTTCATTTCAAGCGCAACATCTGTAGTGGAATGAAGAGGGCTTGAACGAGTAAGACTGACTTCAGAGTCCTCCTTACTTAGAAAAGGGAAGCTGTTTGTGTAAAGAGTTTTGTATCTCGTAGCTATCAGGCAAAGCAGTTTAGTGAAAAGTCAATAGTTTTGTATCTCGCTGCTCTCAGGCAAAGCAGTTCAGTTGAAAGTTTCGTATCTGGTTTTTGAACCCTTATAGTAGTAGACCGGCTCTCATAGTTGTAGTAGACGCGTTACTGTGTTTTTTCATCTCTTATAGAATAGGAAGGCGCATTCAATTCATAAGAAACATTCCATTAATAAGAAACAAGAGAATAGGAAGGCAGGCGCATGAAATGAATAAGAAACGAGCTTAGGCGATTGCGAACTAAACTACTAGATTGTTTGCCACAAGCCACATAAGAAATACACTTAACAAGTAAATGCACAACGGCTTTCACACACGTTAGCACAAGGGCTTATCAATAGGTATAGCGGTGCCTCCGCCTCTTTCGAATATTTGGACTTCTATTATATTACTCTTTGATTACAGCCGGTGCATACTCTTTTCTCGCTTTACTGGCCCAACTGTGCCCATCTGAGTTATGACTTTACTGGGCCCAACTTTGCCTATCTTCCATAAGCAACTGAACCGTGTGTTCCATAAAGGAACCATGCTCTATAAGAAACAGAACCTTACCGTGCCCTATCCTCTATGCTTTTGCCGACATTCCATAATCAAGGGAACAAGTAAATAAGCTACGGTAACAAAGGTCAAACCAAGTTCAAGGGCCTTAGGAGCAAGCCAACTTTCAATCATACGAAATGACAACACTCGAACGGAAGGAACGGACCATCGGAGTTACGTTGCTTGTTCGGTTAATGCTTTCTCAAAAGTGAAGTCTAAAGTAAGGAAGGTTGTCAAAAGCTCATATCCTCTACTCTTTTGGCCACTACTCGGTTAATGCTTGATAGGCAAAAATAAGCAACCGGTCGTCTTAGGAACAAATAAGAAACGGCAGGCAATAATGGCAATAATGGCAATAATGGCACTTTTGTCTAAGGGTTCGGCTAGGCAGAATGAATGAGCCAGCAGTTGCGCTAATGCGAGTTTAGGTTAGCGAGTTAGGTTAGGTTACCAGATTCTATATTGCGTGCTTGAAATGAATTTCCTGGGTTATTCACTTGTGCTTTAGTCTTTCCAGGGTGCATCAATAATATTCTTTAGAAAGCAAGCAATGGAATTTGTTGGAGCTAGCAGCAAGAGCAAGGGCAATAAAGGAGTATTTGATTGAGTCTAGGGATAGCGGTGCCGATATGAGTTATGTTAGGAAGCAATCTTTAAGTAAGGGGAGGGAGTAAAGAGTGAGTTTTGAAGCAATACCTAACAGAGGCAGAGTTTTGTATGGATTCTATTATCTTTCTTTCGAGTTGTGCAGGGTACGTTAGCGAGTGAAGTTCACCATTGTGTGTTAGGTGCATTAGTGAGTTTGCTGGAACAAGACAAAAGTGGTTGAGTCAAATAAACCATTTATATCATATGCTCGATAGTATACTCGATGGATTCTTTGAGAATAATTCCTAACTAACTATCAACTAAGAACACAGTAAACAAAAGTCATACAGCTATTAAGAAGAATATATAAGAATCAACAAGGAATACAGCTATTAAGAAGAATTCCACCCCGTAGCGGTAAAGAACAGAACCTTATCTTTCTCTCGTATACAGAAGCAAGCCCTATAGAGCGTTATTGCCGGCACAACAAACAAGTGCTAACGTTAGGAAGGAATTGAGTTATAAGCTATAGACACAGGAGCAATACTCTATTGTTGACTTCTGGAACTCAATAGCTAATGTACACTGCGCTAAAGATGGAATATCAGCACGCACAGAACTAGCAAGAGCTTATAGAAACAAGGCTTCAGAAGTCATTACTTCTTATCCTCATCTTTATAACCCCCCGATCCTTAACTCGAAAGGAAAGTCATAATTGAATGCATTCGTATTAATTCCAATTGAGAATAGACCTCTTACTCGTCAATAATTGAGTAAATCAACTCCTTCCCCACCATCTTATTCTTTCGCCTATTCTGTACCTTTTTCTATACTCCACTCAACTTGCTACCTTCCTACAGCTAATTCTCTTGAAACGGATTCTTAACTAGCTTCTGCACTTGTTGATGCACCTCTCTCTCCACTTAGTCTTGTTGGGACTGTTCACGAGCAAACTTTAATTGAAACTCCCGAGCTTGACTCTCTATTTGAAGAATCGACAAACAAAAGTAGAAAACAAAAGCACAATCGGATCCAGGACAGGACTTAGTGCTGAAATTCCACGAACCTCTGATCGCCCCTTACCCAGCTTTCAAAGCTTGCTAACAACCCTTTATTTGCATTTGCAACAAACAGGGGAGGGTCTGCGCTAAGTCAATCAGTATCTGGGTACGAGTGAAGTTTACGAGGATATTCGACAGAATGGAATCTTGAATGCTCATTTCCTTCCGTTAGCGAGTTCCGACCCGACCTTTATGTCACCAAGAGAATGGAATGCACCACAGCTTTAAGGTAAAGGATAGAAGAAGTCAAGTAAAGAGCAGAGCTAGAGGGCGCATAGGAAGAGAGAGCGAGCACAAAGTTCATCTTTTAGGCGTCAACGTCGTAGAACAGCTAACAAGTGGTTTGTTTTTTCTTGATATTGAGCACATGGTTGGTATAGAACAGCAAAAATAAACAGACTGGGCTACCCAATCTCATTTGACTTCTACTGATCTTCAAGAGTCTGATCCCTATTCTTCTCTTATTCCCTAAAACAGTAACTACTTGCTTCTTTGATAGATTGTTGCGTAACCTGGGATTTCATATGAAATGCATATAGAAAAGAGAAGTGCAATTCATGACAGGAAGGTAGTTGTGTAGGCTCGCCAGCCGAGTCCTTTGTACTCTCGTCAGCTAAAGCTCTTTGCTAAGACTATTCATGGGCGAGTGGCCAATAGTTCAACTCGGCGATTGGATGATCAAGACAACTTGGTGCTGCCCTATTACGTAAAGGCTACCCCATATTCTAAACATTACAACACCGACCTAATCAAAAAGAATCTAAATAAAAGAAGAATAGAAGAGGGATCGATCGCACTTCTTCTATGGAAATTCATAGAAATAGAATCAGTGAGAAATGCCTAACAACCAATGAGGGGCTAAGGAATGGCTACCTCTGTTACGACTGAAACAGTGAATTGCTACCCTTGTGAGCTATCTCCGTACCCTGGGAGGAGTCTTGAACCATGGAAGCGATCAAAGAAAGACGATAATAAACCACTGTACACTTTCGTAATATTCTCATGCAAGTACTGCACAAGGGCTCATACTATCTTGAAATCTCGTAACCAGAGTATTCTTTCAATCAGACACGAGTGGGAAGAAGAGAAGCAGCAAATGTATAACCAGGGCCCTTCCAATTGTCCCCTTGTGATCAACATGAATTGGGAAACTCAAAGGACAATTTCCAAACCATGGAGGAAGTTTCTTTCTTATAATGAATATTCTGGGTAAGAAAGTCGGATACAAATTGCTCCATGATCCAATTTGGAAAGGAGACCAAATGGGAAGTTCACTTCATTGACCTAAGCCACGACCATCCTTAAATTGACTGATGGGGAGGATTACGAAAGTGGAAAGATGTTTTATACTCGGGGTATCATGCGAATTGGATGAGAAACACTAGGAAAATGCATAGATATTGGAATTCTTTCTGGTTAATAAGATTAAGAGAATGAATGGTTCTATAACACATATACCTGTATACTCGTGTAGCTCCTCCATTCTATCTAAGGCTCGGAACCAACCTCATCAGTTAGGTGTTCGCAGATGAGTTGACGATCCTACCCTGCCTTTCTTCTTGTGCTACTAGTATAGTTTCCCTTTCTGTCTGGAGCGGGAGTGTAGCGAAGGACCTCCCCTTCTTGATTCTTGAGGCGTTAAGATTCAGGCTTTTCTTTTATATTAAGGTGTCAAGGCGGTCTAAGAAGTATACAAGTGGAAGCAACCGATGCTTTGGTCTTACAGAGCCTTGCTTCCTTCCTTGGCAACGAGACACGTTTTCTATTCAAAATCGAGGAAAGCGAAAGCAGGCAAGTCAATCAGTCCATTTATGAAAAAACGATATACAATTCATACTGAGCTTCGGATAGACAGAAGTCACTTCGATAGCATAAGGTAAAGGGGCTTAGCGCGATAAAGAACTGATTCAATCCTTTCCTGGCATTGGTCCCTTGGCTCACGGAACTCGGGTAAAGTAAGAGCTGGGCTCACGGCTTATCGAACGAAATCTCGTACTTGACACGCTGAAAGCAAGAAACACTTGGTTTTGGATTTCCGCTCTGAGAGGATCTTAGCCTACCGGGGATCGCCTCGTCTATGTACTCTACTCGGCCCCTTCGGGGGGAGGTTTCTCGATCAACTATCTGACTTGAATGAAGAAAGACAATGAACCAGAAGTTCAATTACTTCTCTTATAAATATGAACTTGATAGCTAGAATGAATGCAGTGTGCGGGAGTGAGGCCTTGTCCAAACTGGATGGATGCCGAGAAGCTATACTCTTATCCCTGTTGAGTTAACAATAAATCAGTCACTCTTAGGTCTTGTACTTAAGTGAATTCGTCTTCCTTCGGGCAAGGATCTGATGTAGCAAGATTCTATCTCAACTTATTATGCCTTTGAACCGTAGCAGAAGTAAGGCATGCATGAAAAAGCCCATGGTATCCTATTAGTTTTTCTTTGGCTCGGCTTCCTTTCTTCCAAAGCTCACTGCTGACTGCCGGGCTTCAACTAATAATCATAAGTGACAAAAAGCCCAAAAGCTGCTTTCGCACGATGGGTAACATTGTTATAGGGGATAGGCGCCAACCAAGGATTCCATTGCTGATAAAACACTAGCACCCGACCCGCACTCAACTAACTCAATAACTCCTCTTTCCTCTTTCACTTCGTACAGTACGTGTTACTTCCTTTACCTAGCCTTAGGGGTCTAATTCGCCAACAGCCCTTTTCTTAAATAAACAAGTAAGTTAGAAAACCGGGAAGGTAGAAAACACAGGATAAGAATGAAGTTAGATAAGCCATAGGAGAGAGAGGCTCAATTAGCACTTATTAGAGGTTAAGGGTCTGCAAGGGAGGTAGTTCAGTCAGTGAGAACAGATCTTCCCCTGAGAATGGAAATTAGCCAGGAAAGTGAGGGGTTACAGCCCGCTAAGTACTTTCTACTTGTTCTTGTTGGCTTAGAAAGAGATAGATTCAATGATGACTTTAGAGAAAGAGCACATCAACTTACGAGCACATCAACATACTAGGTTTTGGCGAGAGCATAATAATGGAAAGAGAGTTACTGATTCCATTTCCCTTCAAGTGTAGGTCGGGCAATCATCTAGTCTAGAGTTGTAGGTAGAGTTGGGGCAAGACGATCTTTGCTATCAATCAGGCAAGTCACTACTAGACAAGCAACGGCGCGCCAAGCAACGTATAAACAAGCAGACAAGCTGCCAAGACACTCTGTTTGAAGAGCCCAGCAACTACTAAACAAGCCGACAAGCAGATAGTTGACTTCCCTCGCTCACTACTAGCAGGAATGGAATGAACGTACTGGTTTAATGCTAAGTGTTCTACTAGATGCGCTTGCTCGTACCTTCTCTAGCTCCTGCTGATGAAGTTTCTTCCGACTGGATCATACCTGCTTCTATATCTATTACTGCATGCAGAAGCAATGTTGTATTAGGGCCCGCTTCTTATCTATTCATTGAATGCGCTAGCAAGCCTTGAACTCCGTAGTCAACAAACACAGATGAAACTTAGTCTAGAACGGGTGGGCTTCATGGCGTCAGTGTAGAAAAAAGCCATATCCAAATAGATCTTATTATTAGGAGAAATAAGGGGTGCAAGTTACGAGTTAGGAGTGAATGGTTCAATTCAAGATTTCTTGTTCAGTGCCAAAGTCAGTGCTAAAGAGAAGTTGAAAGGCAAGCAACGTATAAAAAAGCAATGAGCCAGCGCTAGGCCAAGTTGTCTAGATGATCTCGCCCAGTAGAGCAGAGCCTTCACTATAAGCTTTACTTATTATGGGCTTCTTAGTCCGGTGGTTATTACCGAGTCGTGTGTTCTATAGTCCACTTTCCCCGCTTCAAAGCCGATACTTGACCTTACCATCTCATCGAACTCGGGCTACTTTTCTTTATAATAGAATATAATAGAAATAGATCGGTACCATGGTTAGAAAGAGAGGTCCCTAGTTTCATTATCATTGGAAGCAGAAAGAGGGTTTGCTACTAGTTGCATCCGTTATCGTTCCTGGGCAATTCCATTGATAGTTCGAGTTTTCAATTCAATTGAGGGTTCGTTAGGTCTACAACCACACCTTTCTATAGGATTTATTTTCTTATGAAACTCGGGATGAAACAGCAACTGGTAATTCTCCGCGACAACACTCGTAGTACTAAACTTAGATTGCAGAACCTAGGGCACCTTACAAACTCTATACTGCGGATTAAGTTACTGCTGATTCAGATCTTTCTACCCCATAACCGAACCAACCCTTCCTTTGAATCTGGTTGGCTTAGCCCTTGCTGCTGACTTTGAATCTATAACAAGCTTTTGCTCCGCCTATGACAGCTTCTTTTTCCTGACTTAACTCGCACAGAAGTGGATTCCAAGACAGATACAGATGCTGGTTCCCTTGAAAAGCTTTGGAGATCAAAACTAGTATACTTGCCTGCCTTTGAACTAGCTTATTTACTGATTTCTGTCTTTCCTATTGAACCCTATGACTTGAAACGGGCATTCCTTCTCTTTTTCTTCCCTTGGATCAATTCCTTCTGATGCTATAATACTGAGAATCCATTCTCTGATTCAATAATGACTTGCTTTTATTCAATACATTTCACAGCTACTGAGTACGGTTAAGTTCCTGTGTTGATGCAAGCGGGAAGGGAGGGAGTGCTGCAATGCGAGAGAGATAAGTGATGAAATCCACCTCTCCTTGTATTGGTTCTTACTACCTTACTTTACTTAGTTTATTGACTTCTTTAATTAGGTATTCCATTCACCGATATTCGAATGGGTTTGAATATATAATATTATCTATACGTAGCTTGGCGTCTAGTTGCTTATCGGGTTCTATTCTTTCTAAAGAGCTTATAGGTCTTATAGCGCTGCCCGGTATACAGTATTCCTGGGTTCAATCTTACTACTTATTAGACTCATGACTCTTCGCCTCTGTCTTATATTATTCTGACTTTCAAACAACAATTCCTTTGACCTCAAGTCTGCCCACTCAGAGGAGGTGTTTTGCCCATGATCCTTGCTTTTCAACTGACTCAGTTATCGCTGTCCGAGCCTAACTCGCTAGCTTCACACTGGAACTCCCAACTCCAAACTCTTCCGATCCTTTCTATCAACCCGTCTATCCATTCTTTCGCTACTGCACCTGGATCTGAACAACCTTTTTCTTATTCTTGCTTTACTGACGATGGGATGCGCCTTGCGACACTTACTTTTATTCGTGTAAGGGTACTTGGTCCTATCTGATAGATCGATTCTTGTACTTATTGCTTGAACTCTGCAGTTCAAGTTACCATATTAGAAACACTAGCCCAATTGCCTATTTTGAGTTGAGTTCCGGTGCTCTTGGTTCAGTCTATCGCCAGCCCAACTCTTGAACTTACTTATTTGATTCTCTATTATGAGATGGATAAAGTATGGCTAGGCAGTGGTATCAGGTAGTATAGTCCATTCTTTTATGCCTGGGTTCCTGTCTTTTTAGTAGCGATTCCATTCTTTCCAGTAGTTATTAGTATTCTTATTCGCGGGGGTAGTTTTTAAGCATCGGTTTCAATTCAGTATTCTAAGACAAGGTAATAGAAGGCATTGTTTTAGTTTGAAAGCAAGGGGGATCAGATTGGCGTTCCCAGCTTAATGCTTAGGAGTCAGTAGTAACAGATTTGCACTCCGTGAATCAAACTCACAAGCAAGTAATCCAACTCGAAAGCAATAGAACGAAACAAAGTTGTAAAAGCCTTATTCACTTCACTAAGCAGTCCAGGCCTTACTCACCAGCTTTACGAGCCTACTATTGCTTACTCCCATTCCGTTTAAAACGAAAAAGCGACCCCGGCATTCAATACTTCATCTTACTTATATCCTTTACATATTGATTAACTATTCAGTGCCTAAGACAACCATCACTACTAGAAGAACCGATCTCAGAATAGAGCTCCTCGCAAATGGACTACAACTACCAACTAGTAGAATCAAATACAACCCAACCAACAAAAAGGAATAGAGACATCAACACCAGAGAGGGGATCAAACTCATAAGTAGAAGTACTCGTATGGGTAATCCAACTCTTAAGTCATAATTCGAGGAGTAGGCCAAGTAGACAAATCTCCTATCTGATACATAGAAATATGAATAGAAAGTGAGAATTCCTGCCAGAGGTCGACTCAATTCACATCTTTGACTGGTGTCGTTCCAGCAACAAGTATAAGAATCAGTTGTAAAGAAAAGAATCAGCGCGACTGGATCTACTCGTTGCGCTACCGCTTATTGAACGTAAGCAAACTCCGGACTCGAAACTGGAATCCATCAGCTAGGCACCTAACCTACCTACCCATGGAAAGTCATAAAGAAGATGGGCACCTACCCCTGTAAACTCCAATAACCGTTCTGTTAGCGGTGCGAGAGCTGATAGTGGAAGAGATCAAAAAGCAAATAAGTGAAATGGATCTGGTGATGTTTGAGTTGCGCGTAAGGAGTTATCTTCTGCGCTAACGGAGTTTGCCGGTGTGGTGGAAACGAGTTCGTTCTTTGCCTGAGTTGTATTTCTGTTTCTGTTCTTTATCTGTTTAGTTGAAGAAAGAAGCCTTCTTTCTGTTCTGAAGCGATTAGTACATTAGCAATCATCTTATCTTAGTATGGGTCTTGAGACGAGAGAAGAAAGGTTGACAGCGGGGTGTGTACTTTTGAAGTTGAGTCTCGTGGAGAATTGACTGTTCCTGTTCGCGGATCAGAAAACTCTGGCCAGGTCACTCTCGGGGTAACCTAACACACCATATTCCTTACGCAGCACTCCTATAAGCTATTGTTGTGCCATTGCTTGTTGTTTACTTTTTCATCAAATCTCACTTACATTGACATGGTATGGAACCTTGTAAAGACACACACGGAACAAGTCCAGCACACATTACATTAGCACAGGGGCGAACAAAACTCCTCACTCGCCAAGACACTACGGCAAGCAACTTATAATGTGTAGCGGCAGTCTGGGTATGTAAACTATCCTAAAGTCAGTCAACCATATTCTTCAAGGCAGGAGCGGGGCCTTTCCAGTTTCATAAGTTCTCCTTTATAAAGATAGAATTTCATAGGGTTTGTTGAATTTCCCTTGCTTTAGGGGCCGACCCCAGAAAAAGAGTATTCCGTGTTTTCTACCTTCCCTTCCTCGGGACAAGAAGTTGAGTTACCGCCAAGAGAGGCAGCCGGGGTTGATGCAATTGCTTTCCCTCGAATACAGTACTTTTGGATGGGTTTGATGGGTAGGTAAGAAAGTTGGATGTCATAGTTGCCCCCGGGTTAAGGCGAAAGGGGTGTTGTGGGAAGGGAGATTCTCTAGTATAACCCATGTGTGTAGTTAAGGGGTCGGGTCGGCAGCGGCATACAATCAGTTTTCACCAAACCCCAGTAGCTCTGCTCTTGTTCTTGCTTGCCCCAGTTCCAGTTCTGTTACTAGTTGGGTTGACAGCTTCACCTCTTCTTCTTGAGTAGCAAACAACAAACACAGATAAGGGCCGAGTGCAATTCATTCCCATTTTACTAATTCCGAAGATGGAGAAGCCGAAGAAGGATAAGAGATAGCTTTTAGTCACATTGATCAATTAGTCACATTTGTTAGTTCGGGAAGTAGAGATTGGACTGAGCCAACAAGCACTTCTGGAACTATTCCTATAAAGTAACTTTACTCTGCCCCGACCTCATGAAGGGAACTTTAGAAACCATTAGCTGCTGTGCTGCCCCGGCCCTCTCTTGTATAACTTCATTCTTATCCGTATACCTGTATAACTTAATGAATCTATTCAAGGGAACCCGGTCTTCAACACTGATGTGCTGGATTGGTCAATCGAGTTCCATTCTTATCTTAGTAGTAAATGCGGGTAAGTGCTTTCCGCTCGCTACCCTTAATAAACTAGAGATACTAGAGAACCGGTTTTCTTCTTTACTTGATGACACTGGAACAATACCTGATACCGCACGCACTGCTTCCTATCGGCTCGGCTTCTATATAAGATTCAAGTAACCAACACCTCTTTCTTCTTCAAATCCTGAGAAGAGCATTCTTTCTTTCATTCTATCTTATATGAGAAAGTTGCATTCATTGTTTCAAGGGGAGTTGAAGTGCTCGTTAAGCCGTAGCTCAAAGTCTGCAAGTCAAGTTCCTGGTTTGTGGAGTTAGGTATAGGTCGACAAGGGAAGCTGTTGAAACTACTGCAGAAGAATTCGCCGAGGGGGCAAGCAGCCTTAAAGAGAGGTTGGTGCACGCTAGGGAAGTTATGTTCTAGTTGACAGTGAAGTAGATTCAGAAAGGGGAGTTTAATCAAGAGAAGAGTCTTAAGTAGTGGTCCTGCTCTGGTTCTTGTTGACGAACAAAAGAATTGATTCCAAGCTGTTTCCCTACTTGTAGCTTCCTTTACTCTATGAATTAGTAGAAAGTAACTTCTTGTCTTCAACTTACTATAGGGGCCTCTGATCGAGTAGACCGAACGATACTTGCAAAACCACTCGTTGCCAATACAGATTCAACAATAACTTCTCTCTATGAAGCAGATACAAGAACTTGACTTTCACTGTTGCTAGGGAAGGACTGAAATAAACTACACCCTAACCCATAGCAGACAGAAAGAAAGAAACTTCACCACTCGGGGAGCCGAACCTAGAATAAGAATAAGGGAGCCCAACCAATAAGAATAAGGGAGATGTCGTATATTCATTCCACAGGTACTCTCTAGCTGTTATGAAAGCTGGATCTGAAGCCGGGGGTTAATAAGAGAGATGGATGCCTGGGGTGAACAATCGATTCCATGCTTTGTTGCTAGGGAAAGAAAGACAGAAATGTTTAAGCAAATAAAGGTGCCGAAAGCCTACTACTTATAAGAAGAAAACCCGTTAGGCCATAATACATAGGCGAGCGCATTCCCTTACTTAAGTAGTTCAATGAAGTCTTGTTGACCATAGCCAGAGGAGAGCATACACTGAACAGCTTCCCTTGATGGTTCCTTTTCCAACCTCTTATCTCTACTACTTAACTCATGAATACTCTTTACTGAGTGCTTTAGCTTCATCTGATCCTGTTCCCTACTCCCTACTTGCAGAATGGAATTAGAATGGAATTAACCAATCGCTTCAAAGCCTGTTCTTTAGTAACTTATATCTCCACCACTACTGTAAGGAACAGTCAACCCTGATACCGAGTCGAGTCAACAAGCCTTCCCTGATACCGAGTCGAGTCAATTGGAAATGAATCAATCCCTCCCCTACCCTGTGGATAAAAGCGGAAACCTATGCGCATCTATCTTCCCTCGCAGGCAGTCTATTAGGCTTCAGTTAACATGCCTTGCCTCTCAAAGGGCAAATGCCAAAAGAAAGACTAGATTAATCCAGAGAATAGAATGTGTGCTCATAATCTCAAGTTTCTAGAAGGAAGGAAGGGGTTATCATAATGACCGATAGACAGAAAGAGAAAGAGATAGAATTAGAGGAAAGCAAAGCAAACCCACCAAAGAAAGAGGAAACCCACTGAGAGACTTCAGTGTTGCAGTAAGAGAATGCGCTTGCAAGTTATGTATTCTGGGGTATTAAAGAAGAAAGTTCGAATTAAGGTATATGAGCATAAGTGTTTAAGTCGAGGGAAGCTATGAAAGGAGTTGGCTAAAGTTCAATTCCTGGAGTTTTCATTGAGGAATTCCTTGTTTTCCTTGGCCCTAGGCGCTCCCTGAACACAGGACTTTGTTCCGGGCAGACTCTCTTACTTGCGAGGTATAGGTCCAGGTCTACTTCCGTATCGTATCCTTCTGCAGATCTGTGGTCTAGTCCAAGCATCAAAGTGAAGTCACAGAGCTCATTCTGATGTTTCGGGACTTCAAGTTAAATAAAGTCAACTCTATTCTTAAGTAAACACCATTCTTTAGTTCAATACCGGTGAGTCAACTCTACAACTCTCTTCTATATCATTAGTAACAGCAGGAAGAATTAGTAACAGCAGGAATTGGTAACACTAGTGCATTTGTTTCTTTCTATCGGGCTCCTCTCCTACTTCTTAGTTGAATCTATTGGGTAGTGCTGCATTCTTGCCTTTACTGGTTTCATTCTCACTAGCACAAGCACCCGACCCGAACTCATGAACTTTCAACTAAACTTCCCGCTTAGCCAACACCTTACTTGCCTCAAGTGCTTTCTTCGTCGGCAACTCGAACAACATCTTTTCTCTTTACAAACTAACCTCACTGTATGACCTATTTTCTGCATCAGTAGTGAATTACAGAATTGAACTCGAGCTACTGGAGCGGAGGCAGCTAGGGGATCCAATTAATAAATACCTGTTTCTAAGGCCTATAAGCAAGTAAGTATCTTCTGGAGCGTAGCGACAGTCCTGCTGCTAAGGGAATAGAGCTAATTCATGTTGCTGAGGTAATAGATTCCCTGTTGCTTTAGTTTCAATCAAGAAATAAGAAAAGGGTATGCATCCAGCGCATCAAAGAAATCAAGTAGGTTCTCTGTAGGCAGGCAAAGGTTAAGGGCTGCTGCTAGGGGATAGAAGTAGATTTCACCTCATAAGGATAGTTTAGGCCATAAAGCCGAGACAGCCGCGTAACCAGAACTCGCTGAGCTAGAGCACAACAAACCCTAGCGACTTTACTAGATGCAAATAAGTCTCCCCAGCTAATTCTTCGCTGCCCTGCAGTTCAATCCGGTGTGAAAGCTTGCTGAAGAAGGAATTGATCCAAGGGAAGAAAAAGAATCATGAGCTATGTATTCTAAGAGATAAGTAAAGTAACCCACCCCTCGTGCCTCTCTCTCCTTGCTATGAAGCGGGTAAGTCCTTTCCGCTCGCTACCGCCATGAATACTTGACTCAGTGACGGCGCGTAATAACTTCACTTGTTTAGCTCTTTTCTCGTTTTGCCTTTTGAGTTGTTGCTTGTTTGCTCTTTCTCTCAATACGTGTTACTTCCTATCATTGCCCAGGTGCATAAGGATATCGAATAGCTATAGATCTATCCCTCTAACAATTGTTATTGAAACAAGCTGCTTTCTAATCTACCTCTGTAAACTAATTTCATATAATACCTCGGGCTACTATGTGACCAGCCAAGACGACAACTAGGTTCATTCATACATTCGCTCCTGCCTCGCAACGGGTTCACTGACGCGTAACTAGAACAAAGGACTTGCTTATTGCCCCAACTCGTCAACAGGCGATTCAACAACTAATGAAGGGCAGCGAAGAATGAGCAGCTGGCTGATTCACTAACTAGATGAAACTCAGGCTCCTCTCTTGCGACTAGACCTTAATTCTTCTCTCGCTCCTATCCCTCTCGGAAAGGGTGCATTAGATGTAGATGGTTTGAAATCTTAAGTGTTATTTTCTTACTTTACTGGATTGGCGAGAAAGAGGCACGGGTGAGTTAACCTGGGGTTGGCAAGGAGATCATCAGCTGTAGGGCTAGGAAAGTGTACTATACTATACAAGTAACGGGCAAGTCGAAAAGCAACTACTGGAGTAGAAGTATAAGATGGGGGAGCCATAACAGTATCCGTTGCCAGCAGGGTTCAATTCATTGTAGATGTATCTGAGTTGCATGCCTATTATACGTTGCTTGCTCGTCAGCTGATAGACTTGTTTGTTTCTTACATAGCGACTCTCCTGCCTGCCTTTAAGAAGAGAAGAGAGTTGACCTCCTTTCCTTCCCTTAAGAAGACACTTTCCCTTAAGAATTGAGTTAATAGTTTTAGTAGCCAGCAGCCGAGCTTGTTTCATTCGAGTGAAATTCTGTAATTCTATACTTTGTGAAATTCTTTAACTAGGATCTCTATTTACCGCAATAGCGCATTTCCGTAGTCATTATTGGAGTCGCGGTAAAGAAGGTTGCTAGCTCTAACTAACAACTGCTTCGGTAACTCTTGAACCCCTCTGATAAGAATACTGCTTAGGGATCCGTATAACCTCTGCTGCTAAGGGAGTAGTAACAAACACCTCTGCACTAAGTCATAAAGTGTTCGTCGCCCTCTCAAGATTCTTTTATTCACTTAAAGTAAAGGATAGGTCGGCAGCAACCCAGTTTTGCCTACTAAGGGGGGTGAATTGAATTCCCATTTTCCTAGTCAAAAGGTTCACTCAGGTTCACTCAGGGGCAAGACTCTGTGCTAAGCAAGACTCAGTGCAAAAGCACGAGTAACGGGATAAAACCAAGCAAAAGCAGGCTCATAGATAGGAGAAAAGGCTCCGTTAGTGGACTTATGCTTATTAGTAGCGGTATCAGTAAGTAAGCGAAGACCCGGATCGAACTAGTAAATACTAAGACTGGAGCTGGACATACAAGAATAGACCTCGGGCGTATGAGACCTTAACTCAAAACCGGGGAATCCACTAAATATAACAATAATATAACTACTGATCTCATTCTTTAGCTCCGGATCTCCAAAGCTACCGATTTACCATCCAACTTAATAAGACCAAGCAACGGGATGAGCCTAGACTTATTGAATCCGCCCAGCTCCAGCCTATTTCAAGTGTAACTACTGTACTGGAACCCTACCTAGCGCTAACCTTCTTCTGATTGACATTGCAAACTATCTTATTTACTGTTTTATTACTATTACTTAGTGCGGAGGTTATACTACTTAGTTCCCATTCCTAGACCTATGTAAACAATTCTTCATTGAAATCTATACCCCGAGCTCTGTTGCAAGAACTTGACTTGTTCGATACTCAACTCTTAACTCTACCTTTCCCGGACTAGCGCATTCAATGATTGGATAAGAAGCAGGTACGATCTAGGGCATCTGGTATCAAAC
The DNA here is from genome assembly GCA_023547065.1 of Musa troglodytarum. Taxonomy (NCBI): domain Eukaryota; kingdom Viridiplantae; phylum Streptophyta; class Magnoliopsida; order Zingiberales; family Musaceae; genus Musa; species Musa troglodytarum. Next base: position 34,431,151 of record CP097508.1, read on the forward strand.
AACGAATGAAACCAGCTACTGGCAACCTCAACTCTTTCTTTCCTCCAAAGCTCACTTATTACTCTCATCTCACTGTGTTTGTTCGAAAGCCAAATCCCTTGTTTGCATCATTGCTTATTTACTTCTGTCAACAAATGAGGTGCTGAAAGCCTCCCTCGCCTCGCTGCAAAGGCATTCCATCCACATCTTCCTTGCTTTCCCCTTTGGTTGCTGTTCACTTAGGGACGGCTCCTAAACATGCTTGCTGTTCTTTTATTCTCCCTGACTCGGAATCAATTGCCTTGATTACCAAAGCTTTTTATGCTTTGACACCCACTTCCTTTCTTGCCCCCATAAGAATATGCCTATGTTTTCTTTTTGACGAAGCTTAAAGCCAGATCAGCCAGCTCCTATCTGTATTTAATACCCCGTGCAGCCCAATCACGCTGTACATCTTAGCTCGAATCGATCTCATTCTATGGAGGAGACACCTACTGTAATTCAGAAAGGCGAATACAGGTTCACTGCGGAATTACCTTCTTAAGCAAGAGTACTAGGTGGGTAAAGTGACCAATGCTTTAGTCTCATTCTTCTTAGTATTAGTAGTTGCCCGACCTCAGTAGTTTACTTTTTTCTTGCTATGAAGATCTGATTGCGGTGTAGGAATTGCTTGCTTTTAGTCATTATGATCGGAAAACAGGAATGGAATATCTCTCAACAAATACTTCTTGCTTGCTTTCTTCTGCTTTAGGGGCCGACCCAGACATTCCTACTTCAATGATTTCTTATATAATTGATAGAACTGATTCAACAGCTTCCCTACCCGACCAGTCCTCCTTTTGCCAGCTGCTCATTCTTCGCTGCCCTTTGCTTTTCTCCTTGGGACAGTAAACCCTGATGAAGTTTCCTCCACAAGTCCTGAGTTCATCTAATTAATTGCTAAAGGAGCGGGGAAGTGGGGTTCCTTTCTTTATGGTTCCTTTGCCTCTCTATCCTCTGTCAACTAATACCATTATGATTTCTTGCTCTAGTACTACTAATTGTTCTTACCTCAAAAATGGATAGCTGGGAGTCCAGGAAGCAAGGAGAGAAGGGCACGGCACCCTTTATTGGAGTGAATGCCATCGGTGTAGCCAGCTCTTTACTAATAGGGTGGTTTTCGATGGTGAAATAGAAATGCAAGGGTGGAGTTCAAGTCCAGTCCCAGATCAAACAGCAAGCAATTTGGATTTAGTCAAAAATGCACGATAACGTCGGAGCGGTACTATAAATAGGGAAACATCTGTCTTTTCTCCTTTATAAAGATATAATTAATGTGGATTTCTTAAGTCAACTAATACATATGAAAACGGAGCTGCTTTCGGGTACCTCAATTGATAGGATGATGCCTACGAATCCTTTGCTATCAAAATAAAGGGATTGATGAAAACGTAGCTATGGCAGGTTACCTCATTCTATAATACATAGCTCATTGGTTCACCTCCTACTCTTCTCCTTCTCAAGCTTCTGTTCTGTATCAAAGCCAGGGTCAAGTCTGCTGCCCCAGTTCCTGCTCGAGTTAGAGGTTGTTTTCCACCTTTACTCCCGTGCAACTGTCGCACACCGAGTACAGGAATTGTAATAACTTCGGAGGGCTATTGCTTATTAAGTTAGAATATATTAATTACATGCTTTACAGTTAGTGTAGCCCCCCCATCCCTAATAGTCAGTAAACAAGCCCGACCCCCACTACTAAACAGGTTAGTCAACACCTATACCTTAGGCTACAAATCAAGAATGAGACTCTGCTGTATGAAGTTAAGAAACAGAATCAGAGTACAGAGCTCGAGAGTTCAATTCCAATTCATGAGTTTCCTCAGTAGTGACTTGTAGGAACTGACACTGATGCTGAAAACCATCTTGCCCGAGTAAATCAACTAAGAATGATCTTTCGAGGTAAGAAGTTTGCCTAGAGGATCTTTTGAAGGGGTTGAGCTAGACAAGACACTACTAGTTGCTAAGTTAACAGTTCTATTTGGAGCCCAGAGCAGAGGTCGAGTCAACCACTCCACAAACGAAGCATTGAAATGAGGCCATCTATTAGCGGAAATGGCTTTGCTTTTTCAAATACCGTGTTTTGGTTATTTTCTTCATAGTACTGGCTGGGTAGAATCAACTACAGAAGGAGAAGACCTACTTGCTAGTGAACGCTCCTATTAACTTCATGAGGCTCCTATCTCTATTTGTATACGTGACTTGGCGGACTTGGCCCAGTTCTTGCCTTTGTAGTAGTTGATTGGCCCTTTCGAAACGGTATCCTTAATAAGGACATCTATTTTGATAGTGATTTGATTATACAGGGTGTATACAGTGGCCGTATAGGATCCATGAAAGTCGTTTCTCACTTTTCTTATTCCACTTATAATTTCTTTCCTTTTCTTCCCATACCCTAGCCCCACCATAACAAGTATTTCGTACCTACCCAACAAGCAACTATGTATGTACTTAGAGCTTGGCATGTTAACCAAGGATCCTTCTTTACCAAAACCAATTGTCATGAAATCCATTATTTATCCGTTGTTGTACAAGAATTCCCTACCTTTGAAGGCATCACACCCTTTCCTTTGAAGGCATCACATCTGAAATAAAGAATCATAAGAGTAGTCTACAAGGAAGCGTGAGAATCAGCTGTACCCAGGAGCTTCACCCGGACAAGCAACGTAGTGAAAAGAAGTAGCAATCGGTTGATAATGGCGATCAAAACCAAATAGCAAATTCCCGTAGTTATGAAATTCCAATATCTCGGCTAATCAATGAAAGTAGACTAGAGAACCATCTTCAGCAAAAGAATCCGCTGTTCCAGTTTCAAGATCAGAACCAGAAGAAGGAGCTATGTATGATAGAATTCCGGTAACAGCAACCGTGGGCTCTTCACCAACCGCCGTGCTCCTTTATTTCATAATCTAGTTTCATGAGGGCATAAAGAAATAGAGTCTCTTCAGCACCGGGCATAAAGAAATAGAGTCTCTTTGAGCACCGGATATAGATACGAGTAAAAACGACAACTCAGTAAGACGAAAACTTGACTCGTGAAACTACTTCTCTATTGACAACTTGACTATCTTCTACTGAACGGAATCTTATAATATACCTTGAACTGGCGATTCAACAACTCATTCAGGGCAGCGAAGATGGCTCTAACACGAACAGATACAGAATGACCCTATGTTGCAGTGGTTTGGTCTCTACGTTATGATTTCAAAACGAGTTGTTGCCTTCTCCACTTGAAAGTTTCATCCAAAAGCTGGTTTTTCTTCTTACTCCAGAGCAGCAGTCTTGCCGGTTAGTATTGGGATAGATGTAGTGCTATAGTCAAGTATTGGGATAGATTCCGTTCCAGTGCTTTAGTTGGTGAGGGAATAAGCGCTTTCTTTTAAGAATGCATTGCTTTCATCTTTTCTTAGTTCACCCATTTAGGAAAAGGTCGTCATTCCGCTTTTCTACTAGTTCGAATGATGGCTCTCTCGTCTACATTCTGCTTTTATACAAGTTTCTAATAAATGATCTCTCTCTCTAAGTCATTCCACTTTCTTTGAGAATAGTTCTAATGATGGCTCTCTCCATATTGATTAATGATGTATATAATCCCATTCGATCACTGAATGACAGCTGCATAAATGAACTACAATTCGTTTTTTTGCAATTGGCTTATTGTGGTTGTTTGGGAACTTCTTTTGAACCTCTATTTAGTAATGCCTGAATGACAGCATCAAGGTCTTAGCCAAATTGAAGCAAAGGCGGCCCCACGGTTCCCATTCCTGTTTTTCACTACGGCAGGCAGACTTCTTTAATAGCTTTCAACTGAAGACCACTCGACCGATCTCATCCACTCTTCAAATTAGTGTAAAAGTAGCAAATTCTACTTTATTATCTAATAAGTTACTACATTTCTTATCTTACTGGCAGGATAGAATAGAATGATTCACAAATAAGATGGAGTCAAGAGAGAATGCCGCTGCTGATGGATCCCGCCCATACAGATCAAGAGCGGGCTTCTTGAAAAACCAGAGAGGGAAAGTAATACTTAGGAAGCAGCCCTCGTTCTCAAGTTCAAGATAGCATTGACTCAATGAGAAGTCCTTACCTGTTTGAGCCTGGAGAACCCTATACCTGTGAAATAGCCAGCCTCTACCCAGAGGGATAAAGCTCCTCCATCTTGAACCTATTCTCAACACTACTGCTATTCATAAGAATCAATTCTCATAACATTTACACAAAGATCAACAATGGGGGGGAATTAGGAAGCACTTTCCCTAATATACGTGGATCACTCAATAGGATCGTCAAATAGGTTGAGGGGGCTACCCTTAGACGTGGATTCATCAGTACCGGCCTCTGGAGCTGCCACCAGTGTGTGATCGGCCGGCCTATCTTGCTTTAATGAAATTCAAGGGGCCAAAGCTTCAAACAAAATACAGTCTCGCGTAATCATCCGTCCAAATTCGCTACAACTCAATTCCCTACAATCTAGTGCTTCGTCCTTTTGACATAAGATTCTCGACCACTTCCCCTCAAGAGCTTTATACGCAATATCTTCAGAGTCAATCTTTCTCTTTATACGCAACACAATATCTTCTATTGGTAGCAGAGTCAGTATTGATCTAAGCAGAGTGAGTATTGATTTCTGCTGTTACTTTTTCCTTGACTATCCTTTTGGTGTACTCGTGATACAGTACTGGTGCTATAGCGCTTACGGCCGATGATCTGGTCTATCCCTACTAGGACGTCTCACAGCAGTAGGCCGTCGATAATCATCCAAACTTCTAGCGACTGGGATCTCTATAATATTGGTTATAGTCCTCTTAGTCAAAGAAATAAGGGGAGAAGGAAGGCTAATCAAGAATAACCTAACTTAGATCCTCCATCAACTAGGTCAAATCAGATGCTATGAAAAGCACTAGAAACCATATCCAAAGAAGCGTGGCGCAGACCATCGATCGATAACCGTGAGAAGCAACAGGCTTGCTTTAGTCAAATAAAGGTGGAAGGGAGTGCGCGTCAGAGCAGAAATAAGAATCAGGTTTGTTTCAAAGAGCAGAGGGCAGGACACTTTCATGAATGTAGGATTTTGACCTCACCCTTCAGCATCTGTAAAGTTGTCGTCTCGTGCAAGGCCTCTGTAGTAGTCATCCATATAAATAAGTAAGCATCTTTCGAGAAGGAATAGTGCAGCCGGGTCATCGCCTCTCTCTCTTCTCCAGCCATCTCATTCATATGAATGCCTTTCTATCCTGGAGCAGATCCGGCTAGACCAAAGGCAGGGGCAACTGATCCAGCCAGCCAAGCCTTTCACCTTCTTGATCGAGAGAAAGCTGTTGTAGGGGCTTCTTCCAGATACTGTATCAAAACTAGCTTACTTTATTGAGTCACAGGAGGCAGCGGTGGAGGCTCTAGAGCGAGATGTGGAGCTAGCAGCAGCCATTACACTTAGGCGAAATTGTGCACTTGGTTATAACACCTATGCTACTGGATAAGATGAAAGAAGGCAATCCCGATCTCTAACAGCATCTGCTAAATACTTTATTACTCTTTCTTTAGTCTTTGTATTTTGATCTCATCAGGTCTCGAGCTCACTATCGAAGGTGTCAATGAAGTCTCCAACTGAAGAAATCTACCATTGAATCTCTGGGACCTGGCCTACTACTGCTTGGTCAACTTCAGGTCCGTAAACCTCAATACCAGCGGGGCCAGCGAGCTTAGAAGTCAAAAGAAAAGAAAAGGAAGAGAGACCAAAGCACACATGGCCGCCAAGACCAGAGAGAATCGTGCACGGTCGGTAATACAAAGCATAAGTGTCCGTTCACTCTTGTCCTGAGAAAAAGGAGTCAGCGAAGAGATCTACCACGCCACGGGAAAGGAAGGAGCATTTGCATCGGCATCTTAGCCAGGGAGCTTCCGCATCCTTCCCCCTATAAGCTTGAACTTCCCATTCTATACCCGACAGAGAAATGACAGCGGGACCTTTGCTAGCCATCTATCCTCTCGCATGGCAACCTGTTCAATAAAGAAAGTCAAGAAACTTCATAATAAGGAATTGGAATGATAAGGTCTTTCGAAAGGTGAAAGGGTAATGTTATGGAATTTGGCTAAAATTCAATTGAACTCCGCTAGAGGCATAAGAGAATGGTGAGTGCACCACTCATGTCATAAGGTCACTTTACTCTACATGTCATAAGGTCACTTTACTCGTTATAACCCGTTTTTCACTAATGAATAGGCTGCGAACGATACAAGAAATTGATTACCACAACAGCCATTTGATCCCCATCAAAGTCTCATTAATTCCCATTTATATGTTAGACTTATTAATTCCATCTTCTATTCAACAAACTGTGGTGTTAATCTATTACACAAGTTGTACATTAAGAAGTGTCTACTTCGCCCTATTGCGTTAGTCTAGTGGTGTTCATGGCAACAAGCAAAAAAGATCTAAGGGATTCCCATTTCTATACTCAACTGGCTATTAACCATAAGTGGGTAATACTTCAAGCACTTACTATATGGGGCAAACTGTAATATTCAAATCCCTCATCTCATATGTAGAGTACTTAGGCTTGTTGCTGCAGCTTGCTCTTGAATCACTTATGGCAATAAGTAAAGTGCAAATGGAGATTCAAAAAGGGGAGCCTATTTGAACACGTAGTTTTGGGGGGAGTCAACATCTATTATGCCCCGACGAATGGATTGGATCGTTTCTGCTTCTCTGCCAACCAAATGAAGGCGTCGCCCGTTCCGAATGCTTCTCTGATCTTATCCTTAAGTTCTCACGAGGAGAATCCCCTTTTTGCTAAGGAGTTCTTTGTTCAGTATTGATTGAATTCTGCTTTTTAGCGTTAGTGAGCCGGTATAATAAAGGCGAAACTCCAGATCTGCTTCGACTTTAGGAACAGAACCGCACAATTCCTGTCAAGCACCCGAGAACTCTTTTCCTTATTCTGCTGAAGAGAGACTTGCTATGAATGTCTTTATTGAGCGGAACTCTTTACTCGACTTCTATTCTATATTCTAAGTGGATATTCTAGGGCAAAGCTGTTTCTCTTTAATGCTTTAAGAAAGGAAAGAGGTTCACTTAAACAAATGCTGCACAGAAAGTATATAGGTGAAACAAACACTCTTTGTGCGAGACCCACTCTGTTATCTTCGAGAGAGCCAGCTTTGTGCATGCCAAGCAGCCAGGGGCATTTCCATCTATACCTGTAATAATAAGGCCTCTAAAAGACAACTAGCATAAGGTGGATTCTACAGGATTTGAGAATGAATGCTGGTCCACCTCGAATGGCTTGATCCGGAATTGAGCTAGTGCTGTCCGTTCAAGCTCTAACAAGGACTCTGTTGTGTTTGCTGAAGGAGTTATCTGATTCTCTAATTACCGACTGGCTTGCGAAGGCCCAATCCCTTTCTAGAGATCAATAAGTTACTATATGGTTGTGTTTTCTTGTCTTCTCTCTCTTAGGGCTATATTATGGAGTTGGGACAGATTGAGGAGCAAACAAATCAAATCAGAGCAACTGAGATAGTTTGCCAGCGCAGCGCCACTTCGGGAGATTGCTTGGATTGGCCCTTTCCTTCGGGCATAAAAGAAAAGGAGCTTCAAGCCTTATTAAATTGAAGTGTTTTCTTACCAGTCGCCCACGTTTCCCATCAACTAAAGAAAGAGGCTAGCTGCCCTTTGACTGAAATGGCTTTCCACGCTTTATGCTCATTAAATCATTGTTGAATTGTTGAATGGAATTGCAGCCCTTAACCGCACTGTTTATTCTCGGCACCGTCAGATCAATCACTAAGGCCTACTATCGTCCCTGCTCGAACAGAAACAAACTATAAAGAAGTGCGCTTCAATTGACGCGTAGATAAGTAACTACTGCTTTATACTCAGACTCGCATAAAGCGACTTGACCACTTACAAAGAAGAAGATTTCAAGCCTTAAACAAAAACTCTCTGTTAGCGAGCTCTAGTATAGAAAGAATATCTGGTAATTATTGAATCAGAGCAACACTATGTTTATGGCGCCCGTGAGCTTTGATATAGTGTGACACCCGCATATAACAGGCTCTCTTTTCTTCTATAACTAAAATGAATCTGGTTAGCCATCCACTTTTCTTTCCTCTCCAATACTGTCGAGCTTAAGCTTTCCAACCCTCTTATCATTTGTTAATATATAGGGCGGATATCCCCCAGACGCGAGAGGTTTTTTAGGATATTGTGGATAGAGCGGAGGCTCTCCGGTTTTTCTTCTCGCTAAGGAGCAACATTCTTTTCTTCCCCATTCCGGCATGATCAAAGAAACTATGGTTGACCAGGTAAGTAGATTTGACCTTTTCAGACAAGACCTTCCTTCCCTCTGCTTGTAGGTTCACTATTTGCCGGTGCGTTCGGAAGCCAGAGGAAGCCAAAGGAGTCGGGTCGACAAGAGGAACTTATGAAACAGGCACAGGCAATTTGGATCCTTTGGAACAACTCTTGGAATTTCAAGGAAGAAGGAAAACGCAAGCCTATTTAGTAAGTGAAGGCTGGAAGTGGTTTGTTTTCTCCTGTTGGCTCTTTAATCAGTCATTTATTGTACTTCCTCTGCTGGCGAAGCCAGGATGTCAGCTAGTAGCAGAAGGGATTCGTTTAGGTGCTATACATGAATAAGATTTCCTTTATTGGGGCTGGGATGGATTCTTCCATCATTCACAACCCATCATATCAAATAAGAAACTCCTACCGGGAGCCTTTGAGGGGCGGGCGGTCAGTAAAGTGATCAGTGCCAAGAGCTGCTACGACTACGAGAGCTGTAACGGCGGGTGGGAAGCACTTACTTTTACACCGGCTAAGGAACTGTAAGGGCGGATTCCACTAGCATTGGTTACGTCCTTCTTTCAAACAGCGTCTGATTGGACACTTATCCAAATTTGCAAGCCCCCAGACCAGGAAAGCAAATTGAAACTGGCATCCTTTCCTTCGTGGTAAAGAGCCTATTCGTTGCAAGCAGATGCTTCATTTATTCTATTATAGTATAGGATACCACCTGCTTAGTATTCGATGATGGACATATTAGGTCAATCAGCTTAATCCCGAACAGCTCCTTCTTCCCGAACAGCCTATCTAGGAGGAGATTGTTGGTCAATTCTTGCAGTTCCTTGCTTCACTTCAGTAAATTCATGAAAACCTTATTGGATTCCATCTTCTTTTTCTGTGCTCGTGACTATCTTGAGTATTGGACTAACTGGGACAACCCATTTGAAAAGGAATGTAAAAGCATTGCGGATTCCTCCTTCTTAGTATTATTGCCGTTGTCGAAAAGAATAGCAGGGCATTCGATAGCAGCTACTTCTGTGCTGAACATCTTTCCCGTGCGTCTCGTAATAATCTCATTGCACCACATTCTTTATAAGTCAGTTGATAGCATTATCTCTCCTTTGTTTGCTTCAAGGGAATCTGCCCATTAAGACCATTCCTTGATAGATTTTCGATTAATATGCCTATGGGGAAGATTTCTCATAAAAGAGATTAGATTCGTATGTCTTAACTTATTTCCGACTCACTACTATTTGAAAAGGCCGACAGGGAGGAAGCATAGCGGGAAGGTATTTGTAAATACTCGGTTAGCCCCTTTGTGTTTTATGGCTGACCTTCGTACCAAAGGGAGGTTGAACCCACCAAGTCCTGCCATCTTTCTTGTTCAAGTGTGTTTGCTTGGCTTGCTCTTTTTCAATGTCCGTTGATGGCGCTTGCTATTGAATGTAACAAATCATTAATGGAACTTACTTCACTTACGGGCATGTTCCAGAAAGTTGTAATTTCCACTCGAGACCTTCCCTTCCTGTAAGCTAGCGCATAAAAGAAGAAACCCCCAAATATGGATGAAACAAGATTCGAAGTGACTTATCTGCTTGTCTGCTCATATCCCTTATTTCGCTCGCTACTACGGAGTAGCTTGTCGGCAGCAACCCAGTTTTCTATACTGAATCACCCCGGAATACAAATTACCATGAATTCACCCGACCCGAGGTGCTGAAAGCCTATCGAACCGCATTAATGGGCGTCAGTGATGATGGTAGAAAGCGCCCAATATTGTTTTCAAAAGTCTCCAGATCAAGCAAGACCAGTGTTGAATTTTCTTGTTCACATCAAAAGCATAACGAACCCTTTAGGGCCGCCCCAGGACACCAGTAATAACCTCCAGCATTCACTAGAACTACAAGAAACTACCATGAGGCTATCTCATAAGGAAGCGCCAAGAAACAAGATCTAATATGGATTTCTTGACTCTTTCTTAATAAATACGCCCCAATTGCAGCTGTTTCTTTGTAACCAAGCGAAACGTTGGAAGTGTCTTCCAGGTAGGTTAAAACCGGCAACCCTGGAACAAGGGGAATCGATGTTATCCAAGGACAGTAACTACGAATGATTGCAGGTAACTTCATTTTATAACCTGAGACCACATCGCAAATACTATCCCAGTCCGTCCTTAGGAGGAGTTACAATTGATTCAAATGTCTTCTTTTACACCCTTTTCTATTAATTTCTTTATTGTGAATGATAAGTAAAAGTGTCTCAGTATATCCCCTTAGGAAGACCGACGTAGGATATGCCTTCTATGGTCGGAAGGGAAGAATCCTAGGGAGGCCAGATCTCGTTAGGGACACAGGAACGGACAGCTCAGAAGGTTAAGGGGAGATACCTCCTCTAAAAGTGATAAGACAGGTTTTACATTTAAAGCGCAACGAACAACCAGCCTTACTGACGCCCTCAAAAAAGAAAAGAGCGAATCCGCTTAGGCCACAAGGTATGACGCAATACACATCTCCTTGGTTAGACCATCCAGCATTACCAGTTTTACTCTAGAAAAGAGCCCTAACGATCATGCGAGAATCTATCCAAATTATCTGCCAGGACAGTGCCTTCACAGAGAGTCAAGAATAAGACAACTGTTGATGCTATAGACATTTTCATATTTCATTTAATGTCTAGATGTACTCCCTTCTTTGTTTTGTGCCCCCATGAACACGAAGAGATGGGTAACTCATACCTTTCGTCCTTACTCAAGCCCCAATTATGAGTAGATTGAATAACCTTAATAAATGAATGAAAAAACACTGATTTGGAACTACAAGAGAAAAACACAGAGGGATGATGGAAACTCCTAGTTCATCCTTTCCTCCAAAGCCCCGAAGCCGTGTTACCACTGACACAATAAGCTCTCTCTCCCTCGACCAACGGATGTCTTTCCACTGAAGCGACTCGGTTTAGTGTGATATCCAATCCACTCCGAGGCCAGGCCGATCAAACCCATCTTTAGGTTCGATCCAGCAAGTTATCCATAAGCACCCGTAGAAGCATATCCAAAAGCCTATACCAAGAGCTGTAGAGAAAGACCCACGTATGCATTGGGTTCAAAAGCGTTTTTTTATAGATTCAAATGGGTGTCACCCCATATCTTCAGTGAAAGAAGAGGATGGGTCTTAATGATACGTCCAATGTATTAGTGTTTACTCTCTGACCAATGGCATATGCTTACGAGAGCCCCGGGTCATTCTTTCGATTCGCGTGATCCAACCTGCCCTCCAATACTTCTACAGCATTCAATCGGCCATTTGACTCTCGGAAGATTTCCTACCCAATTCCATTCATATATATTGCTGAGAAGCTCTATAACCACAAAATAGGAAAACACGGATCTTGAAGGAAATGCTTTGATGCCCGATCCAATGTGTGTTGAAATCTACTAAAGTAATACCAGCGAGATAAGACATTACGAATCCAGTGGAATCCAGGATCCAGGCAGAATCTCCCATTCCATTACCTCAAATTCCCGTCTATTTTCCTTAACTCATATCTATCAGCTCGATATCTTATTCTCTTTGCTTACTCTGTGTGCCTAATCTTGTATTGCCTGGTCAGCACCTATAGCTATGGATCAGACATGCCAACCCAACGAGCCAATGCACATATGAAAAAAGAGTACTATAGCATTAAAGACCAAGGGTCAACTCAGGGAAATTACTGCCATTCCTGAGGGCCCTACCTATTAGTCAACTTCGACCGAGTCTGCGAATTCCGGTCAAACAGGCACAACAATCCTTATTTATGAATTAGGTATGAGCCCGCTTGCTTTTGTGATCCCGGGATCCGGACCCGAAGAATCCATTTTGGTTCAGCAACGGACTTTTGGGTTCCCCTGTAACTGGTCGACTAGGTAGCTCTCTTTAGGGCGCCGGGGCTTCTTTTTTCCATTGGGAATTATGTTAACCTGCGTGTCTTTTGAAGCCGGTTCATGATTGGTTGGTGAAAGTGATTCAGAGGTAACCATGTGAAGGTACCTTCGATCAACTGAAGCCGCTCAATAGGCTTTCAGGGGCAGTAACTTGTTTCTCATTTGATTTGACAGCGGCCACGGATGGGTAAGCCTATTTCAATCTTGTTTGAAACAGTTACTTACTTGAATCTTTGACCAGTCTTTTGCATCGGCTTGTGTCCAATACGGCGATAAACATATGATAGATTCCGTTCGTGAAAAGACAGACGGTTATCTTCAGTATCGTTTGTAGCTGGGCAACCATTGGGATATTACTCCTTAAGGCTACTTGCATTTGAGCTTGTTTTAAAGCTATGAAGAGAGAGAGAGGACATTCTCAAGTCAAGATAGTAGTTTAGGAAGCATCTTTTCTTTCTAACGGAGAGTCTTTTTAAAGCTAACTGAATGCCTATCTGCTGCGAGTTTTGTTCCACTATCTTATGTTACTGCTCTCGTAGCCGTACAGTATGAGTAGACGGTGCCGCCTGTCGTTTTGGGGCGTACTTCTTCAGAGCCGCTACTAATAACGTTAATAAAATAGGAAAGAATAGGGCTTATGGAACACCAACAGAATCTTTGCTTTAAACGATTTGAACCGCTGATTCCCTTTTTATGGTCTTCCAACTCTACTCTGCTAATCGCCAGGAATTTCAATACCTTAGCGGGCATCCTCTCAAATTCGCATGATGAGTCTCAATTCCAGTACCACCAAATCCGCATTCTCCATATTATTGATTCTATTTTGTCTTCTGTTTTCGCATTACTGCCAATAAGTATAGTTCAAAACCGTATCATTCCATTGTGACCTAGGATGAATTCGTATCTTACTTGGGATTCGCCAGAGCTATAGTTCTTCGAAAGACATGAATCACGAGTGGTGTAATGCTGACCTCAAGGCTCAAGGCATTCAAAAGAATACTATTCCGGAGAGTTTGCACTTTCGAGTAAGAAAAAATCCTTTCACCAAGAGTCCCGCTTATCTCCTTCACGACCTGCAGATCCTCGAATCAATTCCTAATAGATATATATATATATTTAGGAGCGTAAGACCTGACTTCGGAGGTCGGAGTCGAAGTAAAGATCCTACCAGTCCGAACAACCCTTTGGTTTTGATAGAATCTAGTCCGCAGGTAGGCTTGTGCTCTGCTTATGATTTTGACTAGCTGCCGATATTTCAAGAATCCGCTCAGCCGTGTAGTCGCCACAAACAATCGGGCTTTTGTCCTCTTTGCTTATATATGAACTGAAAATCCCCCTTTTTGATTTGACATTTACGGGCCGGGGAGGATATCCCTATATAATATACGTATGCTGAGAGGCACCCTCATTTTGCACACCAAGATTCAAGGGAAAGCCGCCCTCCTCATGCTTCTCCTTAGACTTAGACACGAAACGCAAATCGAAGGACACCTGCAAGTAAACGAAAGTATGGCTATTCTTTCTTTCGGAGCTACTACTCGTCTCTCAGCCTGGCTCAATGTGATCAAAAGAAAGTCACGAATCGTAGCTTGTCATTAGCCAACCCTGCATTCTTACTGAAATGAAAGTATATTGAGAGTTCGCGGAAGAGGCACTCTCGGATATAAACTGCCTGTCATCTTGTGTGGTCTAGCCAACTTCCCTCTGTATTAGAATTGTCCAGAGATCTGTGTCCTTGATAGAACCCCTACTATATAAACATAAACGATAAACGAGAATTAGCTTGTTTTTTCTTTTATGAGACCTTAAATGCCTTATCTTAGAATCTTTCGGGGAATCTCAAGTGCGGCGGAGGTCAAATGTGGCTTAACCAGTTAGTTGGGGAAGTAAAGAATTCTTTGTGGACTCAACAAGTCACTACTAGACAGACAAGACGTAAGGAGGATTCCCTTACCGCTTTGCTTTATGGTAATATACCTCTGGCTTGCTCCTTTACTTTCATTAAGAAATGAATATTGCCTTCCTGCATCTAATGCTTATCCTGTTCCTGCTTAAGATCCTTTTCCGTACACTTATCTTGATTCGCCCAAACACCTATTTTGGATTCTTAATAGGCTGAGAAGTAGTGCGTATTCTTAAGGAAGCAGGCAGGCGGGTCTGCAAGTGAAGGTGTTGACTCTAAGTAAGGATAGTTTGGAGCTGTACCCGGAGTCGGAGATGGATAAGTTAGAGAGCCTGATACGAAGATAGAAAAGCAGTAAGTATATGTAGATACGGAGATAGATAAGGAGTCAGTCTCAATAGTAAGAGATGGAGAATCTACTGTGCCTAACAACGTTGCTTGTCGTTTAGTTGGCTTAGTTGTTCGTCGGATCAGGTTCTGGTTCTTGATTGGCTTTCAAAGCTATAAGTGAATCGGGTGTTGAGCCCGCTAAGTCAACAGGGTTGGGATTTGGAAGTTGTAGGGATGGTGGAGTGGTGCCTCATTCTTTGGTGCCTCATTTGAAAGAAAAAACAAGAAATTGAGCTCCCTTTAGCACCGAGTTAACTCAAACATCAATTGATTACTGATGCGCTTCTCTCTTTCCTCCCTGTGCCTATCTTCAATGAGGAATGGTGGGGCGGTAAAGTATATTCATAATGAATATCTGAACTCTATGCCAGAGTATACAACAAAATGATAGCATCAGAAAGAATAGATAATTCTTGAACAGCGGATTCAGTTGCCGATGTCGACTTGACTTCTCTAGCTTCAAAGCCCGTATCTGCTCCTACTCCATATCCAGCTCCATCTTCGAAAACCATACCTAATACATATCCAAATTCTTATCTTGAAAAAGCTTATGATCTTGTCGATTCCACTCATCCATTTCACTGACCCTATCCGAGTCAAACAGAAATCTCAATTGAACTGATCTGCATATAACATTAGAATGCTACTTTCTTGCGCCCCTTCTGATCTGGTTCCGACTCCGGGTGTATAGAAATAATGAAATACCCCGGCTTCCCTATCTTTCTCTTTAGCCTCATATTATTATTATTGACCATATTCTAGTAGATACTAAAACAGCTCGCCAACACCCTTACTATACTTTCTGCGATAGAGTTAGATTCTTTGTTTAGAGCTTCATCCCTATGTTTGCTAAGAGCACATGATTAGTTACCTGATTAAGATTCTTGTTAGTTACCCACATCTACCATACCTAGCGGTGAACTCTAATGATTCCGTTTCTTCTTCTCTTTAAACTCAAACTCAGGATTCTGTTATCGATGTATACTTTCTTGGAACTGAACCGAACCTTTCCTTTCTTTACTTTGAATCTACAGCTGTATCTGATCTGGGCGAAAGAGTGTCCTATCCCTCTCCTTGGTGGTTACAAACTTTTCTCTAATGTCAAAGGTTCCGGGGCGCTAACACTTCTTGTTGTTGTTGCGGGGTAGCATTAGAGCGGACTTTTTGGATGCCTAGCTGACCTTTCAGTGCATTAGATATTGATTTTGGATACCTAGCTTTACTGCCTTTTTGTTTTACCTTACTTGTTTTCAACCTTGAGCTAGCGCTACCGAGACCTACTTCCCTGCCTATTATTCTTACTCTTACTTTATTTAAAGCTATCTTTCACCTATTAGGCTGACTCTTCTTTCTATCAAACTTATACTAGCACCTCGCATACTCCAACTAACAACAGCGAATCCCCGGCGGTACCCTCGCATACTTGAAATAGAAATAGGGAAACCAGCTACCATTTATGAAACTGACTCCGCGAACCACACCTTACAGCCCACCGCTACTGGCTTTAAAGCTTACTTGACTTGTTTACAAACTGGTCTAATGCCAACAAGGCTTGCTCTCATAGCGGGAATCCAACATAGCCCACAGAAGAAAGGGAATCCGAACCCGAGTAGTGAAACTCCATAGTATAGAGAAGAGAGGACCTACTAAACAAAGAAGCTAGCCTGCCTATCCTTATGAAAAGTATACCGATCGGGGGGAATCTAACTGCTAAGCCTAAGGATGGAAAGTGAGAATTTTACTCCGACTTGAATACCTATTCTAATTCGTTTGACCCTGCCCTTCCTTAGACTCAATCTGACTTTGATGAATTGATTTCGACTCCTGTTTGTTAGTACATCCATCCTGTTTGTTACTAATAAGTGAAAGGCCTCCCCTTGCTTTAAACCACCAAGCACTAATGAGTTTTTTGATTCCTGTTTCTACTCTTTATGGTCTATAGATCTATGCCTCGGATCCTTCTCTTTCTCATCTAACTTAGGCTATAATTAATTCATTGAACCCAGCAAGTAATAGAATTGAACTAGGATCTCTCTGTTACCGCAATAGCGCATTTGACTATTGATTCATAGCGCATTTCACTCCTATCAGGTATATAACTCAGTAGCTCCAGTAGCAACATGAACTCTATTCCCTTAGCAGCAGTATCAAAAGGGTTTAATAAACTTACTTGCTTAGCAGCCGCCGCTACAGATCATCTTAGGTATTACTCCTTAGCAACAAGGCATCTTAGGTATTACTCCTTAGCTACTAGGCTTCTTAACTACTATAGCAACTAGGCAATCAGGGAATAAAGAATTTCTTAACTCCTTAGCAGCCGTAGGCCTCTAGTTCCCTTAGCAACATTAGCAACAGTGGTTTTCTTCCCTTAGCTACTGTACTTATTATTCCCTTAGCAACTGTAGTTCTTTATTCCCTACGCTCCATTAGCTCTTTCTGATCTTACCCCTAGCAGCAGTAGCCACAACAGATCTTTATTCCCTTAGCAACTAGGATCTCTCTGTTACCGCAATATAGCATTTCACTCCTATCTGGTTTACCGCAATATAGCATTTCAGTAGTTATTCTCGGAGTAGCGGTAAGTTCACACTGGTTTCATTCTGCAATTCCTTCTATCCGATCCTAGGTACGAAATAGAAAACCTGTACGGGGTAGTAGCCAAGCAACTGCATACATTATATTATAAGGAATTATTACCGAGTCCTGTCTTCGTTCCTTAGTTCGTGTTACGCGTTAGTCTAAGTAAAATCCGATAATAAGATATTAATGAATTTGATAGGGACCAAGCTTCTACTAAAAAGGCAAAGAAAACCATTCCTGAGTTCACCTTTGTTCGTGGGCGGCAGTGTTATAGTTGCGCGGAGGGCTGCCGTTCTCCTATTATGGGAAATCTCATTTAAAACATATACTGAAGTAGAGTCTCTTGGGGTGCGAGCAACTAGAATAACTATCCTCTTGCAACTCGGGATGGGGCCTCGACTATTGGGTCTCATAGAATAGAAGCAGTGCGAGTATATCAATAAATAAAGATCTAAGGTGCTGAAAGCGAAAGAAATCCGATCCAGCTGCCTTATAGCTTATAAGTCATTAACTGCTTCCTCGCCTCGAATCAAAGGCATTCCATCTACATCTTCATTGCTTAACACTAGTACTACTTTACTATACAAGAAAACTCCACTTCAGTGCGCTTCAGAAGCAAAAGGATACTCTCCACTTTCAGAACCTACTAAACAGTAAACCCAACCGGCAATGAGTGACTGGCTTCTCGAGTTCAACTACTTAGGCAAATTATGCTGTTTCTTATCCGTCAACCAGAGCTTATTAGGTCAAAATACGAACTCTCTTCTTAAAGTATATCAATTAGGGTCTACTGATTCAATAGGACCAGACCACTATGCCAGACAAAACTAGCCCTATAGCTCCCCCACGGAATAGACCTCCCTCTCTCTCCTCAATACAGTTGATTCATCTATATATGATGAAACAAGAACTGGGGCAAGCAACCATGGAAGTAGACCTCAGAGAAAACAGGGTTGCCACAAGGCCAAGTGAATCTTAGCAACTACTAATGGACAAACAACGTTAGATTAGATGAAGGCAAGAAGAACTTCATGAGGCTCCTATTAACTTCACCCTGCTGGGTTGGCGAAAGGGGACACTAGGGCCCAATTCTTTAGTTCAATTAATTTAGATGTCATTCTTTAGTTCACTACCGGTAAGTCAATTCTATTAATTAGAAAGCCTTTGATGCGAGGTCAGGAGTGAAAGAAGATCTTTGCTATCAAGCAAGCGGGTATCTAGGGTAAAAGGAGTTCTGGTGTTGGCTAGTTGATTTAGTCGACAAGTCTTGTTTCGGGAGTAATAGATATAGAAGCAGGTACGATCTAATGCATTATACTATCTATAAGAAGCTGGTACGATCGAGGTAGCGAGGTAAGTAGAAGTCTAAGAAGCAGGTACGATCGAGTAAACCAGAGAAGAATGAAGATCAATCATAATCATAATAAAGATCTACAGCCGGGTACGCTGCAAACGAGTTATTACCAAGTCCCGTATTTCTCACCTGTATTTTTACACTACTCGGTAGGTGCCGGGAAAGCTGTAATCGGTTCATCAAGGGGAGTGCCAAAGTCAGCTACAATCTCTTCTTTAAGTCGAGTGGAAGAGGCCAGTGATTCAAGTTTAGTTCAATTGTCTAGCAAGCATGCCTATAAAACAAATAGAGCCTCTAGGTTAATTCCAATACGAGGACTGGGTGGTTACCGCAACACGTGGATCTATCAATATTTCTTATATATCATAATAGAACTTCTGCCAGCTTTGCTGCCCTTTCTTTCCTTCCCTAGCAACACAACAGCCCTTAACCCTACTTTCTAGGTCATTCTACACTCCCTTACTTTACTACTAATATAAGAATAGAGTTTCCCCAGTGCCAGTAGAGTTTCCTCAATGCCAGTTCCATTCTTTGACTTAGTGGTTTCATTCGAACCAGAGTAGAAGCCCGCTTCCAAGTCATTGGCATCTAGTAGAAGAGAGGCATTAGGGAAGAAAGAGAGAAACCTTCGCAACAAGGCCTAACTCATAGGTTTGACTCCTAAGCTCCAGTAGCTACAGGGAATCTACTTCTTAGACACTTTGTTATTACTGTAGCAACAGCTAGTATAAGTATTACTCCTTAGCAGCTACTTCTTATAGGCCGCCGCTACTAAATGGATATTACCAATAGAATTCTTATTTATAGAAGTATAGAGGTCGAGTAGGCAAAGGAACCATCAATGGAAGCGGGAAGGAAAGACAGAAATCAAGTAATTTAAAGAAAGCCGTAATAAGTAAGGGCAAGACACTCAAATAAGGGAGTAAGGAGTTCACACTTGAGAGTTAAGGGAGTAAGGAGTTCACAAGGGCTTGTATTCAAAAGAAGTTGTGCCAAAAAGCAAAGGGAGGTCCGTGCTAATTAACTGGATATAGCTTTTTGCCTCTGATACGGATCTCTGGAATAGGGAACTCTATAGCGCATCTAGTAGAAGAACTGGTATAACACAACGAATTCCGCTCTAAGGTAAAGAATTCCAGTAGAAACTTAGATAACAGTGCCCCAATTCCTCCTTTGACGAATCGATTGGGTATGCATCTTCCGATCGGTTTTTGCATACTTTTAGGAGGGAAATGGTAATTCAATGGGTATGCATGCTCCGACATTACCCTTGCTCGGGTTTGATGCGAGGGCGAGGTCAACTCTTAGTCCTGTGTTCGAGATAGCTTTAGGCACTAAGTGGAGAGGATAGAGGTTCAGGTGCCCTAGCTATAAGTAGTAGAGATCAGAAACAGAATTGGAAGCAGTGCTAAAGTCATTTACTCGATAAGGAGGAGCGGATACTCTAATTAGATACGAGGGAGCGGATACTCTAATGAAATGATTTTATCGAAGCTTAGAAGCGGGAAGGACAGTTTTGTTTGAGTATTAGAAGAGAAGCGGGAAAGAAAGATGAAGTTAGTCGAGCAGGAGGACAATCCGAAGCTAAGTGCTCTGTTTTAGGGTAATGATCCGAGGAGATCTTATCCATTTGCTTTGTTTTTTCCCGGGAAAACGGAAAAGTCGAATTAGAAATCCGACCCTTTAGTAGGCAAAACATGGTTGCAACAAAAAAACCCGGGGAAACGCAAAAAAGGAAATCTTTTGGACCTCGTCAGTAGGGAAAACACCTTTGCGTCTATTTTTACCGGTAAAACATAATTTGATCTTTCTTTTTGAGCCATCTATTAGCGAAAATCAGGGTGCTATTAAAAAACACGGGAAAACGAAAGATGATTCATAGTACTGGATACCTCTGTCAACTGGCAATACTGACTTTGCTCCAGTACTTATACAGCTTTGACTCCTTAGCAACCTCAGCAACATGAACTCTATTCCCTTAGCAATTGTAGAAATAAGGCATTACTTGCTTAGCTTCCTTAGCAACATGAACTCTATTCCCTTAGCAACTGTAAAAATAAGGCATTACTTGCTTAGCTTCCTTAGCAACATGAACTCTATTCCCTTAGCAGCAGAGGTTATACTACTTAGTTCAATATATAAGGGTTGGCTGGTTTCATTCCAATTGAATAGCGGCCCTGCCTAGACAGCGAACACAGGACTGGCCAATACTAGGCAAAACGGGACCCATACGAGGCACCCCATGCTGGCTAGGCTCGGGAACCCTAAATCTTATAGCTTTCTACTTGACCAGGAACTTGGATGCGGAACAGAAACATCATTTCTTTGCTTACTGCGGCTACTTGGGCATTCAATTCGAGCTAGATTATCTTCGGCTTCTGGATACTACTTAACAAGAACTCCACTTTCAGAACCACTTGCTGCCCTTAACCTTGATACAACAAAAGCACCAAAGGAAACCATCCGAAGCACCTGATATAGAACTCCGTAAAGACATAGCTTCCCTGTCCCCTTGAACTACACTTGACTCTTATGTCTACTTTCCATCTTATGCTTTCGATCTTTATTCCCTTGCTTCTGGTTAAGCCTCTGATCCAGATATTGATAGGACATCTTCTCTTGGATAATTCCATTCTAATGGCAAAGGAGCCCGGGTTAAACGATTCCAAATAAGGGGCCAAGCTAACCTTAGCAAGAACGGGAAGCTGTGTTCGGGAGACAAGCAGAGAAGTAATGTAGCCGCAACTACTTTAGTCCGGTGCCTGGATCGAGTCAACAAGCAGACAGTTTTCAGATAAGTAAGGGCAAGCAGACCCTCTACTGAAGTCTTGGATCGGATCGGGTCAAATAAGATTCTAAAGAAGAAAAGCAGGGTGAGGGTAAGTTAGGGTCGTAGATAAAGAAAAAGGGTGAGTTAGGTATACTCGATCAGAGGTTTGCAAAGGTTAGGATCAAGACTTAGTGGCGCTAACAGGAAAGGGAGTTAGGCCATAATACATAGGCGAACACACTCCTTTGACTATTTAGCTATCAGGTACGATCTAGTGCATTAGAGGATAGGTGGGCAAGAATGAGTCCAGTTGTCGATTCATAAATAGATATAGATAAGGTACGATCCAGTACTTATACAGCTTTTCTTTGACTCCGCTAACAAGCAACCACAGCATACCCTTTCTTTCTTCAGCTACATTAGCAACTTTCTTTATCGCTAACTTTCTTTATCGCTAACTTTTCTTTAGTTCAATAGGAAAACAAGAACTCCCTTTCGATACCCTGCCCTCTCTATCGGCGTAGGAAAGAACGAGCAAGATAATCCTAATAAAGAAGATATGGTAAGCAAGGGAGTCTCCGGATCTTCTACTAACACCACTTTTGAAGAAGAAACTTCATCAACAAGTAAAGGACTGAGAGGTCTAATAGTAGAGTAGAATAGATGGCATCGAATCCAAGTCTTCAAGTCACTGTTCGAGCTATTTAGATGAATTTAACTAGAAAACTCAGTACTAGTGGTACCGATCATGCTTAAGCTGCTTTTGGGCATTTCTATACTGAACTTATAATCAAAAGTATCATATATGTATCCTTCTATGCTGGGCTTGTGCTTGAACGATATCTCGAATGTTTTCCAAAGAGTGCAGACCGAAAACAAGAGGTGTTTTATCCGCTTTGAAGATGTATTTACACACAGTATTCCATGCCTTGTAGAAGGTGACATGTATTTTTGCACTGTCGAATTCTGGGAGGGCATCTCTTAGTATCTTAGGCGCCCGTTTTCTTTGGATTCCATCAGTAAGGATTCCTACATGATAATTATGCCCTAGGGTTTCGTGCTGCTCCCTTGCAACAACGATAGTCGTACACGGGATCGCACCTCGGAGTTTGTCAATGATAAGATTACCCTCAATACTCTGCCTCACACGGGTTTTATCAGCCGAACTCAAAGTAAGCAATATAAATCTCCTAAGAGTGGCTTTAGATTCCCCCAAATTATTCATTTTGTTAAAGTTAGAGTGGTTTCTCTCGTTTGTCATTTTGAGAATCATAGATTTCTGTAGCTCTTCGACCTCGCCAAGGTCTTTTAAAAAAGCTAACAAAGGCAAGGTGGTACTTTTAAAAAAGCAAACAAAGGTATTTCCAAGTGTGGAAGGGCGTTTCCCTTCAAATCAATATGGAAAAAGGTGGATTGGATGATTCGTTCTCCTATAGCGACGGAAGCCAGGCTGAGGTTATTTCAACCCCTAGAATCCTGGAATAAGGGAGATTGAGATGGTGTCAAATAGGGTATAGGGAGCTAAGAAACGACAATGAGAGCACAGAGAACAACTGAGCAGACAACTAAAAAGATCAGAGACGAGCGCACAGAGAACGAACAGCGGACAAGGAGAAAAGTGGCAAAGAAAAACAACAACACAAAGAATAAAGAACGGAACAAAACCTCAAAGAACGAACTACGGAATAACTAACTACTCGCTAAGCTACAATGAAAGAACTGCAATAATACGATTGAACTTACCTGCAACACAATAAAAGCACCAACTATATATTTATTATTCGTAAGGATATGGCACCAACTTCCGAGGGGGCAACTTGCAACCAAACTATAGGGAGTCACTAAAACTCAGCTACTATACAAGACTAGTTTCATTCGAGTTCTTATTGCTACAGTTGCTAAGGAGTTAATACATTTACTATATGCGCTAGATCGTATCCTTATCTATAGATATTAAAGGAATGCGCTCGCCTATGTATTATGGCCTGCTTCTATTCTAATTGGGTAATGCCCTAGATCGTACCTTCTCCTCTATACCCGAGATACCAGCATCCTTTCGACCGAGATACCCGCTTGCTCTGATCTTGTTCCTGCTGAATATCTAGCTGATGCATCAGATCTTTCTTCCCCGGCTTATGGTCTTGCTTCCTCACCAGCTCCATCTGATTCTTTGATCTATCATACAATACATGGTTAGCTAGTCTTGCCCCAACTAGCACATACTAGGTACCCCTTTGTCGAATCTGTTCTATATAGAATATAAGATAGAATGAAACACCTTACGAGCAACTACGATAGCACATATTGAAATAGAATAGGTAACACCCCAACCATATAAATGAATTCTATCTTTCTAAAGGATACTGAAAAAGAAGGAAGATATGTAGTCTCTGTCTCTGCCCCGGATCCGCTGTTTTATTGATTGAAAGATTTCTTTATAAATAAGAAAAAGAAGATGGAGAAAGGGATTCCCTCATTACTTCACTGTCAACCGGAACTGGCCTAGCACTATCATTTCCTCGCACGGATCCTGATCTAGCTTGCTTCTCTTCTCTTGCAGGAGTTCCAAAGTGTTAAAGTAGGGCACCTTCTCAATAGATCTTATTTCTATCTTTTATAGGAGAATGGATTCCACTCTATTCATTCTTACCAAGTAAAGTATTCAAGGTGGCTGCTAAGCTAATATCTCTGGTTTTTCTTGTCTGGCTGATTTTCTTCTAAATTGGTTAACCTCGGACAACTCCCTTGCACTTGTAGATAATTCTTATATACCCTATTATTCTACTTACTTGATTCAATGAATGGATTCAACAGCTCCTCTTGCAACAGCCAAGACGACAAGCAGACATACAAGTAACTAAACTATAGTACAGGGTTGGCAAGAAAAAGCCCAGTGTTACCTAGATCCATCATACAATACATGGTTAGTGAGTCTAGCCCCAACTCCCCTCCGCGCAGATCAATTTCACTGTAAACTCGCCCACCTAGAACTCCTTCCTTTTAGAATTAGGTACTGGCACCCTCAACAATACTTTCATAATAGTTTGATGCGTAGTAGTTGTTTGCCTGGTGAACTGACTTCCATTGCCTACCCGACCTATACTTGTTCGCCAACTCCCCTTTCTTTTCTTCCCCGAAACTGATTATAGAGTAGATTCCACATAAGAGGAGAAGAGCCGCCCTACCACCATAAACACAGGTGAAAGCAGGACTCAAAGACGGGACTTGCTCATAGAACACCAAATAGTAGTAGCTTGGCCCCCCTAGTTCAATCCTTTATTGAATCAGTTCTTAGTAGCTGCAATAGTACCATTAGTATCCCTTTTCTTAGTAGCTGCAATAGTACCATTAGAGTGAAGTCAACTCAATTCTCATTGGCGCTACCGGCGAACACAGGACTTGGTAACAACTAACTAACACCGAAGACAGGAACTGCTGCCTCAGATCTTACTTGCTTAGCAGCCGCCGCTACAGTAGCTACTGGGAATCTAGATCTTTTACTCCCAGCAGCCGCCGCTACTGGGTTTCAAGTATCCCCTAGCTCCTTAGCAACATTAGCAACTGTTATTTCTTTTATTCCTTTCCTCCAAAGCTCACTGCTGACTGCTTTCCTGGCACTGCTAATTCTTTATTGACCTTCTTCTCGCCACCCCAGTAAGTACGTGCTTTAGATCAGTAGAGTATATTTGCTTTGGCTGCTTTAGGACTAGTTTAGACTTTCTGTCTTTCCTTCCCGCTTCTAAGCTTGCTCGCTCTTTCTTCCTCACCTGTAGACTCCACTCCCCGCTTCTAAGCTTCCAAATCCCTATTCTTCTCTGGACTACAAGAAAGAAGTCAACTGAAGTGAAGTTACCAACAAGATCTGAAGTGAAATCAAAGGTTACTGCCGGCTCCTGCTCTAATGGAATGATTCTTATTGCCCCAACTCGTATACTAACCTGAATGCCCCAACTCGACTTGGACCACTACGCCTACTAAAATACGGATGAAACTGCTTTAGATCCCAATCCAGATCTTGCTACTAATACAGGATGAAACAAGCACTCGACATAGGTAACCACTACTGCTTTCTGTCTTTATTAATAGAAATGAAGTTCTCTTGCCGACCTATAGGAGTTGTATCCGGTGGCAGAAGAAACTAAAGCTGGGGAAGTAGAAAGTCCCTACAATATTCTTATTATATTATATTGGCTTGGCGATTCAGAAAGGGCTGCGAAGATGGCTCGAGAAAACTCATGCTAGCTTTTGATTGAGCTCCTGCCGATTGATTCTTCTCTAAACTCGAAAAGTCACTTAGGCTTGAAGCACCTTTCCTGCCCACCTCCCTCTGGCCAACCAACCCACCCAGCACTGTTTCCTTTAAGAGTGGTGTTTTTTCCTTAGTTCCAGTTTCATTCAACAAGATGTGAGTAAGCAGTTCGTCCGAGAGTCAGTATATAGAGTGTTTACTTGTTTCTATCCCAAGGTATAGAGTGTTTACTTGTTTCTATCCCGCAAGTTACTTATAGTTCCAGATGCCTTTCTCAAAGAGCTAAGAAAGAGGAATATATGTATGAGTATAGGAGTGAAAGAGTTAAGAAATAGCAACGACTCTAGTAAAGGAGTGAAATAGCCTAACCTAATAGTAAGATATAATATAGTAAATAGGAAATAGTATTCTTTGTCTTATCGGAGTTAGTGAAAGGGCACCTAAGTGTGACTAAGATCTATCAGACCTGCCGAATGATTCTTATTTCTTCCGTTGCAGAGTTCCATTCGAATTCTTATACTAGATGCGGAGTAGAAGACCGGTAGTACTGTTATGGTTCTTGTTCTTGTTTGGAGGAGAGGTCCGCACCCCTTGTTTCATCAATATTAGTTGACAGAGTTTAGGCCCTTATAGTAAGTTGCGAGTTTAGCAGAGGAGTGAAAGGCTTTCCCTTGAAGTCGGGTGCTTGTGCTGCGGTAAGATAATTTCCTGTGAGAGTTATAAAGTCAGGTTAAGGCGTGAGAGGGCTTGGCTGCTTATCTGCCCTTACTTATATTAGGCTTGAAACTAGATACTTGACTTTTACTTCGAGCGCATAAACTACATCAAAACTGGACTTGAGACTTTCTAGTATCCGGGCAGCTTCTTCTAGTTGCTTTTTATTAGAAACTTGCTAGTCTAGTAGGGAAGTGTTTAGGGAAAAGAATTGACTTAAAAGAGGAAGCTCCAGTGCGCGAGCCCGAGTATATCTATATTGGTTATAATCATAAGGGTATTGATCTGTGCTAACGGATAGGAGTGACTTTCGCCCTAGATACCCGCTTGCTAAATGCATCTTTTCATGAAACTACGTAGTGGGAAGAACACAGGACTTGTACCAGATCTACCTGTTGTTGCTGTAGCTGAACCCTAAAGCAGGGAACAACCATAAAGAAGGAACCATCAATATGATAGTACAAAATGCATTATTTTAAATCTGGAGATGTTTTTAGAAGGATTGACCATCAAACTACAAAAGTCATGAAATAGTGAATTTAAGCCTACTAATGGAATTGCCCTGCCCGGTAGGCCAGTTTCAGTTCTAAAGTAAGGTGTTGGGTGGTAAAGAGGAAAGTATTCGAGATAACTTAATATATAATAATAATAGATGTGGTTTTGCCTATCCTGTGTTTTACTCGAAGCAAGACAAGAAAGAGATAGATCCCATCCCCTCTTTTCGAGATGAGCTGCTCTGTAACATTCCTCTTTATATATAGCTATAGCTGGCAGTAATATGGAAATGGAGTTCGCCGCTATCAAGACGAAATGAATGAAGAACTGAAAAGAGAGGGCGGGGCTAAAGGGATGCAGTTGCACTTACAGAAGGAGTTTCAAGCTAACGTTCATTTTAGTCTTGCATAGAATATATATATGGTCAAGAAGCTAGATCAGAAGCCTTCAGGAATTGATACCTTTAGTTCGGGTCGGGTGTGAGTTCATATTTATCTATGGAAATCGAAGTCATAGTGTTTTTATTGCCAGTCCCAATAAGCACAAGTAACAGTCACGCGGATGTTGTACGTCAGTGGCTAAAGGAAAAGTGGTGGGTTTCATTCCTTGTTTACTCGCCAAAAGATTCCATTAATGATGAAGACAAGCCTGTCTCAACAAAACTAAGTGGGTAGAGGTTCGGTGAGAGAGGTTAGAGTGCTTGTGTCTAAGGTCGGTGCTTGTGTGAGAAGTTATTGTGTTGACCTTTATTGTCAACGAAAGAGAGAATCGATAGTGGAAAGAGAATAAGATAGTACTTATGAAGCAAGGTGTGGTACAAGTCGAGTGAGGGCAATCAGATCTTCTGCTTCTGCGCCAGAAGTCAAAGTATAAGTAGATTAAGATTCTTTGTTTACTTCAGACAGGCCCAATCGGTTAAGTTGCTTTAGTATAGAAGGCCGACGATACTCGTAGCTCGAAAGGTGAATCCAAATCCTTTGTTGCCCCAACGAGAAGGGGAATATAATAAACAGTGGTGATAAGTAAAGAAGTCGTTTCCAAGATCAAGTCTGTCAGCTTACAGATATGGGGAAGGATTAGTCGAAGTTCTCGTTCGAGTGAAAAGTATAGAAGATCTTCAGCAGTGCGGTATGATGCAAGTGGGAAGTAGGGAAGCTGTTAGGTCAGACTCATAAGCTGTGGAATCCGTTCTATTAAAAAAGATAGAAATAAGATCTATTGCGAAGGTGAGTCGGGTCAGCTGCTAATGGTTGAGAAAGTTCCCTTACGGATTCTATTACTGATTGACTTAGCGCCTGTACTTGATTCCTCATCCCCAGGCTTCTTATATTGTTCCTACTCCGGATATAGCTTCTGATCTTGAAACCGCTGCAATTCTATTCTTATAGTAAGAAACTCCATTCTACCAGTCGACCAGACCCGAACCCTTTGCTACGTAAGCAACTAATAGCAACAGTTGCAATAATACTAATACTAATAGCAATAAGCCAGTATAAATAACAGCCCTGCTTGAACTTACGTTCGATTCAAGTGTAGGTCGTAGTCTGCCTTGTTTAATCCGTGTTTTCTCCTTTATAAAGAGAAGAGAGAATTTATATGTCATTGGAGCTACTTAGTGTCTACGGAGTCTGTATAGGGGAAAGAGAAGTTGTTTATCTAGAGCTCACTGCTGCTAGTGTTCAAAAAGCCCTGTCTCCTTTGCCTACCTCTCTGATCTTGCCAACCGATCCAGTACAGATATTCCCTCTTGCTTCCCTGCTTGTTGAAATGTTTATTATAGGAGTTAGGATAGATCTAGCACATCTAGTATTGAATTACTTCTTATAGCTGCTAGTATTGCTTCTAAGTAGTATTAGCTGCCTTTGTATTACTCCTTAGTATTACTCCTCCAGAGGAGACTTACTTGCTTATAGGCCTAAGAATAAGTACGCTCCTACTCCAAGACCTTTGAACATGGAATTGAGGAATGGGGAATTGTTGTAGACTAGACTAGGTTGGCGAGGAAGAAACAGGTAGATCAGCAACTCCTATAGTCCTATAGTCATTAATGGATCGGCTCCTATACCTATTACAGTAGGGTAAGTGAGGTCTACTCGATCAGGTGCAATGATGGGTGTTGGCGCAAGTTCAGTGTTGGCGCAAGTGATAGAAGAATAGCAGGCGTGATCCATAAGGAGGAAGGCGAGTTCATTGATTGTCTTTACTGGCATAAGTATAGACTGATTGTGGCTATAACTCTCCTTAGGGGTTGGTTTCTATAAGCCTATTATCTATTATGAAGAAGAATGGGCCCTTATGTATATGCTTGGTTAGGCGAACTCAAACCTGCGAGCGACAGGTGCAAGCGAGTCTTAAAGGAAAGTCAGAATTGAACAAGTAAGTATTAGAATGAAACCTCCAAGTCTGAATTGCGGAATGGAGTTTCACAAAGTTGCTAAGTTAACTTGTTGAATCTTATAAGGAAGCAGTGCTCGTTAGGTCTACTCGAGAAGAGGCAAGATCAGAGGGGAATCAGCTGTTTCAAGATCATCAGCCGGGGGTTAGCTCGGTGTTGGGTCAATTCCATGCCTTGTTGCGGGAAGTAGAGAATGACCTGCCCCTGTGCCAGTTCTAAAGTCAGCATCAAACAATTATTCAAGTGACTGGTCTGGTCCAACTGTTGTTGCAAGAGAAGTCGAAAGTAGAGTATCTCGTCCTGGTATTTCTAAGTTGGAAGCTGTTTCACTGATTTCTAGTTTTAGGCTTAAACACCGGAAACAGGATTAATTCGGAGTTTGCTTGGGATGGAGGTATAGTTAGTCTTCAATTCATCATATAGTTAGAAAAGAAATAGTTTATTGTTATAAAAGAGATATTTCAAAAAGAGAACTTTGAGAACTTTAGGGATGCTCGTATGCCCAAACTTCCTCGGTCTGTATATGCTTCTCAATACCAGAGTCGAGGTATACCGAATGATGTTAGGAATTCTTATTGAACTCTGTGACTCAAACTTCCTGCTCTGCTGTGACCAATTCCCTCGTGGTTGCTAAGTTATATTAATACCAGTTGCTAAGGTTAAGAAGTAGATTCCCTGTAGCTACTGAGTTCAATTCTGTAAGAAGTAATACTGTTGGTTGCTACTGTTGCGGCGGTTAAGAAGTAGATTCGTCTTGTCTAGTAGTGACTTGTCTCGATGCAAATGGCGAAATAGGATAGGACTTCACTTAGGATCCAACTGTCCCTATAGCTGGATTCATGCTTAACTAACTTAATAGCTAGTAACTCCAGAAGTAAGTGGAAAGTGGATCAAAAGAAGCGGTATCGTATCATATTAAAGTAAAGTCAAGTCTATTTCAATTTCACCCCCCGGGACCAACTCTAAGGGGACCCACTCTAGGTGCTCTTTCATTCCAGTTTTCTCGACGTTTAGAGTGAAAGGCAATGATGGTTTTCGGGAACAAGGCTCGAAAGATGACTTTGCAGTTTGACTCGGCGTTAAAGGGAAAGTTAGCTGCTCAATCCCTACTATTTATATATGAGATATGAGATGCGTATTCAGTCAAAAATCAATGAAGTATCGACTCGGTGCAAGATCTTTTCCTGGTTGACTCGGAACAAGCAAGAGTAGAAAGTACAGTAGCAAGCGGGTCTGTTTGAGTTTCATCGTCAAACGGGTCTGCTAGTGAAGGAAAGTATGCTTAATAATCTGCTGGAGTTGGGGAGAATGCTAATTCTCAGTTGAAGTTGAAAGAACAGGCAAGGAAGCAGGTCCAAATCCATCTTCTTTTCTTTAAGTTTAAGCAAGCAAAGGTGCAAAACCTTGACTGATAGCTTCTAAACTGACTCCTAGAGATCCTTTACTCTGCCCCGCCCTTCTAGGCCTTAGAAACATAATCAAATCAATATCAATTAATTATATCTTAATAAAGAATAACGGAAAAGAGTTTAGGGTGTTGCAAGAAAGGAAATCCATCAATCCAGAAAGTAGAGCAAGAGGCTCGGTAACAATCAAGTTCAATTCTGTAATGAAATACTTATATGCAGAATATTGGTAATACTAGATCACCCAATGGGTTGGTCGCTTGTCCTTACTTATATTAAAGCAGTCTGCGAGGGATTAGATGCGAGACAGGAGCGAATGTATGAATGAACAATTAACTACTCCCCAGATATACAGTAGCTTCTCTTCTTCCCGAAATACTCAATAAAGAATTACACTGCCCCTATTAAGTAAGTAGGAAACTATATTGAACTAGCCCGGTCTTGAGATAGAAGATGTAACACTTCGTGCTCTTTCACTTCGTGCTCTCTTTCTTCAAAGTCATAATTAGCCAGTCACGGAATAAACAGAATCATAGGATTGAGCTCTGTATCATAGAAATTAGTAACTAAACTAGGGCAGGGCTCTTTCAAGGGTCTAATAGAAATAAAGTCACTAACCGAGGGCTCTTTAGCGCATAAATACAGAATTTCACCCGTGTCGAGGAAACTCAATTCTTCAATGATTACTGGCGAATGAAACACCCAAGAAAACAGGACTCGTTAAACCATGAACACCAATACACTTTACTTGCTGTAGGAGTCTGCTTGTACCGCCTCTGCTCCTGCCCCCTTCACCCAGATTAATTTCCAGCTTCGTATGAAGAATGTCGTTTTCTACCTTCATTGCCGTAGTAAACTAATTAAGATTCCACTAGAACATCTATTTCTTCACCGATAACTTGACTGGCTTCTTTAATACCT
The DNA here is from genome assembly GCA_023547065.1 of Musa troglodytarum. Taxonomy (NCBI): domain Eukaryota; kingdom Viridiplantae; phylum Streptophyta; class Magnoliopsida; order Zingiberales; family Musaceae; genus Musa; species Musa troglodytarum. The sequence continues at coordinate 34,462,546 of CP097508.1, forward strand.
CCGTAGTCCTGTAGTAGCTGGGCGGGTGCAACTAATTCACTGAGTGCTTCAGAAGGAATATATTATTTTCTCCCTTAACTTTACTAGATGATTGCCCTTCACTCGACTTGACACAGTTTATGATCTTTGTTACATTCCTAGAGCACCCCACGAGTAGAGTCAAAATACAGTACATTGCTCTTTTCATCATTCTTTTTTGCATAAACTACTAGTCTATTTTTGCTTACTGGAAGTAAAGATAGGGAATTTTCATAAGTCAGAGGCGAGGAGAACAGCGAACGCAAAAAGGAAGGGCTATCCTAAGGTCTCTCTCTTCTCTGTCCAACAACATAATACGGGCGATATCCTAAGGTTTCTCTCTGTCCAACAACATAATACGCGTGGAGTAAGGTTTCAAGGAACAGTCTCAAGAGAAATAAGGGTCTATTGTTTGTATGGAAGAGCTTGTAAATACTAACTACTGACTCTCGGGCGAACAGCTGACTCTCTTCTTTCATTACTATCCTCTCTGTTTGATTACCTAAATCTCTATCTTTTAAATAGAACATAGGATAACAATAGATGCAAAAGGTCTTGGGAATAAATAGACTCTAAGACAACAAAAGAACCCACCCGAACGGAACTCCTGTAAGCTTCAGATTTGAGTCATGAAGATGTCTCTCTATAAAAGATAGAAGATATTTCTTTTTGAGCACTTAGAGCTGCAACTCTCTCCTCTACACTCAACTCATTAACGGAGACCATTGCTCGAACTAGAGTTAGGCTGTAAACTGCCAATAAAGATTAGGCGGTACCATTCAAAAACTCGTTTAGTTCCTGTTTTCGGCTAACGTGCGTGTAGGTTCTTTGGAGTCTAAAAGCCCCAAGGTATACATATATGAACTCAATGTTCTACTTAGCGCACCCAACAAGCAACTCCACTTTATGAATTATCATGGATTATTTGATTGATGATTCTTCTATTGTGAAACAAGAACAGGCAATTCTCCTAATTAAGATCTGTCAACTGCCTCTGATACTGATCTAAGGTAAGCCAACAACTCTAAGTAGATAGTCAAAGTCATAAGCCGACAAGCAACAACAGTAGATGATCCTCATTCTGGTAGAAAATGAGAGGAAACCCTTCCTTAGAGTACTATAGTCTTAGAATTGAATTAACCAATCGCAACAAAGCCTCCGAAAAGGGACTTGCTTCTTAAGAGTGATACCTTATTTATTATCCTTTCTGCCTCTAACTAGACCACTCCTTTTACTCGCCCCTGTGCCTTAACCTTACTTTAGAACTGCTTCCCCGGCTTCCTCCCCAAAGCCAACAACAAGAACAGAAACACACTTATAGCTTGCTGCTGACTCTACTACACTTAGCTAAACCTGACTCTACTACACTTAGCGCATCTGAAGGAATTGATTCTGTCCCCAACTCGACTAATAACAAACTCGGTTAAAGCAAAGGAGAAGGTAAAGAACTGAGCTCACAGACAATGCTAGAACACAACTTGTTGAACGCCTTGTTCCTTACTTTATAACTTAACTGAACTTTAGAACAGAAAAGAAAGAGAATCCGGACATTCTTCATCGCCAGCTCTAGCATCTGATATGGTCGACTTGATTTCTTCTCCTGTTTCTTCAATACCCAAACTATACTTGACTTCTGCAGTAAACGGAAATGATAGGAAATCGGTAACCACCCGGAGACAAACGCACTTTGGAGTGTCCTATCACTTTTCTTCTATATTCTCTACTAAGACTTTTGCCTGCGCATTCTGTCTGTCTTCTTTATACGATTGCACAAGCAAGAACATCATGGAAATTGCACTCTCTATCTCACCTCCCCGCGTTGTAAAGAGAGACTTGTAGGGCAAGAGGAATCCAGCAATTCTCCACGAGACAACACACACCTCCTCTTACCCCAAATTCAAACATTTATTTTCTATACTCAACGATACGCGAGCTTCTTTATAAACTGAAACAGCTGATTCTCTGGGATACAGCTTTCTCCTATTATTCTTAGTACGTACGATTCAACTCGAACAGAAGGATACTATACTTCAGGACATGATTTCATTGCAGGTGACAAGGGCTACTTACTTTCTACTTTACCTATGTCTATATGAGACTCCCTTCCCTATTGTGTTTTTTACCTTACCTCTCCTTTTAGTGATAGTGAAGAATGCATTTTCTCTTTATCGTCTCCATACCTTTGCGAAACTCAGATTGTAGCAAATTCGAAAGCTATAACCGCGTAGTGACTTCACATAAAGCTTAGATCCAATAACTGATTTTACATAAACCTAGGTTTCAAAACAGGAATTGCTCAACACTAAAAAAACACTGTGAACTTGCGCTGCGGAGAAGCTTGAAAAGATCTTAGCACTGAAGCATTATGTTGTTGGGCCACCACTACTCGGGGCTACCTGATTTATAGTGCTTTCCTTGATACAAGACCGCTCCGTGGGCAGTTTCTCATTCTATATCTGTCTTCAATTATAGGATTCGAGTCACCAACACAGTAAACTGGAACAGAACCGATTGCAGTCGACCTCAGACTGTTGAATGGAATTTAGAGGGCCGGGCCTGTCCTTTGAACTAAATCCATCTTATGCTTATGTGCTACAATCCAAAGAATCCATTACTTTTTTATCAGCGTTAGCTTACTTATCCTTTGGCGCCGGTCAAGAATCAAGTAAGGGCTCTGCTCTAACAGCTTCCTTTGGCACTTCATTACTAACCTAAACAAGCACCTTAACCTCTCGAGTCGACTACAAACACAGATGATTTCATTATTCTGTAGACCTCGCTTCAACACGTACTTGATTCGATAAATGAGTCAGTAGAACAAACAAGGTAGGAAACTGGGGATTCTGGAATGGAATGAAACTACCCTGAGCGTAAAGGTTTCTAGTTAACCCTTATTTTGATGACGATGACGTCAAGCCAATTACTGAAGCAGAAGACTCTGAATGTGATTGAATCTCTCTATGACTTAGAGCCAATAAAGGAACTCCCCTTGATTACACTTGACTCTAATGCTTGGATTGGACCTCTTCTTATCTAATTACTTTATTCTGCCCCGACGACTTTCTTCTTCCCCGACCATTCACTAAAAAACTGTAAGAATTGATTGCTGCTGACCCGACCCCTGACTTGAGACGCGTAGTAGGCATTCGAAAAGAACCCCCCTCTTTGGAAGAAATGCACTAGAATTGCTTGTAGGTGGCAACATAGGGTAAAGCGCCATAAGCAACGTTACATATAGGTGAAACCGACTCTTTGGGGCTATTTGACAGCTTGCTTGTAGTATAGGGTATAAAACGAAAGATTAAGTAACATCCAACACCGAGTGGAGTAGTGTAATTATATGAGATATAAGCGGTAGGAATTGAGCAGCTCACATACCCGGATCCTTACTCTCCCTTTGCAGCTGACTGACTTGAAACTGCTTATGCTGACTTCTCTTTATACTTCACTTCTTCTTCAATAATTACCTGCATCAGATCCTAATCCTAGAACAACAAAGGTTATACTATTTTCTCTCTAAGACCTCTGGCTAACAGGAATTCATACTTCACTTACTTTACCTACTTTCCATAATTAACTCCTACCGCCCTTTACACAGGACTCAAAGACTTATGGCACTGAGAGGAAAGTGTAAGTTAAGCTCGACCAAGAGGGAGAGGAAAGTATTCGTAAGTCGACTATAATACCTTTGGCTCATCTCTTCTCTTCTTGCCAGTCAATACTAACCAAACTCCGGGTGGACACAGGATCACTAGGGAAGGAAATCATGAAATAAAGAAATACAGACGAGTTGAAGTCGGGGACAGGAGTTCTCATTTGAATAAGGGCTTTCCTACTAATGAAATACTAGCTGTTTTCCAATAAGGGCTTTCCTACTATTTCTATACTAAATCATACTATTTCTCTAGTAAATGCTGTATTTCTCCTTATATAGGATTCAATTGATGATTACACTCGGGGTGCCTCTATTCAATGCGGGGCGGAGTCAAGTACAGGCCCAACTTCATCAGCAGTTCGAGGAATGTCTTGTTCGGGAATAAGATCTTTTTTCATGCCCAACGGAATATCCAAAGTAAGCATATGGAGCTGGTGAGGAAGCAGCAAGTGAGAAAGTAGGGTGGAAAGGGAAGTTTTGTTTGGTGCTGTAGCTCCTAGCTCCTCGAATCAACATTTCAGGTCATATCAATTACCGCAATAGCGCATGTAACTAGGCATTATAGGAGTAGCGGTAAATAATCATATAAATGAATTCTTAGATGACGTTGCTCTTAACTCATAGGGCTCTGGACTACGAAACTACTAGTTGAAGGGCGGATACTAGACTCGCTCAAAACGGAATTCTTATATCCCAAATTGATCTTAGTAGCCTACTTTCCTTAGTTTTATGGGAAATGCTTTGAAGCAGAAGCAAGAGAAGCAGAAGACTCCGTTTGCGGTTAGCTTGGCTGCGTGTACTCTTTCTGTTCTTGTTCGAGTTTCATCTACTTATCTATTTGCTATTCGATTGCTATTCGAGGTCAGTTATTCAAGTGTAGTTCAAGTAGTACTGAATTTTGTCTAGGAAAGTTTCACTAAAGAACAAGGGGTAGAGGAGATAGTTTGTACTAATAGAAGTTTATTAGTAGTTGCTAAGGAGAAAGAGGATACGCTCTTATGTACTGCACTGTAGGCTAGTAAGAGAAGAGATATAAGAATAAGAAGTAAGAGAAAGAGATATCAGACTAGGAATGGCGTAAGGGGCAGGGCAGAACGAGAAGAGAGTAAGAGAGAGTCAGAATAGAATAAAGGACAGGGTCAGTTTCCTTTCTGAGTGTCCTCTCCCGTTACTTACTTCCTATGAACGCTATATTCAACAATTCTTCAATGAAGGTATCGAGTCGCCAACAGCCAAGACACTATTACAAAGGCATTAACCTGGTCCTATCCTCTGGGTCATCGGTCATAACCTTACTGGGCAAACTGCTTCTATTCCCGCTTATACTTCTATTATACCTATTGCTCTTGTTTGTCACCGGAGTTAACCTGTGTTCGGCAACTACGTCAGGTCCTGTATTCGTTGGTATTCTTGCCGGTGTTAAAATGAAGTATGTAGTTTTCTACCTTAATAGCCGAGGGGTAAGACTCACAGAAGACATCCTACTAAATGAGATCTTCTATTTCTATAGGATTGATTTGATTATTCCACTCGGGATGTCGCCTATACTATTGATTGCCCCGACCCGAACTCACTCTATCCTCCCTGAACTACCCTACTGATTATAGGCGGAAATTCACTCTAACTTAACTTATTGAGTTTTCTGGGCAATCCATCAAAAAAACAGGAAATAGAGCTTAGAATGCATAAAAAGTGTATACCATAACCATCTTCCATAACTCTGGTTTCAGATAAGTCTCCTTACTCCCGAAGAGAAACACAGGAGCCTAAGCCTAATTCGAATTCTGGTATCAAAGAAATGTAGTTAGATGATCTGGAGGCAAGAACGGAAATTTCTATTAATAAAGAAAGTAGGGGCGGAGTAAAGTAAAGGCTATGAAGCGGGGTAAAGTATCTGCTTTGAGGCGAGGGCAGCGAAGAATGAGCAGCTGGCTACTTCAGACGAGTCTCTTTCTGCTCTGGTTTCATCCCCAGTTACAATGAGAAAGTAGGGAAAACTCTAGCTTTCCAGGTAATTATCCACTGGTCTAGTAGAGTCGAGGTTGGCAGCCAATAAGGAGAGAGTTCGAGTTGAGGTCGAGTCGGGTAAGGCTTTCAGCACCTATTGAAAGGGCGGCTTCTTATCTTGTTCCTGTGGTTTTCTACATGAATTCAGATAGTTTACCTGGACGACTACTTGTTGGGCTGGAAACACAGATTTCTCTTACTTGACTGACCTTAGTGATCCTTCCTTTAAGATGACCCTAGTGATCCTTCCTTGTTGAATCTAGTTTACTGGTCTTTCTTCCCGTCCTCTATTGAACTAAAGAATGGTGTTTACTTCACACTTTAAGAATAGCTAAAGTAAACGCTGCTGTTTTCCAATAAGAACATTCCCATATAAATAATATCTTCTCATATAAATAAATGATATCTGATCTTTATAGGCGGAGCTGGGCATTATAGTAGTAGTTGCTGGGCCCTGTCTTTAGTCTTATACTGACTTACTTGTCTTATGAATTTGCATTAGGTAGTCAATTCCATTCTTTAGTAGTTGTTGCTAAGAAAAGCCGGATACAGCTTCCGTACTTTCTACTGCCTCAACTACAAGATCTGCATTAGTATACTTAGCAACCATAGAACCTGGACTACCCGGGTGAATTCTATTACTTATGTGTTTCATTCAGAAGCTGTTCTCAAGTTAGCAGCAGTTGTTACTTAGTCCGACTTATGCTTGTTATTTGTTACATGTAATCTTTGCCCTCCTCTCTTGCCTACTAGACTAGACTAGCACTAAAGTGACCTTTCCACTCGTTGCTTGTTCCGAGTAAACTAATTCCATGAAATGATGACTTAAGACCCTTGAAATCCATGTTGTACCCACCGACCACCGCAAAAGGTAAGGGGCGGCATTGAATCTTGACTAACTAAATGAGGATCCTATACATACCTATGGCAAATAAACCCCTCTATCTCCTCGCGTGCAATTCTTAGACCTAATAAGTCGGATAGGAGTGTAGCAGTTTGAAAAGGGTATCATGCCCGCGGTTCTGCTCCAGTTTTCAAGTAGTGGTCCATTATTGAAGTACCAGAATAGCTCTTATAATGCATATTTGATTTATAACAGTGACCCGCTCTTAATACGCTTCTCATTCCTTGCGTTTAGACTTGGTTCCTAATACTGAATAGCTATTATTCTTATTTACAACAATGCTTCCTCATACTAGGGAAGTATATATACGCTATTGCGTTAAGTAGGCAGGCGTAGGCGTATTCTATATTCTATCTTTTGATAAGAGATATAAGGATGGGCTCGAGAGAGATTCTATTACTGTTCACACGCTGCGAGCGAGGTTCTTCTTATGGTATCAGTCTGAAACTATGAACTCGAATACTTAAACTACTACTCACTTGTTGAAAGGAATTAAGCGTGATCACGCGGGTAATCTTCAATGACATTCAGAAAGCGTTTTCGTCGCCTGATAGTGGTAAAAGTCTAAACCGCTTCTCGCTAAGTAGTACTAGCCCTCTTTACTTGATAAAGCCTCTACGGACTCAGATCCGGCTGAAGACCTATAGTCACTCATCTAAACTTCGAGTCCCTTTACGTAATGCTTTCTGTACCATTAAGTCTACGAAGATGTTGTCCCGCTAGAGCTAAAAGATTGGAGCAGGTACTTCATTATACATATTAAGAATACTTATACCTATTCAATTAGTGTCAAACAAACTCTTATTCTTTATTAGACTATAATAGAGAAGTGTGTTTACACATTTTATACCCATCAATGCGCTAGCTCTTTTAGATGGTTTTGGGTCCATCTTTTGAAAGTGTCCTTCTTTATGACATGAAACAACGTAGGTGACTGTGAGTTTGTCAAAAAAGAAAGGAAGCTAGAAGAAACTCGCCTGATAATGCATTTGATTCCTCCTATACAGACTTGCTTTTGAAAACACAGGATAGGCGGACAGACGCAGGTAACTTCCCGAGTGTTGCTGGAACAATAGCATTAGGGAGTTCACCCCGTTAGCTTTGGATACACAAGTTTCATCTTTATTAGTTGACATAGGTGGAGGAGAAAGAGAAGAGTAGATCCTATTGAGACTCCGATAAGAATATAGCAAGAGAGACAGGCCATGTCTTCTACCTAACCAAGTAGTAAACAAAGAGACAAGCCCAGATAAGGTATTTCATGAAACAACTAACTCCGGTAGACAAAGGCAGCCAAGCAAATATAAAGAAAGGAGCTTTCGATTGATTCTTATTGTAGGACCAATCTTATGCATCCGGTATTATACAAAGAATTGAACTACTACAGATAAGGTAGAAAACAAAACTCTAATCATTCAACTACTAAAGATAAGGTAGAAAACCACAGGAACAAGATAAGAAGCGGCTTTTGAATCTATAACACCAAAGATCTGAAAAGACGGAATAGAAGCAACAGCAGGATAAACACGACTATCAACTCGCTCAGTAAAGGAAGCGGTTAGATCAGTTCTAAAGTAAGCTTATGAATTACCAGTTATAGTTCTGGGATAAGAAGCCTTAGAATTGCCAGTAAAAGTAACAGGTGAGAGATAACCCATCCTGTCCTGTCTGGCCAAGGTGTTTGTAGCAGATAAGATATAGAAGTGGTTTTCCACCTTTCCGTTTTACCGAGAAAAAACAATGCATTGGCAATTCCGCTAATAGATCGATCCAAAAGAATGATCCGATTGCGTTTTACCGGGCAACTGTCGCACAACCCGCACTACTGACGCGACAGCGAACACAGGACTCCATAATAACGTTACTGAGCCAGATCCCTACTTCTCTTCTCGGCTTTGCTTAAGTATTCCTCCCATTCCTCTTCTCTTGTTCCTATGGTAGCTTCTGATCTTTATTATGATTGATCTTATGCTTGGGCCTCTGATTCCCATACGGGCACCGCTGCTGTCAACTATCTATAAATAGAAATAGAACTTCTTACCTCCACTCCAAGCCACTACTCGTCCTGTTTAGTAGGGATAAGAGCAAAGCAACGTATACAAAGGTTCAATTTAAGTCATAATGTATTAAACTAAATTCTTAAGGGAAGGATCACTAGGGGCAGGGTAAAGTATCGGCTTTGAAGCACCAAGCAACGGATAGACAAGTTACGCGTTAGTCTAAGTAATCCTTTATTAAGATATAATTAATTGATATTGATGTCTACTTCATATGTTGGGTGCGAGGAAAGTCATCATATAAGCTAGTTGAATCCGATATGGAAGCTGTTAGGTCAGAAGTAGAGTCCAGGCCAATAGTGGATGACACCGATTGCATTGCCAGGGTGAGCAGAACACGGGACTTGTTCATAACGAAAACACAGGGCTTGCTCATGAAGCTATGATTCCACTTATTAGAAAGAAGAAAGTGAGCAACGATAAAGAAGAAAGTACGCGCCTGTTGTTTGAGTTGCAAGAGGATAGAGAAGTAAGTAAGCGGGTATCTCGGTCGAAAGTCATCTTCTTTTTCTTATTTATAAAGACAGAAAAGTAGAGGCTGAACCCCTCTCGTCTACAATACCACCTAGGGCAGCTAGCGACTTCACCTCTGATTCTTGAGTCAAAGACAGAAATCCAGTAACGTTTGGTCACCGGTGTTGGCAAAGGATATGAACCAGGTCGATCAGAGGTTGGCAAAGGACCTTCACAAGTTTTATCAAACCCCGGTCAAAATGGACGCACCCTGATTTTCGCTAATAGATGGCCGCATGATTCAAACTCCTACCGATTCACTAGTCTGCTGTATAAACTCATATCCATGCTGATCTTGACCTGAATGAGCTATTTAAGGTCTGTTCCTAGCCCACTTATTAGAGAGCTTATACTGGAGTGTGCTAGATCTATCCCTTAAACACATTAGGAAGTGAGCGAAGTTCCCAATGTTAGAGGAATAAGAGCTTTCGCCCTAAGGCTTCATTAGAGCCTTAAAACAGGGTGGGGTTTGGTTCATTACTTCTTTTTTCTCGGGCCGGATCGGATAAAGAAAGGAGCTAAAGAAATCCATATTAATCCAAGTAGTCCGTACATCCCTCCGCAAGCATAAGTCGAGTCTCTTACTCTGTCTTGTACTAATGGATTGCATTGCACAGTGCCCCGTCCTCTAAGATCTATTGACTGAATCGTTACCATTTCTTATATGTAAATTTCTGAATTGATTATAGTAGTCATAATATTACCATTTATTATAGTAGTCTATAACTTCCGTATTCTCCTTCCTTGACTTCCCTTCCATTCAGCTCTCTAACTAAAGGAATTAATATACTTCTCTACCTTAAGCATAGGAAAAAGGCATAGCTTCATTGAACGATCCTTATAACTATGCTGACACTTATTGGAATTTTCTTAATAGGACTTATCCCTAGTTCAAGGACTAAGTAATTTACATATATACCTTTCGACCAAGAGCACCTAAGCGAGTGCTACCAATTTTAGGCTCTCCAACCTTTAAGAACGTCGTGATTAAGATAAGCCGCCTTTTTCAAGTCAGTCTTTTTGTACTACATTCATTTCTTAATTGAGTTTTATAGCACTAGGTGGGCTCCCAATATCTCTAATTCTGGAACAGCGGATTCAGTTATAGAACTAGTGAGTATTGGACTCCCACAGTATCTGATCTTGATGTAATGCCCGATTCATTTGGGCCGATGCCCTAACTCATGGCACAAATTCCATCTTCCGGCACACCAACTATTCTACCAGTCTGACATCTAATCTTTAACATGGTACTCTCCGGCCCACGCTTGATTCTCTTGCTTCATGATTTAAGTGCAAGATCGAAGTTTCTCCTGCATCACTTTTCTCAAACACTTATTAATCATAAATTCATCAATTAATTTTATCATCAAAATATGAAATTCAATAATCTCCCTTTTTTGATGATGATAATTAATTGATGTCGGAGTTTTAATTAAACTCCCTATATCTATATGCTATTTTGAAATATGACAATATGTAATTTTAATTATGAATCATAGTGATAATATACAATACATCATATCAAAATAATCATTACTTATATGCATATTATTACATGCATCATCATAAAATCAAAGTAATCATTATATGCATCATAATTTCAAATCATCATAAGTTAACATGCATAATTCCAAATCATCAAGGTACATCATAATTTCGAAGCATCAAAGAGTGCAAAACATCAAATAGTATAAATTATCAAGGAGTGTATTCGACTTTTCCCCCTTTGTCATTAACAAAAAGGGGAAATATGTAAGTTATTTTACTTTTCTTTGAAGTATGCAAGATAGCAAGTTGTTACTTATCTTTTTAATGCACAAGCTAGCAATTTTTACTTCCCATTTCAATGTGAAAGTGAGTAATTTTTTGTTTCTCTTTGCGAGCTATTACTTACCTCTCTCTCTCTCTCTTTGTTATCATCAAAAAGAAGAGAAAGATATCATAGATTCATGGTGCTATCTATGTAAGATATCAAGGATAAGTTCAAATCATAAGAGATCAATTTGATGATGAATACAAAGGAGTCATAGGAAAGATCATGATTTATACTGATACCAAATCTCTTCTTTAAAAAGCAAGAAACATAGAAGATCAAATAGTGAAAGATTTGGATTCAAAAGAAATCTCAAGTTATGAATACCGAGAAATCAAGAGAAAGATCATGATTCGTTTGGAAAAATCCCTCTTTAATAAAAAGAAAAAAAATCATAGGAGATCAAGTAGTAAAAGATTTGATTCAAAAGAAATTTCAAATCAGGAGTACCAAAAAATAAAGATAACGATCCATAAAAAATCGTATGGGAAGAATTCATATGTTTGGAAGATTCAACGTACATAATTGTTTTTTAATAAAATTGGATTATTCCTCATTCAATGGTTTAGTAAAATTATCTACTAACTGATATTGTGTCAATAAAATGTAAAGATATATCATGATTATTAATATGATTCATAATAAAATGATGTCTAATATCAATGTATTTAATCCTAGAGTGTTGAATGAAGTTCTTTATTAAACAAATTATACTAATATTATCATATTTTATAGGGGCATTTTTTAGGTAAAGTCCATAGTCTTCTAAAATGATTTTCATCTAAATCACTGGTGCACAGCATGCACCTACTACTATATATTCAGCCTTAATTGTAGATAATGCAATAGAATTTTGTTTCTTGGAAGACCAAAAATCAAGTGCATAACCTAAGAATTGATAAGTTCCAAAGGTACTTTTTTTTTATCTAATCTATATCCTACAAAATCAGTATCAAATATGCAATTAATTTAAAATTTTTAGATTTTGGATATTATAATCCTAGATTAGGAGTTCCTTTTAAATATATAAAGATTCTTTTAATTACTTTACAATGAGATTATTTAGGATTGGATTAAAATTTATCACAAAGCTAAATACTAAACATTATATCAGGTCTAGTTGCAATAAGATATAACAAATTACCTATCATACCTCTATAAGTCTTTTGATCAAAGTATTCTCCTTCATTGTCCATATCTTGTTGAATCTCAGATTTTGATAAAATTAATTGATGAATTTACGATCTAATCCATGTGTTAAGAAAAGTGATGCATGAGTAATTACGATCATGAAAAGGTAAAATAATTAAAGCAGAAGAATCAGATGTTGGGTCGGAGTTAAAAATCGAGCATTGAACCTGAAGAATCGGATAATGCGCTAAGAATAGATATTGCAGGAGTCAACATACTGATGGATCGAGCGATATGTGAAGGTCCAGAAGTTCATCGGGAGTTCATCGGAAGTTTCTCGGGAGTTTGTCGGAAGTTCACCGAGTGTTTGGATGGATAAATTGATATGCTAGACAACTAAGATTGCTTGTATTATAATTGTTTTGGGCCTTAATTATTGAAGTTAGACCTTAATTCGAGTTAGTTTTGAGAGTAATCCTACTAACTCAATTAGGGATTAATTGGGCCTAAATCATTACTGATTTGGGCCGGTTGGATGACCCATTCAATGACTTAGAGCCACGTTAAATGGTGACACTATAAGGATTGGTAATAGAACTGCTTAAGGCTCGACCTCCTAGGTAGAGTCTGGGTGGTGGTACCACCCAGTGTCAGGCTGCGGTACCGCCAGAGCCGAGTCTCTGAGGCTTTGTCAGACGATTGTACTACTCAAACTAGCGGTAGTACCGCTAGTGTAGGGGTGTTAGGCGGTACCACCAGTACCTTGAGAAACCAGGATGAGACTTTTTTTAGCTCTATTTTTGAAGTCATTTGGGGCATATAAATACTCCACTTATCCCTGCTCAGTTTACAAAGAAAAAATATGAACAAAAAGTATATGAAAACTCTGTTGTAATCTTGTGAGAATTTCCCTCCTCTTCTCTAAGTTTAATTTTTATTTAAGAGAAGGGTAAGTGGCTTGTAAAGGTTATCTCCTAAACCTACGAAAAGAAGAAAAGAGTTGTAAGAGGATAGTTGATCTTCATCCATTGATGAAATATCGATAGCGAAAGTTGATGGCCTCGACGGAGGAGGAATCGAGAGTGGACGTTAGTCACAATGACCAAACCACTATAAAACTAGTGTGCCTTCTTTTCTTTGCTGTTTACTTATATTACAAATTATTTTAATTGCACATTATACTCGTACAAATGTTTGTAAGTTTAAATGCATTTCTGATACGGGCTTTATCAAATAAAGTTTTGAATCGATGAAAGGTTCTCAAAAGCACTAATTCACCCCCTCCCCATAGTATCGATTCGATCCTAACAGTTGGTATTAGAGCTAAGTTTCTCTCTGTTTGGTTTAACACCCAAGAGATATGACTTTTTTCAACAATCAAGAGGGTCTTTCTATCACTCGTTCTCCTATATTTAACGGGACGAACTACACATATTGAAAAACTCGAATGAGAATTTTCTTACTTTCTATGGATTTTGATTTATGAAATATTATTGAAAGCAATTTTCAAAAGTCTTCTAAACCAATAAACAAATGGAATGATTTGGAGTAGAATACCTTCTCTTTAAATGCTAAAGCAATGAACGCTTTTCTTTGTGTTCTAGATAAAATAAATTTAATTGAGTTTCTATATGTGAAACTGCACATGATATTTGGTACACACTTGAAGTCGCACACGAAGGCACAAGTAGAGTTAAAGAGTAAAAAATTAATCTTTTGATATATAACTATGAGTTGTTTTGAATAAAACCATGCGAGACAATTGGAGACATGTATATTTGTTTTACAAATATTGTTAATGGTTTAAAAGTACTTGATAAAAGTTTTTTTTAATTTTGAACTTGTTAACAAAATACTGAGATCTCTTTCAAAAATTTGGGATCATAAAGTAATAATAATACAAGAAGCAAAAGCCTTAAACAATTTATCACTTCAAGAACTTATCAGGTCTTTGATGACCTATGAAATGATATGTATAACAACCTTCCAAAGAACATGAAGGATATGATAATTAGAACCAAGAAAACTACTTGCAAGTGATAATGATGATGATGACTTGACACTTCTTA